>OU015491.1:137233809-137736309 GCA_907164885.2 Dolomedes plantarius | reverse complement strand
TTGGTAAGAGCCTCCTGCTCATCAATGGTATCCGCCCAAGCGCCATGGTAGGCTCTCTAAAAGTCCGAGACCAATATAGCCTGTCCTATCTCGGAGTGGCCATATAAAAATTTTGCGCTTTGAGAACTCTTCAAAGCCCCCCCCCCCCCTCCTGCTCCTGCGAATCATTCCCACATTGTGGACTCTTTAGGTATCCCCGTCATCATCCTTGCAGAAGATCAGAATACTTCTGCCTCCCTTTTACTCACACGACAGAGCCTCATTGACCTAGTCTAGTATTTTCTAGTCCAGGGGACTTAATAAACGACAAAATTTCAACCTCGCTCCTCCCTTGTCGGAATTCTTACGTCTTGACCAGAACACCAAGATTATGTATGGATATTTCATACTGTGATTTCCATGCGACCAAAAGGTTTTATGCGACATTCGTAAAGATTCGAAGCAAACTAATTTATGTCTGCTACGTAGGCAATAACTCATTAACCTTCTTAGGGTGTTCAGGTCTTTTTTGACCGATGACAAATTTATTTCGTATGGATTTATTACAATTTGGGGAATTTTTCAAAAATATATTGTGACTTTGTTTTTATAGTCATAGTAAGTATTCAGCTATGTGAAATTATTTTTTACAGACAGTAGTTTTTTAACAATAAAAATTGTAACACATAAGTCGTTCGGGTCAATTTTGTCCCCGTGTGGAATTTTCAGAGTATAGCAGCACGAGCACCGTGATTTTTAATATATTATTCAATTATTGCAATGAGGCAATGCATTAATGCTTTCGTTCTTCTCCGTTATATATTTTTCTGTCTCCTTTTGACACAATAGATGACACTAATAGTACTGTACTGTCCTTAGCAGTTCCTAGTTTCTGTAACCAGTATTTGCTTCTTGGGCTTTCCTTTCCACTCTCGTAGTGTGTGTAAAGGGGCGTTGTAAAGCGACAAATCCGACCAGTCGACGAGTCAGACGACAACTCTATTTAGCAAAGATGGTAAAATGAAATGGAAATCTGAACCACAAGCTTCATGTGGTAGGCGTGAGGCTGAAAATGCTATGAACATGACTCCAGGGCCCACGAGATACGCGATGTTTGGAATGGAAGACGAATACTGTGTATTTATGTAGTTTTTTCCTCCAGCGATTGTAAATATCATGGTAAAAAAATGTAACGTCGAAGGAAAAAAGGTGTTCGGTTACATATAGAAGAATTTGAATAACGTTGACTTGGAAGCATTTATTAGCTTGTTGCTGCTGTCTGGGGTATATAAATCTCGTAATGAGTCTACAGAGAGTCTGTGGGATGCCACAATGGGACAGGATATCGACAGGGCAACTACGTCTTTAGAAAAATTCAAAATGATATCAAAGATTCTTCGATTTGATGACAAGCAGACGTGACCAAGAAGATGAATAACTGACAAATTTGCAGCCATAAGAGAACATTGGGACAAGTGGATAGAAATTTTGCCTATGTTGTATAACCCTGAAATGTACGTTTCTGTGGATGAACAACTGGTAGCTTTCCGACGAAAGTGCCCCTTCCGCCAGTTCATGCCCAGCAAATGAGCCAATTAAGGAATAAAATTTTGGGTACTTTGTGACAACGCTACCAATTATGTCTGGAACATACAGCCGTATAGCCAGTAAAGAGGCAAGTGCGTAGTACTCCAGAGTACTCTTCACCATCACAGAAAGATGGCAGATACAGACACAAAGAAACCTCAAATCATTGTAGATTATAACAGCGCCAAAGGGGGAGTAGACTTTAGATAGACTAGCCTCCCACTATTCGTGTCGGAGAAAGACCAATAGATGGTCCATCGTAGTTTTTTCCAACATCCTAGACATTTCCGAGTATAAATCATTATTATTCATCAAGATCAACCCATAATGGAAGATGAACTCATTTCACAAAAGAGAATCTTTATTGAGAAGTTTGGCATGACTGTGGTTACCCACTACATTGAAGGAAGAAAACATCTGCTAAGAGCAAGGGCTGCCCGAGTGTTGGCGATGAGTATTCGAAACTCAGGACAACCTGAACCCCAATCTGAAGAATCCAGAAATGTAGCAACTACTGGCAAAAGGGAAATATGTCACTTATGCACACAAACTAAAAACAAAAGTCCTGTGAGGTGTTTCAAAGGTAGGCAGTTTACTTGTAAGAAACATTACATTCAAGTGTGTAACAATTGTATATAAACGGAACAACTTAGAGGCTAACGAATTTACAAATTTTCTATGACTTTCCTTCATTGATTGTTCAAGCGTCCAAAATTGTATTGTTGGATGTAAGCTAAATATTTCATAAATACTTCGTTAATGTGTAATTTTATTTCCGAAAATAAACAAATAATATACTCAGGTGCGAACTTTCTTGTTTTATCAAACGAATGTAAAAACATATATGTAATAAATACAGGAAAAATCCGTGCTGCATTGTATTGCATTTGAAAGTTTACAGTGATTTTCAGGGGTGAATGATTGAATTACTGCATTTTTGTTTTATAAATGCAGAGTGGTTCATTAAATTCAAGCTTCCTTATGGTTATGAAAACTTACCTGTAAAACAATGTTAAATGATATACAAATGCATAAAAGGGTAGATAAAATGATAACTAAATAAAAAATTAAATTACTAATATAAATAAAATGTAATTATAATACAACAACATTGAAAATTACGCCTTGGGTCATTTTTGACCCGAACACCTTAGGTGTATGCTACACTGCAACAACGCAAGAACGTTAAGTATAGATTTTTATTTCACACTTGTAGCAAATTCTGCTCACTGGTTGAGTAGCCCCCATAAGACCCCCATTTGGCGAGTCTAAAAGAGAAGAATAAAAGTTAAGAATCACAAAGGGGTTGCATAATCTTTCTAGGATTGAAAGTATCGGTAAGGATAGGCATGTCTCGAGGCTGTATCTAGAGATATTTTTGAGACAGAAGCAAGTCCCGACTGAAAAAATAATATTTGGTCAAACTTGGAGTACCTGCATTTGTTATTTAAGTACCAGATAATCAGGATACATATTAAAGAAAAGGAAAGAAACCCATTCTTGAGTAAAATGAGGCCAGGAAAGGCGATTGAACAATAAGTGGCTTAAAAAAATTCATCATGTGTATCAAATCTTTTTCTCTCTCAATATTTACTTACACACACACACACACACACACACACACACACACACACACACACATATATATATATATATATATATATATATATATATATATATATATATATATATATATATATATATATATATAAGTGGAATACTAAACTATTACTGGCTGTTTCAATGATATATCAAACTGTGGATGTAATTAAAATTTACATTTTTACAAACTTATTTAATTGCCATTAAAACAATGGATTTTTTATTTACAGCATTAGCTAGACGAAATATTGTAAAACAATACTTAAGGTTCCAAAGGGATTTGTATTATCTACACTGCTGGCCACCCAAATTGCAACACCAAGAAAGACAAGAGATATCACAAGAAAATTTATTTTGTGGATAACATGTTGACCAAGTATCAAATGATTAAATTTATAGACTTCTGTAAAGTGTGGTTCCTGCCAAAATCAGTAGCCAGAGTAGCCGCCATTGTTGGAGATCACCGCTGCCACACGCCTCGGCATTGATTCAAAGAGATTTTGGATGAGTTCTTGGGATACAGCAGACCAAACAGCTTCCACACGTTGCCAAAGTTGATCTGCTGTGGCAGCTGGGGATGGAATCTGGGTCAATCGTAGAGCAACCATGGACCACATGTTTTCTATCGGCGAAAGATCCGGAGAGCGAGGCGGCCAGGGAAGCAATTCAATCTGGCGATTGACGAAGAACCGTTGGACAATGTGTGCCACGTGTGGTCGCGCATTATCCTGTTGAAATATGGCTGTGGGCAAGCCCTGAAGGTAAGGAAGGACAACTGGCTCCAACACCTCGGAGATGTAGCGCTGGCTGTTTAAAGTACCGGCAATGCGTACTAGAGGTGTGCCAGAGTGATATCCAATACCGCCCCATACCATAATACCCGGTGCAGGACCAGTGTGGCGGTGCATAACGCAACTGTTCAGCATCCTCTCTTCACGGTGTCTCCAGACTCGAATGCGACCATCGTGGTGTTGCAGACAGAAGCGTGACTCGTCAGTAAAGACAATTTCATTCCATTCTGCCGTCCACATCCTTCTGTCATCGCACCATTGGCGGCGGAGACGTCTGTGGTTCTGCGTCAAGGGTAGGCAAAGCAATGGACGTCTTGCGGACAGACCACTCTGCTGTAAACGGCGTCGAATAGTACGCGCAGACACTGGATGATGCGTTACAGACTGCATGTGCTGTGCTATGGTTCGTGATGTGACTGAGCGATCCGTCACTGCCATGCGCACAATTTGCCTTTCATCACGTGAAGTGTTGCGCTGAGGTGGATGCGAACACGCCGGTCCGTCGTACCCTCCTGCATCCAACGATCACATATCCGCATTACAGTTGTTTGGTTTCGTCCAACACGACTACCGATTTCCCTGAAAGATAATCCACAATCTCGGTAGGCCACTATCCTTCCTCTGTCGAACTCGGATACTTGATCAAAAGATGATCGCTGTTTTCGGCGAGGCATAATTGATCGTTTTTTTGAAAAAACCACAAGAAAAACACAATTGCCGAACTTGAAATCGTCGAAATCTCCAAGCGTTAAATAGCGCTTTGAAGTGGCGCCACAGTCGCGCGTGATGTGCGTCTGCGCTGAAATTCTAATCATTTGCATATCTCACCTCCGCTAATGCATGTTGTAAATTTCATGTTATTTGCATGTTTCCTTCAGGGTGTTGCATTTTCAGTGGCCAGCAGTGTATATACAGTTTGCTTACTTCGAATCAGTAATAAATAGTGTTAAACTTTTAAAACCTAGGAATGAACTAAATGTCTTTCTAAGGATCATAGTATATTAATTCATATAATGAATACATGTTTGTCATATACGGAACTAAGGGGTTCACATTCTAAAAATTGTAAGTATAAATTCTACAGAATAATACCTACTTAATTTACACCAAAATATTTCCTTGAAAAATATACGTAATCTTTTTTTTTTAATTTACAAGATAATACTGGCCTTAATTTAAGCACATTTAAAGCAGATATAAATCTTAAAAATATATTTACTATTCCTCTCATGATAACAAGCATAATAAGCTACCAAAAAGTTTGAAAAAGGAATCAAAAAATGCCAATCATGTTGTTTCAGTCGAACAAGATTTCTCTCTCTATTTCTTTACAAACAACCCACAAATTGAAAAAAAAACACACATCCATCAGTTCAATAAATATCTAGACCTACTTTTTATACGCGGGGGCGAAACAAAGATAAAACACTGAAAACAAATTTGAAGGAGAACATGTATCCGATAGATTTATTGGAAGATTATATGGTCATATCATTTGGTTTTGCATGCTTAAGAGCAGATTCACTGAGATGGAAATTTTTACTTCAAGGATACTTTGCAAACATGTATTCTCCGGGAATAAGAACAAAATAAAAGGGATTTTCTATCTCTGAATCCAGAAGATGGAGTCTGAAAAAGTATGTTTTGCGGATGTTTTCATTCTTTGCTGCTACCATTGATGGGAAGGTCATTATTTTAAAGTGTATCTGTGTATATACTCTCACAGCTCTGAAAGCATACAGAAATCAGAGTTTTTGAGAACACAAAATTTTAAGACTTTTTTATTCGTTATGCTTTCTGGATTCGGATTAAAAAAACAGTAAAATTATGAATGTATGGGGGCGTTCTATTTATATTATATTGTAATGTATGTATAGAAAAATAAGGTATTGAACGTCTATCATAAGTCTAGAAAATAAGGTATTGAACGTCTATCATAACTATTGAAAATAAGCTATTCATTTATTAAGGATACAATGGATAATGCGAAACAAATAAAATCTTTTCTGGAATCGAATCTTTCTGGATTCGAATTTTTAAAAAAAGGGAAATTACCAATGTATGCGGGCGTTTTACTTAAATTATTTTATAACGTATATGTAGAAAATAAGGTATCGAACGTCTGTTATAACTCCTGAAAATAAATTACTCGTTTACTAAGGATACAATGCATAGTCCGAAACAAATATAATCTTTTCTGAAATCGAATCTTTCTAGATTCGAATTAAAATCTCAGTGAAATTTGGAATGTATAGGGGCTTTTTATTCATGATTTATTGTGATATATTTATAGAAAATAACGTCTCTAATAACTCTTGAAAAGAAGTTATTTGTTTATTAAAGATATAATGAATAGTGCGAAATAAATAAAATCTTTTAAGGAATCGAATCTTTCTGGATTCTAATTTAAAAAACCGTAAAATTGTGAATACATGTTGGCATTTTATTTATATTATATAGTAATGTATATACAGAAAATATTTTGGTGCTGAGGGTGATCAAATCGAATCCGGTGAAGCGCCACTAAAATGCCTCCGTCGTTTTGTCCCTTCATAGGGGTTAATGCTGCTTCACCTATATGGTTCACCCCCATAACAAAATGGCCACCAAAACTGCGGGGAATTTTAGGCGAATGTCTTCACGACAAGTGCTTCTGCATTGGTAATATATATATATATATATATATATATATATATATATATATATATGCAGAAAAAAAGTTATTGAACGTCTGTCATAACTCTTGAAACTAAGTTGTTAGTTTATTGAAGATACAATGGATAGCGCGAAATAAGTATATTTTTGTTGAAATTATATTGATATTATTTATATTTGGTTAAGAGATAATGTGTGTGAATTAATATTGCTGATCATGTATGTATTTCACGATTATCACTTGAATATATATATATATACTTAATTTTATTAATCAAATGTAATATGAAGAATAAATCGGGTTACTGCTTACTTATTAAATGTCTTTCTATTTCTTTGTATTAGTACCTGCAAATAGTAGAAATGTATAGATGGTGCTTTTTTTCCAAAATATTTTTAAAATCGAGAGGATTTTGTTGTACTGTTATGCATTAAATCCAGATAAAGGTAATTCATTACAGTCTTAGTGCGTTCATATAATAGAAATGAATAGATGGTGCTTTTTATCAAAAATTCTTTTACAGTATAATGTAATGAAGTATAGCTGACCTACGTGATGTCATCGCAATTAGAAAGAATAACATACTAGCCTACATATGACGTATGAACATAACCGTAATTAGACCATTTATAAAGATTTGGTTTTATCTGAGTTTATTCAAGGGATAACCAAGATACGCCTATTCGCTCGATATTTTAATATGCCAGAAAATGGAACCTTTGAGAAATGGGAGAAACTTTGCAGATCTCATTTAGAATTTCTGTGAGAATGTATCCCAGAAATTGAGCGGAATACTTTGAAGTTTCAGCAACGATCGTACATACCAAACATTATTATTGACTTGCTGAATGTTGTTCACTTTCCTTTAACTTTTACATTTTGATTCAAATTATTCGCTTCTTTAAAAGATGTTATGAGAATTCGTAGCATAGCAAACATTTGCTTTGTAATGAACTATCTTTATCTAGATTTAATGCATATAACAGTTCAACATACCCCTCTCAATTTTAATATTTATGGTACCTCAGATGTATTTAAAGATTGAATATTTTTAAATTTATATTTCAGTACATAATTGTAAAAGACACTTAATCTTATTTTATAATTGTTATGGCTTTTCCTTTTTCGAAATTGAATTCTTTTATGTCCCGAATATATTGCTAAATTTAATGGAATATTGACATACTGTGAAATATGGTTTGATAAAGTTATCATAACTTTAGTCAAGGTAACTTCATGGTTCAATTCATGATTAGTAAAAATATATAAACAATTAAAAATTTACTAGATTCATTATAATATTAATAATAAACAATCAAATATTCTGATCAACTTAACTTAAGTACTTATAATTTTTCATGTAATGTCGAAATATTTTATGTAATTTCAGTTTTTTATTTCTATATTCATACTGTTTTAAAAGAAAGAGTTCATTAAGTATTCTCTCAGTACCAATCTCTACGGACTGAACTATTACTTAGTCACTTTCTAGGTTACAGATTCACGAATAACGGACTTAAGAAAACATGCAAATATGTTGTTTACATTCAGCTTGATTTCGAAATAAACAATTAGGAGAAAAATAAGACTGAATAATGTCGACATCTCGTAGCAAAACAGTACCCTAGAATGAGGTTAAACAAGCTGCTTCCAGTCAGCTTCTTCTGTATAGGACGTTCTAGCTGCATTCGCTTGGAGAATCTGCTAATCACACTTCTTTTTACTTGTGCTGAGGATTGCTATAAGCTCCCTACTAATCAGGTTGTTTTGTTTCAGTTTCACCTCCTTGTAAGTTGTATCAGTCACTGAAAAGATAGTCCGAGGAGGCATTCCAACTGGAAAGGGAAATTTAGGGAAAAGGGTTGAATAACAATTATAATAATGCAAAAGATGAGAAGGGAAATTCAGAGTTAATAAGGGTGTTAGACTTATGTTACCTATGAAACACAGATTTAAGAGTAATAGTACGTGAAAAATGTGAAATTAAAGTTAAGCTCTAACTCCCTGTTTGAGTAATAAAACAATTTTTTAGGTGAAATTTCATTGTAAGTAAAAAAAAAAAATCAGATGGTCTCAATTTGTTTTGGGGACTTGCCTATCCTAATTTAATTGAAGGGAAAATTGACTAATCTAAGAATGAGAGATAGAATGACCATGCATCATACAGTAGCTTCCATTTCGAACTAGAGTTTACGCTACCAGCCGGTCTATCTCAATAGAGGGAGAGTGTGATACAGATTGGCAATTATGGCTTGCTTTAGTCCTGTATGATCAATAAATATGTCTGGGATAAAAATTAAAATAACCTCCAAAGTTAACCACTTGTCATGGAAAAAAATATTGTAGAACGCGACAAATTGTGTCAGGGTTTCTACAAATCGGAGGTTTTCAAACAGTCCGTTTCTTCACTATTTTGGATTTGTGGCTTCAAATACGACTATGAATACATACATGATGTATTAAAACTAAGAAAATAAAAACAATTAGTATAAATTTCAGGATAAGAGAAGAGAGTTAAAGAGAAAAAGTTTTGTTCAAGAACATAATTAAGGAGGTAGTTGTCGATTCTCTTGTTAGGGAAAATCTCTATTTGTCCTGAACTGAATATCCAATGTAATTTAGCCTATGATGTCGGAGTTTCTCCTGTAAGGAATGAAGTTAAGATCAAGCCATTGCAATCAACAAGTATGGAAACAAATTTTCAGATGAACACCAAGCTTGACATATGGGAAAAAACGTCCGATTATATTAGGCACTTACAATACAGGGAGTCTTACATATTTTTCGTCATTAGTTAGTTATCCCTAATTTGGAAAGTTAAACATGGGACTATAATTTTTGGGGAGTTTTTTCTGAGACTTTTTCAAAGCCCCTTCTTTTAAATATGCTTTTATGTATCATAATAGAGGTAGTTCTAACATGAAAATATATTAGTGGATTAATTATAATATTATATTCTCAAACTGCTTGTTTCTGTAAGAAAACTATGCCTTAACAGGAAATATTTTGAGTAATTGAAAGTATAAGGAAAGTCACATTATCATTTAATTTAAATATGTTGTTGAAACTTTTTTATTTTGTGTTTCCTAATTAGCAAAACCCACTATTTTTTTTGTGTTCTGAACTTGTCAATGTTTGTCGAAGTCATTGTTTCACAGGAAAAAGGAAAAAAAATGTTTTTGCCGGAAAAACAGTGCGCAGTATGTGGAAACACTAACAGTTTTGGTACTTCTGGGGTACTTGGGTCAAAATACAAATGCATGAATATTAAAATACCTAAGCATTACAAAAATATCATTTAAATTCGTTACTCTTTACAATAAGAACAATTCATGCCGTAGTATCTATGAATATGTCAACTGATTGCTTAAATAATATTTAAAATTCAAAATAAATAGTGTGAATAAAGAAAAAGTACATTGAGCTAAATTTGTTTTTCTGCAAAACAATAAATAAAATAAATAACAAAGAAAAATTCGTTTATTTAATTAGAAATTTTATATAAAATGTGTATCACTTACCAGAATCTGATTTTTAAGTGTTCAATATTTTCTGCGATAATTAATGAAAACAAAGAAACAAAAATAACCTCAGAGAAGTACTAGAGGTTCTTTTGTAAGAAAATTTATGAAATGTAATTTCTAGACCAAATTTCAAAAACATATTTCTATGAATAGAAATTCAGAAAATTCACAAATTGCACGCTATAAAATAGAAATGTAACTACTGATCTCATGTATTATAGTCTATACGATGAGTGACGATCTTATTCAGACGGGATGTTTTGTAACCTTGTAGCTATAGACTTTTAATCCAGCAAGATTCTGTTATTCAAATTTATCCAAATCAAGTAAAAAAAGTCTCAGAGTGTTTCTAATCTTTTAATCAGAAAATAAATTGTTTACGACATTGTAAAATTGATTTATATAGCATATTATATACAACGTAATATTGAACCTGCAGAGGGAACGAATCCAAAAGCTGTTTCTATGGGAATTTTTTTAAAAACTTCATACTTTTCTTATTTACTAGCTGCTGCACGACCAGCATGGTCTCTTTTAGTTTTATACATTTTCTTTTGTAAAACAACTCAACTGAAATTAGCATAGGTAAGTAATGTACCATTGCCTGTCATCATAAATATACGTTGTTAAGGGGTAGTGGAAGCTCAGCCAAAATATTTATAATTTTTGCTAAATTCACTATAAGGCTGATTCTAAAACATCGTGATTAAAAAATGTGAATTGCCATTACTTCATAACAGAGTTAAAGATAAGACTGAGAAACCCAACACCAATGATTTTTAAAATGACATCCCTCTCTGTATGTACAATTTTTCAAAATTAAGATATCTACACTTTATCATTACATCAAATAAGAAATTGTTGGGGAAAATTTTTTTCACTTAAAAAATGGAGTACAAATTCAGCACGTACTAAAATATAGTGTGGATAACATCACTCTCCGTATGTACTATTGTTCACAATTCAGATATCTCCACTTAATCATATCAAATAATAAATTGTTGAGAAAATTTCTTCACTTATAAAATGGAGTAAAAATTCAACAGGTACTAAAACATAGTGTGGATTACAACTATGATATTCATGAAATTTCTTGATATACACAGTTGAGTATTTCAGAAATTGGAGATAGTACATAGACAAAAACAAAAGAACGGACACTAGATAAACCTACATACGACTGTGTATGACTAAACACTGGATTTGATAGGTCTAAACATATTTTGTCAAAAGATCAGCGATTGTAATAAATGTCGCCACTAAACACACGCATTTTTAAATTGCGGACGGCTGCTAATGTTTATATCCGATAGTTGCAGCCGTTGCCATTCGGAGTATAGAAGTATCGTCGATTTTTGTGCCGCATACCTACGCGTTTTATATATATAGATTATTTTTTCTTCACTAAACTTTTATATAAGATTTTTTACATTCACCTACTATTCCAGAACCTTGGACAGCTGAGTTGGACTGTCTTTAAATAAATTATACGGTACTAAAAACCATGAATTTGTTCCCTTCTTCAAACTGATTATGAAATACGCATAAAAATCAATAATTTAAAAAATAAGAAATATTTTTATTTATAAAATGTTTGTAAACATTTGTAAAATTTTGTAAAAAAATTATGGAAATCATTACTAATTATCACTTTCATCGTCATAATATGCAGAGGTTACAGTAGTTGGTCTCATCAACACTTCTTTATAAAATGGTTTGTAATCATGTGGAATGGGAATAACTGTCTTGCCAGCATCTGGATCTTCTTGTCTCGTATTGGAATTTTTTCATTGTAAGCTTTTTCTGTTGGAATCTAGGGTATTCCTGTGTTTGAATTTATGAGGAAAAATTTATGTTTCACCAAACCATGAATGAACTCATATAGTGTTAGATAACCTTTTAGTAAGGAGTATTCTAACTGTCTGTATTCGGAAATAGAAAATTTGGACTTTTTCAGGGACTTTCCAGTTTTTTTTGTAGAGCTTAGGCTACCATTCTTGATGTCTAGGATACTTTCTGCGGAAATTTGAGTAACATTGAATACTTTGTTCGTAGAGGATTGAATCAAATCAATGTATTGTTTCGGTGTTTAAATTATATCCATTCGACTTATTTTCCTTTTAGCAATCTCAAAATTACGATCAAATTGCAGAAATGAGTGCCCTTGGACAGGAAAGTGCTGATCATTTTTTCTAAATCATCCTGTTTGAACCAGTGCAAGATAAAAACGCATTAGATTGTTGTTGCGGTTTTGGCCTTCGCAGGCGTCACTGAAAAAGTGAAGTTCCTTGGGGTCTATACTTTTAATTTTCAACCACAGCATGCTACAAACTATTAAAGATCCACATTTAGATTCTCGCTCTGGATAAACGTGGAAATCGGCAGAATCTGTTTTCATATCATATATGCAGAACACATATAGCCAGAGTTTCCTCAGCTGAAAAAAGGCGCGACAGAAGCGACGGTCTGGTCAAGCACGGTATCAATAGTTTGAAGAAGGAAACGAAACTGGATATGTTCCCTTCTTCAAACTGACAAAAGTTTCTAGGCCCGATTACACTAGTACGTGAGTAATTTTCGTTTTTTTACAGCTTACAAGGAACGTCTATATGTAAACAATTGTTTGGCGAAAAAAAGTTCAATTTTTTGGCGCTTGTTCTCTTCAAACTGCAGGTTCAATTGTGATATAACGTAAAAATGTTATTCTTGAACTGGTTTATCTAACAATTGTTTGTACTGAAGAATCATTCCCTGATACCTGACCCCCATTTCAAACAATTATCCTTTGGCCTTTAATTAAATTTAATTTATTTTGTTTCTATCGCAAAAAAGTATATTTGGGATTAACAAAAATATAAGAAATTATTTTTACTGATTTAAATAAACTTTGTACTAATTTTGTAAATATATTTTGTATTTGTCAAATATTTACCTACAAAACATATTACTTCAAATCAATATATGAATACTTTCGCAGAGATATGAGCAAAAATAGAATATCTGTTATACATTCATATGACCTTGTTAAAATTAAACAAACTGGAATACACAATTCTTCCATAAAGAACAAACAAATAGCTAGTCTTTAAGATGAAAGAATTATTTCCCTTAAAATTACAACTAAAGACGCCGTATTTAAAATCCTTCCATTTTGCTTCGTATAACGCAGAGCCAGAATATCTATGTCAAGTCCTTAAACGATGGAAAAATAAAGCAAACAATTAAGATAAAGTCTTTGCATTCATTAACTTGCACGTTATACTTTCGACCCTGACATCCACAAAAGTTCGTAAACATAAAATTATAAACACTGGATGATTGTACTTCTTGGTTTAACTGCTGTTGGTCGCTCTGTTTATGACAGTAATTAGGGGAGTTCTGAGAATACGTAGGTAGCAATTTCTTTTAACTAGCTTCTTCATGTTATGTTTCCTTCATTTTGTAAAACAAGGAACAAGTTTAAGGAAACTTAATATTAAATAATTAAGCATGAATAATTTTTTTTTTCTCTTTTCCTTGCTTTCGATAATTTATCTAATGCATTGTTCGGTGTTAAACTGGCTGGCAAATTTAATAGATGTATAATTTCTTTATTTATAACGCATGAATTTTATTTGATATTGTATAAATTTAGTATCGTAAGTTTTCCTTAGAATTCTGTTTGTTGCTGAAGGAAACCAAATGAAACTGAGTTTTTTTTTCACGTATTTTAATATCAATAAAAGTCATCGGTTAAACAATTTTAGATGCTAACATTTTCTTTTAACCGATCAATTTAGTAAATTAAAATAAAAATAATTACATAAAATTATTAACTGGAGGTAAAAATTTATGAAAGTATTAAGATTAACCAAATTTCCCAGACAAAGAATCCATTAATCATTTTGGGAATTATCAATCTATTCGTTTGAAAAATGATCGATTTTAATTTCTAGTAGTTCAAAATAACAAACCAAATTTCCAACTGACCATTCAATCTTATAAAATTTATGTTCGCCACATAAAAGTTTATGTTAAATGTACAATCTTTTTTTAATTAATCATTTATTTTCTCTTTTGTACATTCTATATATTTAAAAAATACACACATAGCGTAGTCGAATTTTGCAATTTTATGATTTGTCCGGGCTCATGTTGATTTTGTTAACTATGCACTTTTGTTACGTAAAAGGTTTTTGGTTTTGTTTTCATACATATAAATTTGATTTCATTTGTTGAAAAGTTGTTGAATATTAAAAACAAAACCTAAACAGAGTTTGTGGAAAGTTTAGTGTCGTCATTATTTTCATTTTTATTGTAGTTTAATTTATTTCTTTTATAAGAATAAAAAAAATTCCTGAAATGAGAATTAAACATTTAAAAAGATATGATAATAAAAGTATAGCACATTAAGCTTTAGATTTATACATATATAATAATTTAATTTATTTGAATGGTTTCGCTTAGCTGTATATTTCCCCAATGAGTGGCCACTTTATGAATCTCACACATCGTTGTTGAACAAAAGGCTCACATTGGGATACACGTGACCAACATCTCTAATTCTGTAATAAAAGGGTTTAATAAGCGGTTAATTTATATTATCTCCTATGAAACAGCCAGACAAAACCAAAAACTTGAATGAATTAAACCATGTTATGTTGGCACTAGAGGGCTTGTCTCCAACATTTCTGCAACACCCAACATTTTGGGTGCTCCACGAACAACTTATAAGCTCCTTTGAGTGAAGTAACTCTCCTAAAACATGTAGACAAAGGCAACTATTTTGCCAACAGTTGTTCTTCCACTACAGAGGTCTACAGACTGTACTCGTCAGCCATAGAGAGAGAGTTCGTTAAATAATAGTACGATATAAGAGTGGATTACCCAGGCCAGTATTTCACCGTACAATGCGAGAGACGTCCTGCAGCAAACTTTCATTTACGATTACGATTAACAACTCTAATGCACAAATTA
The DNA here is from genome assembly GCA_907164885.2 of Dolomedes plantarius. Taxonomy (NCBI): domain Eukaryota; kingdom Metazoa; phylum Arthropoda; class Arachnida; order Araneae; family Dolomedidae; genus Dolomedes; species Dolomedes plantarius. The sequence goes on along the minus strand of OU015491.1, from coordinate 137,721,214 downwards.
GTTACTGTTTAATAATAAATAACAAGTTTTAAAGCTAATATAATTAATTCCAAAATGGAATTATCGTGATGTAGTGATATTCTAAAATTGAATTGCTGGGAGCGCTATTCAATTGCAAGTCACCCGTAACAATTTAATTTGAGTATCGACATTCTGAAAAGCTAAGCACCGATCAAGTGCTTTGTACTAAAATTAGAAAAAATTAGCTAATTAGTTTATAAGTGAATCAGTAAAATGGAGAACATTTATTTGAATCAGTAAAAAAAAATTCTAATTTTTTTACTAATCCCAAAATTACTTTTTATGCGATAGAAACAAAATTAATTACATTTTATTAAAGAGGGCAAAGGATAATTATTTGAAAGAGGAGTCAGATATCAGGGAATGATTCTTCAGTACAAACAATTCCTAGATATACCAGTTCAAGAAAAAAAAAATTTAAATCATAATGCTACTGCCTTGGGTCTGCCGCAGGAAAAGTTTGCTTCTTGATTACACAGTACTTATAATTCTTAACTCATGGAAGAAGGAATGTGTATCCCGAAAGAGAAAGACTTTTAGACATGGAAAAGGCCAAATTATAATAGTTGTAAAATAATATGCGTTCCAAAAAATGTCAACTAGACAGTGGACTTTAAAGACTATAATCATGTGATTTTGACATTTGAAAATCGTGAATATTTTAAACCAGTAACAAAACGGTTAATTTAATTTTTGTTTATAGCCCGTTTGCAAATAAAGTAATTGTTTATACAAATTGTTTTTTGAGTGGGAAGTTCAGTGGTATTCATTTCACCTCTCAATTTAAATTTTCACTTGCGATTAACGTACGAGTTCAATTCGAGAGACATTTATAAAGAGTAATGACTATTGCATAATTGAATATTTATCCATGGAAACAAAAAGGATGCGCAGATGTTCAGCAACACATTCGACAATATTTCTTTCTCTATCCATATTTAAAAGGAAAATGCATAGAATATTATACTGGATATTTTTCTGTGTGCGGGCGTTTATTGTTATATTGACCGTTTAGCGATTTATATATTAAAAAAAAACTAGTTACTCTAAAGTATACTGCACACTACTGTAAGAGACTATATATATATATATATATATATATATATATTGGATTCTTTAAATCTATACCTTGAAGCTAACCTTTAACCATCATTAGATGCTCTCGTTCATTGTTGTATAGGGCTTTGCAATTTTTCAAACTTTGCAAGTGATCTTTCGTCTTCAAAATGATCTATTGAAAATTTCCATGTTTATTCAAAATTTACGACTTATCTAACACAAAAAATTTATTTTTTATTCCATTTTCAGTTTTTATACCTGCATACCGCATTCAAAGCAGAAAAAAAAACATATGATATCAAGCGTGTTTAAATATTACGAACTCATACAAACCTCTTTATTCTTGTTGATATAAAACAAAAGTAAAATAAATGCTTTAATTAACATTTTAGAAGTTTGTATGAAACTGCGCATGTAAATTTCACTTCTAGGCTAATAAAGAAAATGTTGTGGACGTGGTGATATGTTTCCGAAGAAATTAAACAGGACATAGTTTGCCCCGCGAGAAATTTCCAAACGGAATTAAATTCGTCCCATTAAACAACGAATATAAACGACGAAATTTTCTTAAAGTATCCGTTATAATTAACTATTTAAATTTATTTCTGATCTTGATTACCCCTAAGGATTAAATGGTGTATGAACTTTCTCCTATTTTTAGAAACCAAGTGTCGTTTCTTTTATGGCTTTGGGCGTCGGGAGCAGTTATTACGCAGATCTTTAAAGCTATACACTCTCCTAAATCGACTGTTGACTTTTGGATGAAAAATAAGTAAAATTTGCTGTCTATTATCCTGCATCTTCTCCTACAACACGAATGAGGTCAACTAAGAAGAATAAATAGTTGCAAAAAATTTGACAGTAATTCGAATTAGCTGAAATTATTAATCTTGAAATCAGAAATATCTGAACTTTAAAAGGAAAAAATAAGAAACCAGTGGACATCTGATATTATAAGCCTTCTACAATTAAGAATTATATTTGATTTTTATGAATAGTTTACAGCTGTGGAACGAAGCTTATTATTACTAAATAATTTTGTTTATTTACTTTCATATACAAAAATCAGTATACATCTTACCTTATAATACCATCCAGATATACTCTGTTGGTGCTATAAAAAGAATTTTAGTAAATAAAAGACAAGGATATACTGATGCATTCAAAGTTCTTAATAAAAATACTGAAACTAAAGTTTTGATGCGTGAATAAAAATCATATATAAAATTTTTACTTAACTATAGAGCAATTATACTTAACTCATTTTGTAAGCTTCTTTGTTAGTTGAAGTAAATTATTACTAATAGTTAGTACACATGATCATAAAGTACAAATGTAAAATATATGCTTTTACACTATTTTTAAATACATATGGTTCTATGTGACTTAAATAAACTAAATAAAATCTTTAAATAAACTAACTATGTTTATAACATGAATACTATACAGCAATGTAATAAAATGTATATTGCCAAAAATATGTATGAAAATATGTTAATTAACGAGAAAATTGGTTATAAACATGATCGTTCCCTGTTATAAAAAAATTAGTAAGTGTTTTCTTCACTTGAAAAATTTCCAAACTTTAAAAATGAGGAAACTATACATATTATTCCAATTAAAATTCATTGTGCTATATTTCATTTAAAATCTGGATTTTATCCCAAGTTTGATTTAACAGGCTTTAAGAAAATATATTGTTTTAAATTTTAAGTAAAAAGTGTGGTGAATCATAAGTAGTTTTCTGAATTTATTACCCCTAATAAATTTTTCCAGCGGATCTTTTTTTAAGAACTCAGTAAAGTACAAAACTCAGTATGATTTATTGATAGTAGGTTATCTTAAATTATAAGTAGCCTGCTTAATGTTTAACAACAGTAATTACTTAGTTTAGCTTAAGAACACTGTTATGAGGGGTACCAGAGATACCCCTTTGCGTTGTGTAAATATAGGGAGGTGAACTCCAAAGGGAACTATGCGTTTATAAATAAAAATAACAACATTTATTATACAATATATTACAAGAAAAGGTCGGGTTTACATATTATATTTAAGATCTTGGCTATACATATTTTTAACCGAATTAGGGTATACTTCATCCGCTTCCTGCGGCATAACCATTACGGGTCGAGTGAAATAAAAGTCTCGTGATTTCTCAGAAGGCATGAGCACTATTTAGAGGGGGAATTTATGACCAACCTGGGGAGATTTGAAGAAAACAGCAGAGCATGGCTTCGTTGAGGTACTTCTACAGGAGGAGGATTTAGGCATCGGGTAGAAATTCATGTGGCTCTTCACTGGCGGATGCAACAGGATTCGGCGCTGGCGGTTGAAGACGGGTATCTAGCCATTTTACGGGGGCGTCTTTCCTTCCCAGGCTCTCTTGCAGCTCGCTACCTCCAATCGCTCCCTCGCTCTCTCTCCGCACGTCGTTTTCTCCCACACTCGGGTCTCCTACATTCTTCATTATAACCCCTCCCCAGGTTAGTTATTCACGTAAATTTATTGCCTCTTCGAGTTTTTTATTCGAGGGCAGGATGCTCTGACAGTCCCATGGTTGACCCACGTGGTACGCTTATTTCCAAGAAAATTGGAAGTCCGCTGAATTTCCTGGAATTTCTTTCCCGCGTCCTGAGGAATTCAGGAGGGGTGATGTTTCTTGGAAAATTGGTGCAGTTCCAATATGGCCGTTTTATGCCCCGTAATCGTGTTGGAAGAACAAAATGGCTATAACGTTGGAAGGAGTTCAAAATGTCCAAATTGTGGATCTTTCACAACAATCACTCCCCCCCTTTTCTAGGCGTGCTGGCACGCCATTTTAAATATTTTCCTTAGTAAGCTTTTACAAACTGAGGCATTTATTTAGCAGTTAAGAAACATAAAGAAACAAAATTTTGTATCTTTTTGACTAAGCTCTGAAACCAAACAATAAAAAAGACTACGAAAGAAAATATAGTCACCATAAATTCCCTTCACCGGTTAAAAATATTTATAAAATTGAAAATAACTAAATATGCACGTCTTGCTAAAATATACTATCAAGTTATACAATCTGACAGTGAAAAGTTTTAACCAAAACTATAAGCTCCTTATCAAGGTTGACAAAATATACGTAGAATAAATCACAAAGCATACATGTCCTGTTGAAAAAATTCATCTTTGTAATAGATGACTGACCCGGTCACAACGGCATCGAAATTATTAATACAGCAATTTCAGCTATTATGCTATCGTTCTGAACCTTGAACAAAGATCTGAAAGCGAATCAAGAACTTTTTCCGAAACCTATCAAAAAGATTTTTTCAGAAGCGCTTAGGGGAAAATAACTTTCTCCTTTTTTCCCATTTTCAATGGTGGGAAGTTCAGTTGTTGAGAAAAAGGGCTTTCCCCACGGTACTGTTGACAACTAACTCATCTTTCCATCGCCTAGTGTACGTCTTCGAGTAACAAAAGACTCTGGGATAAAGTCGATAAGTACGAAAAAAAGACAGATGACGGCACGTTTCCAGCAGCGATATTTACGTTACTGTATGCTGAAAAATTTACAGAAGTTTATAGAATTTTTTAAAAAAAATGTAAAACTGTCCAAAAAATGTGCAATTTTATTTATTTATTTATTTGAAATCGATATTCATTTTAACACAATTGCATTGAATTTCGAACATCTAATTTTATTTTAGTTTAATATATATAACACCTAGCTTATACAAATGAAATCATAATTTTTTCCAGAGATTTCTTTAAAATAAATTAATGCATCGGCCTCTGATCATTTAATTTATCTTGGAAATCATTTCTCTTGGAAATATAAATCAGATTTTATCAAAATATCTTCTTTTTCTTTTTTTTTTAAGTTTAGAAACAAAGCATAAGTTAACCCGACAAAAACATGGAACTTATTTATTTTTTTAGTAGTGACTACAGTAAATATTTTGCAATTTTCAGATTGAAGGAATCTTTTATGCGAATTTTGAAAAAGATACTTTTGAAAAGAGAAGTTCCTACTGTTTCTTTAAAAAAATGATTTAGTTTATTTCAACATGTGGGTTATTGCTTTAGAGTTGGGGTGTGCAATCCTATTGTTAGCCTAGGCCGCACTGAGTGATGGGAATTTTTCTTGGGTCAAAAATAAAATATTTTAAATAAATAATGTATAATATAAGCAAAACAAAAACTTATTTTATTATTTTTTACAACTTTTTATGGGTTTTTTAGGGGAAAAATGCCAACAATATCTGTAGGAAGTGCCTATTTCTGTTAAGAAAAGAGGATGAATCTAATTTCGACTAAATTCATGCCTTCAACCTTTTAAGTTATAACGATTTTTGAAAAATATGACAGATTAAACTCTTTTTTTCTGTTTCTTTTTTTTCTTTTGGTTTCTTTCCTGATCAAATATGAAAATGAAATTTGCATGTGTTTGTTTTAAAGCCGAAGTTCCATATCGCGAAACAACTGACTATAATTGAAGTAAATATTACCAAATACTGTATATATTTAATTTGTTCTGAATGCTACTGAAGTATATTTTTAATTTAAGTGACAAAGTTATAAAAAACGAAAAATTGGCAACTTAACAATGATAATGTTTGTTAAATTTCTTGTTATAAACTTGGATAATTATAGCGGCAGATTAGGGACCTCTGCAAAGTTGCGGATATTCCTAGTAAGACTTCCAGCATATTTTTTTTCTATTCTAATGAATTCTTGAATCATAATTATTTTAAATAATTAGTTTGTTTCTTTCAGAACTTTTTTTATACTCGCACTTCTTAAGGTAGTATTACACAAGCTACCTTTTAATATACCTAAACTATATGCTTTGCTGGCTAATTTTTCTTCCTGTCATAAAATTTGTGCTCTGTTGTAAATTGTAGGAAAATAAATTGTATAGCTATTATTAAATGGCTGCTATTTTCAAGGTAATCAATAAAATTCAATTAACCCAGATAAAGCTCTGGCCTGTTAAACAGCTATAGCTTCACATTAGTATTATTCACATAAATTTCAATAGAGAATGCAATGAATACTGTAAATTTTGGGGGTAGAAGATAGATGCAAAGTGCAACACAAGTGTCAAATGAAAGAAGAGTGTTTTGAAAAAATACTTGATACTATCTTTGAAGCAAAATTAAAAAAAATAATTTCGGAAATTCTTTCAACAATAACAAGTGTCGTCGTATCTCAGGACTGTATATTAACAGGATATATAAACGAATGAAAGAAAATATTTATAAATGGATTAAATATTAAATGGGGAAAAAACTCAATAAAGTTAACCTTTACACTTCCTGCTGAACTAGTTTTTCGTTTTGCGTGTTTTGCAGAATTCTTTTAAGCAATAAGTTCGAACAAATGAAAATCAATGATGCCTCCCTTATTTAATTCATTTAAATGCTGAAATGAATTAAGGAAAGAAAATAAGGGGAAATAAAGGTTGGAAGTAATGCTTACATAATCAAATTTTTCTAAGTAAATTTCAGAACTTTTTTTTTTGTGTGTAGGGGATTAGGGAATTTTCTTTGCTCTATACAACTGTTGATCTCGATCTGCATTCTTTCATCTTCCGTATCCCATACTAACTTCAATGTCATTCATAATTTGTTTGATTTCTTCTCATAGCAAATGCTCAATAAACCTAATAGCGCATGGACTTTAAAATGCTAATTGTTTTTCTTATAGGTAAAAGTTATAAACGTGTATATAATTAGGTAACATGTTAAAATCATTCGAAAATTGCAGCATTTCTCCTTCAATATAACCATGCGAATCTTTTATTAGAGATTCATTTTTGAAGAGTAGATAAAAAAACAAGACGATAGGTGCATGTACAAAGCCCTAACAAATTACTCCTCCTGTTGACATAGTCTACACAAAAATGTAGGTATTACATAATTAATGTAATGCCGGAAAAGATTATAGTAAAACTGTAAATAATAGAAGTTATAAAAAAACAAGGATTTATATTAAAGCACAATCTACTTTATTGACGCTCGAAGAAATCTTAAAATTTATTTTACTTCATTGAGGCTCAAAAGATAAAATGGCTGACCGCTAAAAATTTATAAACTTGCAAACAGAAAAATTCAAAAATGAAAGCCTCCCGTTTTATTTACTTTTTCTTCAAATAATAAATAGAACAAGTACTTTAAAACTGAGGTTCACAACGGTGTAACTAAGATCTGGAATTGATATGATTACACAAAAGGGGTCTAACGACCTTTCCTTTGATAAATTGCTTGTTATAAATCGGGATGATAATAATAACAAGTTATGGATTCATGCAAAGTTGTAGGTATTCCTGGTAAGACCTCTTTTTTTTCCAATTATAATAAATTCTTGAATTATAATTATTGAAAAAAAATGGTTGGATTCTTTCAGGACTTTCTCTATATATATATTATCTCCTTTTTTTCCAATTATAATAAATTCTTGAATTATAATTATTGAAAAAAAATGGTTGGATTCTTTCCGGACTTTCTCTATACTCTCGAAGGTATTACATATACCGGGTGTCCCAAAAATGATCGACGATTTGAAAAATCAATTAAAGAAAAACGGATGGTGATAAAAATGTACGGTTTGATGAATTCTGCTTAGGTAACCAGGGAATTTATTCTTACCAATTTTCAAAATTAGTTACAAAGTTCGTCAACAGATGGCGCTGCTCACTGGGAAAACCTATAAAACAATGTTTTCAAAGCAAGAAGCATACGCAAAGTGACATGGATTGGCCTCCCTATTCGCCAGATTTGACGCCATGCGATTTTTTCTTTTAGGTGTACGTGAAAGATCAGGTGTATCGTCACAATCTACAAACTGTAGATGAACTACAACAATTCATCTCTGCTGCTTGTCAGAACATTCAAACTGAAATGTTTGCATGGGCGTCTGCGAATTTTGACCTCAGACTGCGCCACGTTGTTGTTGCAAACGGTGGTTATTTTGAAAACATTGTTTTATAGTTTCCCAGTCAGCAGCGCCATCTGTTGACGAACTTTGTAACTAATTTAGAAAATTGGTGAGAATAAATTTCCTGGTTACCTAAGCAGAATGCAGCAAATCGTACATTTATATCGCCTTTGGTTTTTCTTTAATTGATTTTTCAAATCGTCGGTTATTTTTGAGACACCCGGTATAAGCTTCCTTTTAATATACTTAAACTATATGCTTTATGATATAGGCCAATTAAATAGCTAATTTTTCTTCCTGTCGTAAAATTTGTGCTCTGTTGAAAATTGTATGAAAATAAATTGTATGGTATACTATTAATAAATGGCTGCTTTTTTATACTAATAATAATGACTGCTAACCACATAATCTTTAGATTTAAATATACCTGAATGTCCAATGAGCTATTTTAAAGAATATATGATAATGCATATGATATTAAAATAGGGTGACCAAGCGTCCCAATCTGCGGAAACGGCCCTAAATTTTAGCACTAAATAATCGCTTATTTTTTTAAAGCTATGTAGGGTTAAAATTAAAAAGAGATATGGTTACAATCTTCTAACAATACTAATCACAGTTTTATTGTAATAATATAATGGAGAAATTACAAAGATTTTTACAATTTTTCATGGGTATTGGAAGATGTCATTGGAAGATGAGGATTTTTCCTTGAAAATAAAATATAAACTGATAGGGTCAGTAGACTAGGAATCTCCAGTCCATTCATCCATCTTTTATCCCAGCAGAGAACATTAGATACAACTGTCATTGTGACAATGGCATTGAATGCTCTCAGGACGTAGTCAGCTGGTCAGCAGTCAGCACTTCAGCAGACAATGGGCACGATGCCCACGGCGGAACGGAATGCATGAGACATATATGTTCATTGTGTCACAGCAGAACTCATCTATCAAGATGTCTGATAAGCAATTAGGGCTGGGGGGGGGGGAGGAAAGGAACAATTTTACGTTGCCAACAGAAGAAAAAAGGAGTGCGGAGTTTTATGGCTCGGACAAAGCTAGAAAGCGCATGTTAGCAACTCAAGCCCTTTTCGAGCTGACAACTGGGAAGGAAAAATTATTCCACTGAACCACATGAAGGATTAAACCTCAGACCTAATGGCTATAGCATCAGAACCCGATGTTTTACAATTTTATTAGCAAATAATTAAATTAATAATATCATTTAATCAATGCTATACAGGAACGAAAATAAGTTAACGAACGTGCAATATCATTACATAACTGCTAGCCATATAAAATAAAAAAATAGAGTACATTTACAAAGCTGTGACGGTTGGTTATATACACATACAACAGTATAAAACTAAGCATTCACAGAAATGAAGAGTGTATTAAATATGTAAAATATGTACGGAATAAGTCCAAGCTAATAAATTTTGTTATATTGAGTTATAACAATTAAGTTTCATGAAAATGTACTGAAGTGACTTATACTTCCCTGTGATCACTACCAGTATTGATTACAAACATAAATTTTACCAATACACAGTGAGTAAAAGCTCAAATGTATTGTGGGACCCATTGTAGTAATATCCTCTTACATTTGCACTAATTATAAATATTATATATCTATGGTGCCAAATATAAAGGGATTAGGTCAAAAACAGTGATTTAAATATACCAAGTTATTGGCTTTTATACCAATCGCAGAAGAATAATTTCAACTTGAATCATTTGTACACAGAAATTTACTTTTGCATACAAAATTGATAGACTTAAGCCTTTTATACAAGTCAAAAGATTTAAATTTTGTTTTTGTTTTATCAATACTTACAAATATCAAAAATCACTTTTTTTAACTGAAGCACTTTATACCGGGCAATATATATATATATATATATATATATATATATATATATACATATATATATATATATATATATATATATATATATATATATATATATATATATATATTAAAAAAAACGTAAATATATCATTAAATGCTTTCTATTGAATCGCAGAAGATCACTATCTTGGTTTGTGGAACACTAACACAGTATCTTCCGAAATTTCATATCTGCAATCTTACAGAAATATTTATGATATCCTATAAATTATCTACGTCTGAAAGATCCGTGATTTAAACAATATCAGCAGAGGAATCGGGGTATCTTCCAGTAAAGTTCAGGAAATAGAACAATGATAACGAGGCTTAACATTATCGTAACAAATATAGTTGAAGTGACATGTACAAGATTAATAAGTTAAATCTCACAAAGCTTCTGATCGTAACTAATCGAAAATTAGAACTTTCTTTTCTGATGGCCTGGGAAATGAATTACTAGCTCCTCATTTGTACTTTTTTTATGTTTCCATTAATTACAGTTAATTAAACGGTTTTAGGAGCACTCTTGAAATTATTTAACTTTATCGTGATGATAAAAATCTATATTTAATTCATTCCATTTGATGGATCCTTCAGAAAATCAGAAAACTCTATTAATTTCACATAAGAGGGCTGCTAAAACTTCAAATCAGCAATAAGTGTGTATATTTTAAATTGTCATATATGTGTGCTTCTAAAATACGCAGAATTTTGAGAGAGTTTTTACTGAGAATTTCGGGATGACTTTTATTTACCGCCTGTACAATATGAAGAAACGCAGCAGACAAACTCGTACACAGCATTTACTCGTCTTGAAAATAAGCATTTTCAGACAAGAATATGTGACCTGTAAATGCTTATTTAAAAAAAGAACGATTATTTGTTTGATTATAACGTTAGACTAATAAACAATTATTACTATGCAATGCATGAAAACCCAAATCACTAAAATGTATTGCTCTGATTTATATTATTTATTGTATGATTCGCTAATACTCTACAAAATAGCGATTCGATACAAGTAACTGTAGAAGCAGAATGGTATAAATCCCCGTGGTGTGTGGCCAAGAACAAATCTATTGTAAAGACTGCAGAGGCAGGGGTAAATAGGGGCTTGTACACCAGGAGGAAATAGAAGAATAGCTGTCGGTATGGCCATTGATAGCGATCAAAAGTCTATAAATAATTCAAGATAGATGGCCGTTATTTTATGGCCCACAGTAAAACTTTCAGATGATAAGGATCAAAGTGGTATTGCAAATGGAAATTATGGTGGGGAGGTACTTCGTAGACTATGGGCAAGGGCAGTATAATAAGGAACCAATTGGGGCAGGAACTACTGAGAGAAAAACAACCCACTGCCCAATGAAAAAAAAGGGGTGGACCAGAATGCCCCCCCCCCCCCTAAACGGACAGCATCCCCTCCAAGTAAGAAAGAAAAAGCAGAGAAGGTCCAGAATTTGCTCCAGCTGTTTTTTTCCCTAGAGCTCAGATTATACAGTCTCGACTGCCTCAGAGTCTAGGTGTAGTGCCGGTAACCCGCCAAGATGATCCGGTATATGACGAGATTTTGAGCCCCTGTCGTCGATGCCATCTTCTATCGTTGCATAGGGGGCTTGGGGTGCCTTGAGTGGATGACAGATCTGTTTGTCCGGCATCTTCGAGCCCCACAGCAATGAAAAATGTCACCGAAAGTGGGAAATTAACCCTCGGCTGCGTATTCAGGTAATGCTACGTAGCGACTGGTCTTCAGTGATTTCATGGGTCGATATGCGAAAACGGAGGGGGCCGGAGGTGTCAATGAGAGTTTCATTGCTGTATACTTCAGCTGTAGTAAGTGCCTCCCCATATACTATAAAAAATTATTACTTTGACCAGATAGTGTGCCTCTGCTTCTGAGTCCTCGTATGAACAATGTTAATATGAAAGGGAATATTGTGCTAGTAGTAATTACACTTTCAATGAATTTTGTGATTTATTAAATAAATGTATGTCAAAGGCCAATGCTCTGTCTTCCTTGCTTGCCCCAACACACGCATGCATCCATTGTTTTAAGGTTATTTAACTACCAATAGTAACAAAGTTATCTAGAAAATCTAGTGCAGATACGGAGTTGGTGGATTTTCTACAAAACTTTGCTATCTAATTCCTCAGTTTTAGTCTATGACATGCTTACTTTTTTACATTAACTTCCCAAGAAATATGTTTGCACAAAAATACGTCTTTCAAAATCCACTTATCTGTTTTCTTCTATTCATTTGATTAAATTCTGTTATTTTTCAAATATTCACATCTTAATTCCTCCTACTCAGTTCGACTTTCTCCATTCTGATAAATTCTTTGTTTTCTGTTTCGGATGTGTCCCTTTATTTGGTCAAGAGCACGTGAAATTTATCTACTCCATTCCATCTCACCAACGAACCCCTCCCATAACTCTACTTTTCCCTTCGGCACTCCCGGAGTTCTAGAAAATTCTACTGTTTCAGTTTTTTGAATTGTCCACGGAGATATTAGCGCTTAGGTTTTCCAACTTGAAGAAGTATGTTAGTTAGAAATTTGTCGCCACTGTTAATATTTGTTGTGGGTTTTAAGAAGCTTTGTTTCATGTTTTGCGTGTACCACAAGTTTGATAAAAGTAATGACATATATCATTTTGCCATAGAAAATATGCGTAATACATACCCTTATTTTTAATTATGTTACTGATAACTTTAGATATATGTAAAAACATACAAATGCCGAATACTATGTTACTATGCAAATGTCTTTTTTACTGACTATGTATTGGGTTAAAACAAAATTGAAAAACACCCTTTTCGACTTTTTATTACTTTAGACCTGTCAGCTTCTAGCACATCAGTAGTATCATTGAGGTGCACTGAGAAAAATATTTCTTTCTTTTGAATGAACAATGTAAGGAACTCAAGAACTATAACACAGAACTTTACTTAGAAATTGATAAATTACTCTTAATATCTCTTATCTTCCTTTACAAATCACGATACTTCAATGATTTAGGTACTTAATGCTTATATCCTTATATCTAGACACATGATCGAGGCAACAGATTTGGCTAAATCACTTTTACGCTGCCACTTATTTAACTGCCAGACAAAATCGGAAACTTTAAATGACCAATTTTGTCGGTTCCGGAAATTTCAACGTACTTTGCTCGAACCTTAAGACACATTGCCTCCGGAGTGTTGCGTTACGTTTTTACGTTTGTACCGAGATTGTTGACATGACCTGTAATTGGTTTGACCTGTCACATGGTCAATGAATTGAGCTCTGTGATTGGCTAAAATTTTTAATGCTGACGCTACGTAACGCTCCGTAATTCAGTATGAACTGGACATTACTTTTGTACGGAAGCAATTTTGATCATTCCGTACGGATGATCCGTACGGAACGGATCAGAAATCCATTTTAATTCTGATCTCATTCAGAATTCAAAAGAAATAACATAATACGAAACAAAAAGTTAAAAATATGCTGTGAGACGAAAAAAAAATCAAGCGTCAGCATTTATGTCGTCTTTAACACATGTCTTTGTTACTGCTCCATATCATGGAACTGGATCACTAATCATGACCATCTTGAAGATATTTTTAAATTCATAAACTTATCTTGAGGGCATTTACCCAGTTTGTGTTAGCTACGTTTGTAGGAGGATTCTGTAACGGAAGCCACCCTGTTCTCTGTGATGTAAAATCGCAGAAACATCCATGATCCTATCCGGGGTTCGACTCCGGACTCACAGGAGTGAGGGTTTCCTCGCAAAAGAGATAGATTGGGCGGCCGTCGGCCATTTAGTAAGAGTATCTACTAAGAGAAGAGTCTCCAAACCTTTCAGCCTAAGGGCCACACTGACTCCTCCACTAAGTCCCAAGGGCTAGCTAGCTCATCATACCAACATACTGTAGTTTTTAATTAAGTGGAAAATTTTTGTTTCGTACTGGTAAACATTTCAATTAGTAAACTTGATCCACAACTGCAAACAATTGTCAATGGAAAGTTAGAACTTGCTCCACAACTACAAACAATTGTCAATTGAAAGTTACAGCTACATAAATCTCATTAATGACAATTATTAGGTTTAATTTCATTATGTAAATTACCCATGTATGCCACTTATTGTAAGTTTTTGGGATAAATCTCATATCATTATTCATGGTTAAAAATTTTCAATTTCATTATGTATGTCAGTTATTGTGTTTCTTAATTGGTCGTTAAAAAATTTTGATTTTGATTTTGTGTGATTACTGACACTGTAAATTTTACCATGTAATCTAAATAAACTATGGCGGGCCGGATACCGGGCATGTCGAACCGCTTACCGCGGGCCGTAGTTTGGAGACCCATATACTAAGATATATTTCGGATGATACTACTAAGATATCATATTTCTAATAAGGTATCATATTTCGGATTTCTTGAGGATGGATGAAGGGGAACAGGTATTATTTTGAAAACGGTCCCCTTATATCGAAATGAAAATTTACTTAAGGTGCATGGCGTATTACTAAGCAAACGCAAAAGGAATTAATAAGAAACTTCTGCGATTCCGATTCTGAAGCGTATTAAAAGAAGAGAAAAATATGATACTTGAAAAGAACATTTTAATAATTAAGTTCTTAAAATTAATTTCTCTCTTTATACTCCATGAAAATAAATATGTTTCATTTTGAGTATCTCTTAGTTTTTCACATTAATTAGGCGGATTTCTTTTTTTGAGAATATAAAAGTAGCAATTTGCAATTTTATTTTATTTAACGTCTGCAGAACTGAATATTCAAACCTGCGAAAAAAAAATGGTAATGCGAAATTTTATGCTTCACAAGATGTGGAATAAGAAATAGCTATCCAATTTCATCGCTGCAGTTCTGAGCGATAAGAAAAAATATTAAAGAGCGAAGGAATAAAAAAAAGTGGGAATTTGTGCAAAGTACTTTTCTATTTTTATTTTTATTTGTTTTTTTAAGTTGAAATCATCTTTAAAAGTAGAATTTTTAGATCTTTGAGCATTGAAATTCATTGTTAGAAATTGTAAGAAGGTATATATATTTTTTCTTTTCTGTTGATTCAAAATGGGCAAATACTATTTATTAAACTATAGAAAAGTTTGCTTCGTTAATCAAAAACTTTCATCAACTGAAACTTCCTCATTGAATAATTTTTTACGATATTTGTTTTGCCATGCGTTTTGTTTTAATAGTTAATGTTTTAAGTTTAGTTAATAATTTTGTATAGAAATGAATTACATTTTTTTTAATTACAATAATTATCTTGTTCTATAATTTCTGAAAAAAAATCGTTCTTCAGTTGCACTCATTACCGCAGCAAAACATACAACAACATGCAAACCTCTCAGAAACAGGTTCATCTAAATATTAAATATTTTGCAAGTTCTACGGGACATCTAAAGCAATGAATAGATTAGTTTCTATATGGGTATCTTTAGAAAAGAATATTTAAAGAACTGATAGTTGATATTAAAATTTCAGGGAGTACATCCTAAAAATTAGTTCAGAACATAAATAATTCAATAATCACATGTTCATTTTTCTGCAGTAAACTAGAGGGATTATGTGTAAAATGTAAGAAACCTTTTATCTTCAATTCTAGGATTATTTGAGTGCCCGAAGTCACAGTAATGAGAAATATCTAATATCTTTTCGTCTCCTTACACTTTTACGGGAGGGTAGGGAGAGATTGTAAGTTACATAAAAATGCACATTTTTAGGTTGCTGTGTACTAACCCTGTTGGATTCGCTCACCTTAATGTTAACCTATGGAGAAAATTTGTTCAGGGATTGCAGACGTAGATCTAAAGATTATTTTAAAAGTTGTACTCCATAAGAGAAAGAAAGAAATTTTACACCTTCAGGTATTTTTTTCATATAAAAAATAAACAAATATTTTAAAACTGAAATTATTCGCAGAAAAAAATGTTGTATAATGTGTTTTAAACGCTCATGTATTCTTTGGTGGACCAAATTTATAAAATCCATTCTGTTGCAAGGTGCAGAAAAGTTCAGGCTATCTCAAAATACCATTTTTATTGATGTTGAAGGGCGATCCCTCTCCCTTGATGAGGCCTAACCGCCCCTGAGTTCGTTCCTTTACGTTGTAGGAATGGATTACACGTTTGACGAATCCAGACACGATTTTTAGTCCCAAAATTATTTATTATACATATATTTCTAGTGGTACACACCACACATTATTATTGTACAAACTAGTTGGTACCGTCTAGTATATTAAAAACTAGTATAGTCTAGTATATCAAACTATTATATTACAAACTAGTTGGTACCGTCAAAACATGACGGCTAGATAGTAAATAAATGTACTAATACACAAATTATACTCAACACATCATTTCCAAATGTAGAAAATCATAAAAAAGCGCAGAAAAAAATTAATGTGTTTAAGCAGCCTCGTGCTGAGTATCTAAAGCCAGATTTAAAAATATCACTGAGCATGCGCAGAAAGGAATTTTTTAAATTTTAAATTATCGCTAATTAAACAATTTGCATCAGGTTTAATCTGATATTTCACAAACATAATAATCATAAAAATAAAAATGGCAGAGAGAGATCTAGAGCCTCCTCGAAATAAACGTGTTTATCATTTAAACTGAGCATGCGCAGAAATCAATTTTTAATTGTAAATTATCGCTCATTAATAGAAATTGCAGTTACAAAAACCAAATTTGGCAAATCTACAGATTACAGTCTTTCGTTTAAGACCAAAATGAAATAAATTGATGCAGTAGTTTTCTCTCACGGACTGCCTTAAAAGTCGGCTTAGCAACTTAAGTATATAGATTTTTATTGGACAGAAAAATCACGTGCAAACCACTTTCCTCGGGGCCAGCTCATATACACCGACTTTCACCTTCTAAGCTGGAGAGACCGAATGTCTTGAACAAGTCTTTTTCACACTCCCCGTCAAGCGGCTTAGCAACTAAAAGTCGGCTTAGCAACTTAAGTATATAGATTTTTATTGGACAGAAAAATCACGTGCAAACCACTTTCCTCGGGGCCAGCTCATATACACCGACTTTCACCTTCTAAGCTGGAGAGACCGAATGTCTTGAACAAGTCTTTTTCACACTCCCCGTCAAGCGGGTTCCTACCCTCCTCTCTTAACCATCCTTAAGCAAGCAGTTCCGGTCAGTTAGTAATCGGGGGAGAAATAGGCGAGGGGAAGAATAGGATTTCATTCCTGACAACTGGATTATCAACATTTATGTAGCTGTAAATGGTAGAAAAATTTTCTCGATAGATTAACATTGAGGCGAGCGAATCCAATAATGTTAGTACACAGCAGCCTTAAAAAAGAAGTACTTCTTTGTTAACAATTCCATGTATACAAAGTTACAAAAACGAAACAGAAAACATTTTTGACCTTGTTCACAAGGCTTCTAGAAATGACGTTAGCGAAATGTGTTTAAAAAATCTCCGACCTAAAGAATTTTGTGGCCAGTGGATGGAGGTCTGCGATTCGTTAAAAATATTCCGATATATAACGCTGATGCTCCGTTCCGCTGACGGACGCAATGTGAACAAGGCTGACCTTTGTTTAGTGAAAGATGTATTTCCATATCAACGATCAAGCCAGCATTAGTCTCATTTCTTCTACTTTCATTAAGCTTCCTTCAAGTACAAGTATCACCAGCTGCAGTGGTGTGTGTGTGTCCATAACCCTGACAGCTATACCAGTAGTAGCTTATCTATCGGTAGCGATACCCAAAGCAGTCAGCATTTGATGGCTAGGCAATGCTGTTAATCCATTCCATCCTATGCAGGTACCCAAGCCGGATAAGTTAATGGGCAGACAACATAAAAAGAGGATCCTCCTAGTCCTCAAGCAGAGCGGCAAACTGACCCAGAGAAAAAAAACGATAAAAAAACGACCGTATCCTTTGGAGACGAAAGGAAGAAAATATTCGGTGGGAATTAAATAACCGACTTGAAGGGCGCGGTGGCTCAGTTGGCAAGAGCAGCGGGCCAGTGATCTGAACGTCCCTGGTTAGATGTTCGTCTCTGAAAATCCACCGCCGTGTTCATTAATGGTGGCTGTGGCACGTAAAATAGAGTGTGGCTGCAATGTCCTCCAAGTTCTCAAATTTACCTCTGGAGGTGCGGGGTCAAGTGTTCCGGTCTCGTCACTTCACTCGGTTCAAAATTACGGGCCTAGTCCTTTAGCCAAGTCGGATTCCAACCCTTGTGGTGCTAATTCAAAACAGGAACCGCGCCTTCATTGCCCATAGTCTTCGTGACTTGATCTGATGTTGCTGTCGGTCAAGTGGCATAAACAACAACAACAACAACAAATAATAATCGACTTGAAACATACGAAGGTGGAACGTGCTTTCTATCGGAATAGAGTGTTACATATGTTTGCAACATATTGAGTAAAACAAAACTGACTTTAGTGATAAGATGGATTCAAAGAGATTGCTGGACAATTGAAACCACATTTATGGTATTGGATTTGGATAAATTATTGAATGAAATATTTTATCACACACTTTAAGGCAATGCCACTTAGGGCATATTCACATAGAATCCGTAAACATCATACGTTAACGATTCTGTTGGCAGTAAGAAGAGAACCTGTTTACACCGAGAAAAAAAAATGACCGTCAGGCAATCAGATGTGCTCGACGCTTCTGTAACAAAGAGAATGTGAACAGGTTCTCTTCTCATCGCCAACGGAATCTTTAACACATGACGCTGGCGATGCTATGTGAACAGGTGCATAGAGTTAGCAAGATTCGAGGCAGATATTTCAATTTTAGTGCTTTGCTCCCATAAAGAAAAGCGGAGTGAGAAAAATTTCCCTTTTTACGAAAATTCAATAAAACATATTTATTATGAGTGATAGTTTTATAACAATTGATGCAAAAATAATTACTGTAGAACTGTATTACAAAGTTGGAAAAGACACAAAGTACCGGCCAATTATTGGGAAATATAGTTCCCCCCAAAGCGACTACTAATAATCAAAACTGGCGCATAAACATATCTGTTGTTCCCATTGTAGTCATCGTCAGTATACATTTTCGTTAGTGTGGCATTCATAAAGTCACATAAGGATAACCGAATGGACATTATCACCATCAAATTTATTACATTTTAACACGTTAAAGACCTTTTCGTTCTTTATTGGACTTGAGAGCCTTCAAAGGTGCTAATAGGGACTCTAATTTCTAAACAAATCGATAATTGTCTGAATAAGAGTAAGCTATTCCAATGAAAGGAAATATAATAAATTACCTGCTGGAAAAAATAACTGTTAATTGTTAAAAAAAGAAAAACAATCTCCCTAAAAATAGAACACATTAACACTTTTAAATAACATATCATGGAAAGAAAAGTGGTTAAAACTGAAAGGTTTTATTTCACGTGATTAGTAATTTTTCAAAAAAGAAGTTAAGCGGTGCAAAAGAAAAAAATTATTAGTATGATCATCGAGTGTGCTGCGCTACAAAACTAACAAAAAGAGCATAACCTATTAAAGGACACTGCACGCTCATCTTAGATGGGCTGATGATTAATAGCATAGATCTAGGATGGTTGAAAACTGTTCCTACCGAAAACGGAGAAGGCATAGTATGTAATGAAAAGAACTACATTGATGTCAAAAGAATATAGATAAATCATTCTACAGGGAGTTCAATCCTTTCGATTGTACCAAGGTCAAGTCTTAACAGTATAAAAAACTGCAAAAAATAACTTAAAGAGAATCTTCTCTAAATTGGTCGATCGATAGATTTGACACTCTTATATGAAGAATCACATACCAGTAATAACACTGAGGCAAACTTTTGTAAATCAAGTGTACGAAATAGTAACCTCCCGGTAATAAGGAACTAATATAAGAAACGCAAAACACAATTATGCCCCTTGTCACTATTTATAAGAAGAGGAGATGTTAAATAAAAATTGGATCAATGTTACCAAATTGTATTGAAGAAGGATCGTGAGTGGAATTTGGAAGTCTAAACAACTAGCAATTGCATGAAAGTCTTGAACCGAAATTTTAGAACTTGCTTTAAATAATAAAATAAGCTGCAAGATTCCCTTTGAAGGCAGCTTTTCAGATAATCAAATGGAATCAACCAAGTATACTTCTATAATACCATATTTTTATTGTTACTGTTGGAGACGGTATAAGAGAATGAAAGACTAACACAAGGCTGCACATGCGTTTTATACATGTATACCTCTTTTAGGACATGTAGATGCTATTGGTAAGATTGCAAAAACAGTTTGAGAATTTATTGATTTTCAAAGAGAAGTAAAGCATGCAGATTCTACTCTAAACCTAGAAAAAACAAATATGCACATGTTTACAGAAATTAATGTCTAACCAATTTTCATCATCGTAAGTCTGATTATGTAACTGTCAAAATGTATATAGTTATAAATACCTAAGTTCTGAAGTTAATTTTACATCATAAAATACAATGCAGAACCCACATAGAATTTGGTGGGTTTTGATTGTTTTACGGGTTGAGAGGATTCTTAAAATTTTGACAGGTTTCCAAAAAGATAAAATTTAACACATAAATAATATTTATAAGACCTTTTATTATTTGTGTCTCAGCAATTAATATACAAACAATTCTCATCGTAGTAAGTCTGATTTTGTAACTGTCAAAATGTGTACAGCAAAAAAATCCTAGGTTCTGAAGTTGATTTTACATCATAAAATACAATGCAGAATCCACATAGAATTTGACGGGTTCTAATTGTTTTACGGGCTGAGAGGATTCTTAAAATTTTGACATGTTTCCAAAAAGACAAAATTTAATACATAAATAATATTTATAAGACCTTTTATTATTTGTGTCTCAGCAATTAATGTCCAAACAGTTCTCATCGTAGTAAGTCTGATTATGTAACTGTCAAAATGTATACAGCAAAAAAATCCTAGGTTCTGGAGTTGATTTTACATCATAAAATACAATGCAGAATCCACATAGAATTTGGCTTGTTCTAATTGTTATACGGGCTGAGAGGATTCTTAAAATTTTGACATGCTTCCAAAAAGACAAAATTTTACGCATAAATACGTTTATAAGACTTTTCATTAAATGTATCTCAGAAATCTGGACATTGAAAATAAAAATGATGAACTACTAACAGCAATTATCGGGAAAAAAAATCATGGGAATTCTTGGAGAAATTATGAAAAACAGTTAACGAAAAGAATATCAAAGAACCAAATGATGTTAAAAAAATGAAGGATCCTCTACATCTTATTCGCACAGACAAAAACCCTGTTCAAAAGCACTTTAAGCCATACTAAGTGGCTATCGAAAAGGATCTTCAGAGATTAATTCCGAGATTTGAAAATGAAAAGTGAGTGATTAAGAGCAGCAGGTGCAATGCATGTTTGTGAAGTAAAAATTATCGAAAGTTTTAAACCACGGAAACATCGTTCATATCGTTATGCCAAGTAGAAAATTAACGAAAAGTAAAAAGAAACAACATTTAAATTAGATATACAAATCTACCATATAAGAATCTATTCTTAAAATATAATTTTATTTATCTGATGCAGTACATTCAGCGGGGTGATCAGAAAATAACTCCACTAACACTTTTTTTTCTCACTGTTAAACAGTAATTTTTAGTTAGTAATTAAAATTTAAAAAAATTAGCTTACATGAATAATAAGACAAAAAATGGAAACAAAAATGCACTGCATTGCACACTTTTAGGAAATTAAACATATACGGAATAAATAATTACACAATAATTAGATTGTGGGTAGAAACTTAATTACTTTTAACCTTATTTTATTTATAGAAAAAAGTATATGGGCACAAAACAATGAGAATATGAAAAATTCCAGTTGCTGTTCTGAAAGAACAATAAAAATAATGTCTTTTAATTACACAACATAGAAATAAATCGAATACATTAAATAAAATACTAAAAGTCTCCTACTGTACAAACAGAGAGAATAAAAGCATATTAAGTACATTATTTTCAGAACAGATAATTTGTTTTATAAAAATTGAGATTATTTAAGAAAATAAGAAAGTTTGTTCATTTTACTTACATCAAATACATATTTAAAAAATGTCATAATACTTAAAATAGATTTGTGAAACAATTAATCAGAGAGTTCTTTTATTAAAGAAATTTCTTTTCGCTTATAGAAAAAAAAAGCAGAATCATAACTTATATTTATTTTTTGCTTGGAAGTAATTGATTGGACATCAAATTAAAATATTTTTAGTGTTAATTTATTTACTTCACAAATTTATTGCTTCGAACGAATTTGTGCTTGAATATTTATGATTAATATTTTTTAAAGCCGTTTCAAACTTGTAGATATTTTACGATTCGCAACAATTAAAAAATAATATATAATTTTAAAATTTTAGTATCAGTAATTTCTCTGAAATATATAATTTGAAACAATACTCCTTGTTCTGTGATAACAGAACTAGGACATTTAACTGACTAAAAATTCACGTCATGCAAGGAAAACAAATAATTTGGGAGCAGTTGAGGTCTTATCAGACTAAAAAAAAAATAAATCACATAATGCAATACATAGGGTTGTAAATTTGATATGTAAAGGTTTTAAAACTTGTAGATCTTTTATGATTCGCAACAATTTGAAAATTATGTATAATTTTGAAATTTTAGGATCAGCAATTTCTTTGAAATATATAATTTGAGCAAAACTCTCTGTTCTGTGACAACATAACTTAGACATTTAACTGACTAAAAATGCACGTGATTCAAACAAAGAAAAACAAATAATTTAGAAATAGTTAAAGTCTTATAAGACTAAACAAAAATCATGCAATACAACTCATAGGGCTGCAAATTTGATTTGTAGAGGGATGAATAAGGGTTACTCAGAATCACTAGCTATCGCACATGCAGTAGTGCACCTGATGCTCACCTAGATTTTGTGGTTCGATAGAGGTTTTAGAAAGCTTGAATGTCGCCCAGTGGCTAAGGGAATAAGGCATCAGCCTGCCACGCCGGGGGTGCGGGTTCGATTCCCGCATAAGACTTGGCTGTATTCTGGGGAACCGGTCAGTCTTCCGCCTGCAAATGGAGCCCCGTCTAGAAAGGGGAGCTGCAACCCATCGTCCATCGCCGGTGTCATCGTTTGTGAATAAAATTCTTCTGTGATTGTGTCATTTGTCTGTTTCTATGTCTTGTATTCATATGTACACTGGACTGGGGTGTAATGTCGTCATCCCCCAGGGACATTAGCCAAAAAAAAAAAGTTTGAAGGAATTAATAGTATATAAGTATATGAACAGACGCCGTTCTTATATGATATGCTTTCTCTACATTTATTAAAATTAATGTTTTCTCTTTAGGTCTATTCATGAAAAATTCCGAGGAATATACATGGTCATCAAAAAAGGTTGGATACATTTCGAAAGCTCATAATTCTAAAATTAATTGAGCAAACGCAATAATATTCTTTTCAAACAACTTGGCAAGTGTCCAAGATTTCTAAATGTAACTGGTACTCAACCGTGGCGTTGAACGTTGAGCAGAAGCGATGCGAGGAGGAAGAGGTCTTCGTTCGGCTTCGCGTCAGTGCAATGGTGACCGTTCTGGAGGCCCAATTTCTCTGAACTGTTTTAACAGATTTGTACTCCGCTAACCACAACATAGATTGAGCTTTCTTCTGAACGGTTGCCATCGCACTCACGGAAAATCGAACGAAGACCTCTTCCACCGCGCATCGCTTCTGCGCAACGTTCAACGTCACGGTTTCGTACCAGCTACATTTAGAAATCTTTGACTCTTGCCAAGTTATTAGAAAAGAATATTATTGCGTTTGCTCAATTTATTTTCCAATTATGAGCTTTCGAAATGTGTCCAACTGTTTTCGATGACCCTGTATAATCATTATTAGAATGAAATGAAAAAAGTAAAGGGAAATACTAACTGTTAGTTACGTTAACTCTGATAAAATTCATTTTGACACCTGATACATCTATGTATGAGAATATTATTGGTATGACACCTTTCTCGCAGCAAGAATAACTGTAAAATTTCCGTTTAAATTTTATTCAAGATTAGATTGAAATGCAAATAGTAAAGGGCAATAATAACTGTTAGTTACATTACGTCTAATATTCTTTATTTTGACAACTAATACCATTTTGACATCTAATCCATTAGAATATTATTTGTATGACACAATTTTCTCAGTAAGAATAACTGTAAAAGTTATGTTTAAATTTTCGGATATAAAATTAAATTTCAAAATTGTTTCAATAATTTTTCAATTGCATTTTCATAAAACTGTTTGTTTAATCAATACTTTTGCTATAAAATTTAATGAACTATTCATCAATTCAAGCTGGACAATACCTAAACACGAGGTAACCTAAGTGTAACTAAAAGAAAAAAAATGTAAAAGTCGGAAACAGCGTGTCGAAAATTAGCGTATTGAAAAAAGCAAACACGGGGGCAATTTATAGTAATTAAGATTAACACCATTTTAATAAATTACATGATGCTAATATTTATCAAAAATTTCAAATGAAATTTTTATTTGATTAAATATTCAACATTTCTAGTTCCTACGCAGAGTAAATATTTCTGCTTTCAGAAGCCGCGGAACAGGAGTAATAAAACTTCAAATTAACAAAGAGAATTCAATAGATGTGAGTACAACGGTAACAAATTAAGATGGCGCATAGTTTTAAAGTTAAATAGCTAATTACTTTTACAGAGAAACATAATTTAATTGACAATATTAAAATACATTTTAGAAAAAATTTAAAACATGCACTAATCTGTGAAATCGGTATTTAGAAGTATTAAGGTTAATGTCATATAATTATGAATTTAGCAATTATCGGTGACATGTATTAAACTTATATGAATTGTCGCTTTCAATCTTCAATATTCTTCTTGGGACAACTTCAGTTACATTGTAATTATATCAAATCAATATTTTTATAAAAGTTTATGTCCATTTTAAAACAAGGAATGTTAATCACTGAAAAATTCTTTCTAATTTAATCGTGAATATTTTATTTTTAAAAAAAATTACACAAAATACCATTTGCCTTAGAAATTTCTTCTATAGATAAAAATATGAAAAGAAAGTGTGCAAGCAAGCAACAGACATACGCATATACGTACATAATTCTTCTAGTTCTTATACAAAAAAAATGAGCAAGGATAACATTTGCATAAAACCATACAATTTAAATTCAGAAACTGGATTGGATGAAAAGCCTTTTAGTATACGCTTATTTCCCAATTCAATAATTTTTAAATATTGATGAAAGTTATACTTTATACATTATAGAAAAGCACATGGCATATGCAGCCTACTATATACGTAATTGTTCAAAAATGGAACACATGAAAAATACCATAATGTCTAATGATGCACACACTAGTAACTCTGTCAGAGGTTAGTTGCAGGAAGGATGCTGAACTTTACAATCGCACATTTCAATTTAAGACTGCCAAAATTTTATGTAAAAAGTACAAGAATTATTTTCTAAATAACATACCTTATTTCTAGAATTTTTGTTAAGTATTCCTATTTAATGAAATTATGTTAATTACATTCCTGACTAAAATATAGTATAAACCTAATATGTTAAAATATTTAATCTAAAAATTATAGCCCAATACATGTATTAAATTTCATAGTTATTAAAAATATATTGAACTATAAAAAATAATAAAAATAGAAATTTTTTAACACACACTATTTATATGATCGACAAGGTGGTTTAAATTTTTCCTTATAACGCACCCCAAATTTTTCTCTAATAAAATAAGAAGGTATAAAATTCATGTAGTCAAATCATGATTTATGCTCTATTATACTGTATTTTTATTAAATTTTTAGATCAGAGACTGACAATGGGGATTAAGTATCGCTAGTTTTTTTTTAATTTAAAGAACTTATACAAGGCTACAAAAGCCCCGTTTAAAAATGTTGACGATATTCAAAACAATCCTAACCAGAAATGGTCCATGAAGAACAAAATTAAGTAGCTAGTAGAATAGGTATATTCATCTGAACACGGGAAAATTTCTAGAATTTTTTTAAGACATGTAACCTATGATAACCAAATATCCTGCGAATGACAAGAATGAATCAACAGAAAAACCACCACGTTTCTTGGTTGAATGCAAAATGCAATAACGCCCAATTACAATACTTTACCCCCCCCCCCCACCCGGTCAGCAACTTCTAGCAGTTGCATCTCTTAGCAAAACACAATCGCATTGAAATGAGACATAGTATATAGTATATTATTTATAAATGCATGGGGCTTGTGTGTTTCTTAAATGATGTATTTTTGTTAGTGTCCATTAATTATTTTTCCATCATTAAAATCGAACTGTTTGGAGAGAGAGGTCCAAACAATAAAGCAAACAATTATCGTAAATTATCAATTATCGTATGGATCAAACAGAAATACCATCACTTGAATGAAAAATTCAATAACGTCCAAATACAATTCTTTACCCTTTTCCCCCCATTTGAAACTTCTAGCGGTTGCACCTCTTAACGAAACGCAATCGCATTGAAATGAGAAATAGTATATTGTTCATAAATACATGCGGTTTGTGGGTTTTTTAACGATGTATTTTCATCAGTGTTTATTAATTTTTTCTCTCTAACTGAAAACGAACTGTTTGGAGCAGAAGTCCAAACAATCAACTTAAGCAAACAATTATCGCAATATATCAATTATCGTATGAATTAAACACAAAAACCATCACTTTACTTGGTTGAATGCAAAATGCAATAACGCCCAAATACAATTCTTTACACTTTTCCCCCCGTTTGAAACTTCTAGCAGTTGCTCCTCTTAGCGAAACGCAATCGCATTGAAATGAGAAATAGTACATTGTTCATAAATACATGTGGTTTGTGGGTTTTTTAACGATGTACTTTCATAAGTGTTTATTAATTTTTTCTCTCTAACTAAAAACGAACTGTTTGGAGCAGAAGTCCAAACAATCAACTTAAGCAAACAATTAACGTAATATATCAACTATCGTATGAATTAAACACAAAAACCATCACTTTACTTGGTTGAATGCAAAATGCAATAACGCCTAAATACAATTCTTTACCCTTCCCTCCCCCTTGAAACTTCTAGCAGTTGCACCTCTTAGCGAAACGGAATCGCATTGAAATGAGAAATAGTATATTATTAATAAATACATGCGGTTTGTGGGTTTTTTAATGATGTATTTTCGTTAGTGTTCATTAAATTTTTTCTCTAACTATAAACGAACTGTTTGGAGCAGAAGCCCAAATAATTAATTTAAAGAAGTATCGTAAACTGAAATTCTAATTACTGGATTACCGATTTCCCTTTAATATTCTACTTTCCTAAAACATATTAGAATGGGTCTCACACAACGCCCGTAAATCACAAAGTTTCCGTCAGGCTTCATGGTGATTATTTATCTCCCGCCCGCAAACGTTCATATTTTTCCGGTCCAAAATGTACTTACAGTCGGGAAGGATTCGACTTCTTTGTTATTCTGAGTTAATATTCTAGTTACTGAGTCACAGTGAGGTAAAAGTTCATTACAAGTATTAGCATTTAATTTTGTTATCTTCATCTACTTAAAAGTAACCCGTGTTCTGCTTGCCATGGGCTTCCCGGGGGATATACTGCTGTGGTCGTTTGAGCCAGTTAATTTTTTGACATAATTTTAGAAAGCTACTAAAGCTGGTATACAGGCAGGGAACGACGGCTAACGAAAGGTAAGGAACAAATTGTGCCAAATTTCAACAGACAAGTTCGGCGTTCGGTTCTAAATTCGATTGGCTGTCCAGATTAACAAACTGGAAGCTTGTGCAACAGTTCACTCATTTTCGTTGGAAGAATTGATATAATTGAATGAGTTTTAACAACAAAGAATTACTCAAATCTGCACTATATTGTGGATCCCAGTTGCCGATAATGAACAGCAAAATTAAATTTCCTGATAGAAATGAAATTTAAAAGCGAAAAGTAAAGTGATTCCAAGGAAAACTGTAAGTTTTGTGCACATACAGCGAACGACGGCTGACGAAGAGAACGAATTTCCATTTGATGTACCGTCATGTGAGTGCACTTGGAATTCAAGATATCAAGCAAACAGAAACGGTAAATCTGATATATAATTGAGCATTTTTTACTTGATTTTTTTAGTTTCGTTTCAATTTTAATTGTTTAATTATCTTGTGAACAGAGTTTATGTACAGGGTGGTCATAAAAAAAAAAAACTTTGCCGATATATGGACTTCTAGTGGCTTTTCCGTTCAAACGATCGAGATGAGACTTCAGATATAGTTATTCAGAGGTTTCAGCTCGGGATTCTGTGAACGGTAACCAAGTGGCGCTCACGGTTACGGTTATAGGTACATAAACTCGAAATTTTCGAATAGCAACGGCCACTTTTTCCCTTCGCAAAATGCTTAGCACATTCGTAAATTTCGAGTTTATGTACCTATAACCGTAACCGTCAGAGCCACTTGGTTGCCGTTCACAGAATCCCGAGCTCATACCTCTGAATAACCATATCTGCATAATCGGCAAAGTTTTTTTTGACCACCCTGTACATTAGATGCTAAAAGTTTACTTCTTTGACTCAGAATCTAGAATTTGTCCTTTCATTTTAATTGAGACTTCATTTAATCGGGTAGAAGTGAAATGTACGATGTAAGGGCACAAATGCTTAAGCTTAGGCTTTAATTTTTAAAAAAGTTCACTTTATATCCGTTAAACACATAATTTTGGTAAAAGAATATTTTAAAATGTTATAGGAGTAGTTTGATTTGCTTTATAATAACACCATATTTTCCTAAAAGTTCAGAAAAAGTCGACCCCTTTTTCTCAAGATGTACTTTTTGTCTCTTGAGGACTGAATGTTCCATTTAGATACATCTTTCTTGACTTTTTATTATTTTGCTTGCAGTTAACGATTGTAACTTTAGAAATCTGAAAATTCTAGGACGTTAAAATATTGAATGTCGTAGTTATATTAGTTTGCTACGTTTAAAATGGCTTAAAAACACTCAGTTGACAAATAACTGAGTATTCGAAGTAGTAAAAAATTACGTCCGAGAATTATAGATAATGCTCTTCCTTTCAGAAGCTTAGAAACAGATTCTCAACTATTTTTAGGACGTTTGACGTAAATTCAAGCTGGAAAAAATCAACAGCGTAATGGGAAGTATGTTACTTTGCTACTGAAATACTTAAATAGAGCTTAAATTTTGAATTTCAACATGAGTTCTAAATTGAAATTTAAGGTTCATAAAATCCGGCCGAATTATATTGTATATCATATATATATATATATATATGTATATATATATATATATATATATATTGCATGATTTTTACAAATATTTCTCTATGATAATAATGCATGCAATTAAATTATGCATATGTTGGTTAAATTGAAAGCTCGTTTTCTTGTTATATTTTGAGGAACTGCAAATTAATTTAACTATGTTCGTAACTAAACAACATTCGATGTGGTTTCTGAAGAGCTTTTAGCTGCCGTACGTATAAATGTCTAGAATAATTATAACGGCAAATACAGCGTAAACCATTATTGATTTTTAACATTAACTATGAGATAAGTATGGAAACATGATATGCTGCAAGAATTATGTTTCCAAACAGTGTAATGGATATCAGAAAAATAAGATTATCAGACATTTGTGATGTCTATCGATTACTATCTTAAAGATAAAATATATTACTTTATGAGAAACATCAACGTGCTTAAGGTATTGTGCTAGATTCAAGGTATTTCACTGATTGATGTACAGTTTATAGTCTGAAATTTTCTGCTATAGCGGTAAGTACAAGAAACTATTAAATGTACTATATGTAAACGAAGAAAATATTGAATAAACTTAGCTACAAATTTGTATGGGTAGATCGCAATACATTAATATTATCAATAATAATTCAATTATATGAAAATTTCATGCGATTATATTTCAGAATAGTGTCTCATACGTTAAAGTATCACATTTGCTGTGGTATGTAATTTTCAATTACTTCGACACCAGAAGCATTTTGGTCCTGTTAGCACTGCAATTTAGTTGCACTTGAAATTTTAAATACGATGAAACTGATATCGTGTCTGATCGAATGAAGACTTTTTAAAACCACAGCTTTAAGTTGCTCTGTGCCACTTATTGAGTGTACGCGACAATTATTTCCCGGAATTTACAAAATACTTTTCCTAACACTTAAGTGTTCAATTACGATAAACAGAATGATATTCCAGAAATTTCAGCCAAAAGTATTTTTTGTGTGCAATTCCTCTCAAAAGAATAAACTAAAAGGTATTTTGCATAATTTGTTTAATTTAGGGTTAACTAAGCCTTTTTTGTAATAAAATATAAACATCTTGTAGGATATTAATTTCCGTTTTCAAATGCTGCGTTTTTTAGTCTTTTGAAAGAATAAGAAAGTACTGACATTACAAACAGAATTATGCAAAATTTTAAAAGAATTTTTAGGAAAATGTTGATATAGTTTAGTGGTTAGATTACGACTATCATGTCCTCACAATGTAGCTTCACTGCCGAGGACGTAAATAGCATTAAACCGAGCCTGGCTAATCTCTAGCCAAAACATCCACAATAATTATCCGAGAGGAGACGGACTTAGAGTAAATAAAATACTCTTTATTCACTTATACAATTACGTATATGTACAAAATATATACAATGCTGCCCTTGTAGTAAAGAAGTGGCTCAACGCCAAAGTTACAATTTCATGGGGACGCGGCCCAGTGCATGCGTCTGAACCCAAGCCTGTCGGCCAAAACTTCTCTCTCGGAAGACAAACGTCTGCCTCTCAGAACAACCGCTGTCTAGCGTCGTCGGCAAAGTCTGTTCTCCTAGACAAAAGGCTACCTCCTTTTTATCATCTCCTCCCCGGTTCATTCTCGAACAGCCTGGAATATTCTAGAGACGATTATCAGACATCATTTCCGGGTCTTGTCCGCCACTTCCGCACGAGCCATCCGCTGTCATTTCTCACTGGGCGACATTCAAGACCAACCCACATTGTCAGGCGAGGGGTTCTACCTTTTCATAGGTCATTCGTCACTCAATCACTGGACAGTTGCCCTCGGGTCCGTTAACCTGCAACAGATGGGACCTTCTGGAATAGAAAAACATCATTATCCCTTCCTTTTGAGTTCCTCCGCCGCCAGGAAAATTTATCTGGATGCCCCGCACACCTCTGAAATTCTTTAAAACAGTTCTCAAAAGAACACATGTGGAAAAAGAGACAATTAAGTCCACTGCTTGCGTAAAAAAGGGGGGTTGCCGACACCACACTACATTGAAATAATATGATGTTTTTGTATGAAAGGTATTCTGTAAAAATATATTCCCTAAAATTTAAAATATAAAACCTACATTTAAATAAATGTATTATGAGAATATATTCTATAAAAATATATTCCCTGTAAATAGATTTTTAAAAAATGTAAAATACATATTTACATAAATGTATTATGAAAAATAATTTTAAGGAAGCGCCTCGAAAACCTGAAATATGTTTTTTCGGAAAAAAAAATAATAAAGACATTTCATCCGTTCAATTTAACAATTTTTCACTTCGTTTACGATGGAACTATCATCGCCCGAAATTGAATGGCACGATCTATTTTTTCTTGTATTTTTTATCATAGGGTTTGATGCTAAAACCCAGCTCTTAAAAACACTTCAAGCTTTATTTTTAAGATTTTATAATGCACATCGCAGGAAAATTACCGTAGTTTGACGAAATGTTTAATGATTTTTTCTATATGTCTAAAAAATAATTCTTTTTATTTGTATGTCTACCCGGCACTTAAAAATACACCAGGTATTATTTTCAAGCTTGTGTAATTTTGCCAGATATTGCCACAGCGCATAAAAATACTCATAATTTGACGAAATGATTGATATTTTTTTTTTTATTTATAGAATAATTAAAATAAACATTTGATTATTTTTCTGTAAATAAGCAACTAGTTTCAACCGTTTGTTAGCAGCTATGATTACCAATTGAAAAAATTGTATTCATTCTACATGCAACTTACTGCAAGAGGTCAATATATTTCTAAAGATACTGTAATCCAGATATCGCTAACGAACAATAATGAGGAATTTGCACGTTTATTTATTTTAAACGTTTATTTATTTTATTTTAACTATTTTCATTTATGATATAGAAAATAGAAAATATGATCGAAAGCATCTTTTTTTTAAGATTTAGAACTCTAAAAGTTAACAATTTTTTTTTTAAGGCGCACTATTTACTTCGTCTGAAAAACACTGCTTTTCCTACGCGGATACATGTGACGTCACAGTGTACCATAGCGAATTTGTTTACTTCGGTGTTTGGATTGTGTTGCGTAGTATAAGTTTGATATCTAGCGGTTTTTTTTTATTTTTAAGATGTCAAAGTGTGTTAAAGCAAATTTTAAATATTGTTTAGTACCTTGCTGCACAAGCACGACGGTAAATACACCTTGTCAGGAATGGATTATATATATATATATCCGCTTTCCTCCCCTCCCGTTGATTCCCCAACCGGAAACCTGTTTGGCGAGAAGGAGGAGAGACGGAGAGAGAAGTCGGCCGGGGGTCGAGGAAGAAAAGAGCGGGGTAGAAGAGCTCGCACGTGTACTGTCCGACCACGGAAGCAAGGTCCCTGGAAGCTGTTACGCATTCGCGAGAAAAGCTAGTCTACTTAGAAAATAGGGGAAAACGTCATATTTTCGGATGTGTTTGTTTATGAAATACGGAATGTATTTCAGACTGATTTTCGTCCGCAATTTTAAAGTTATTTTTTTAAACTTTATTTTTAATCGAATATGGGAATAATAATTTCAAATTAATAAAAAGAAAGAAGCAAATCTATTTAAAAAATAGGAGTGTTATAGGAATGGATATTTTCGGGTGTGTTTGTATAAGAACTGCGAAAGAATGTTTTCAACCAACTTTCTTTTTCAGAATTTTTCTTTTGATTGAATGTATAAATAAAAGCCGAGAAACGTATTAAAATGAAGGTTTGAAAAATTACATTTTTAAGTGAAATATTGTAATAACATAAATATATATATATATATATATATATATATAATGCAATAAAAATAATATATTTGATTCGCAGTTTTACAATTTGCAGAAATAATTAGGATATACAACTCAAAATTTTCAATCTTTTGTAATTAGCAATAAAAAATTTAAAATGAATTTAAGATAAAACTTTCTCATAATTTTATAAATAATCAAAGTGTGAATATGAGATACAAATTTATAATTTCAGTCTTCTATGATAATTAAAAGTCTAGATTTAAAGAATGCATTTTATTGTAAATTAAATTAATTTAAAAAATGGAATATTTACATTCACTGTGATATTTATAAGAGCTGCAGAAAAAATACATCAGTGATCGGTAAAAAAATATTTTTTTTTAAATTTTTGTATCAAAAACTATCAAATAAAATCAATGAAAAATCTAATATTCATCTGATGAAATATCTGAATCACTGTCCGTGTCTAAAATATCGATTTGCAGAGGATCAACCAAATCTTCAATCACACCATTCCTTTTCCAATACATATTTTCTAATGAAACAATATGAGAGCTATTGTTGGTACAATTTTATGGACAGCATAAAATTCATGAATTGTTCTTCGAATTACATCACAATAAAAATTATCTAAAGCTACGTTTTCGGTGGTTCTTTTTTTCTGACGTTTCCTCGGAGATTCAAATTTTGGATTTTCTTCACCCTTTGCTTCTCTGCGTATTCTTTTTACACTGGGCATTGATATCCCGGTCATTTCACTTGCTCTCTTTAGGGATTGCGAAAGTGGAACAATAACATTTCCTTCTAGTGCTTCTTTATCACACAATTTAATCACATTGTGTATTATACGTTTACAATCACTACGGAACGGCTTATTCCGAGCAGTTGTGTTGGGTATAGTATCCATTAATTTTAATATAATAATCAAAATAACAGATGAGGAAAAAGCAAGCGAGCGCAGTTAGTAACCGATTCTAAAGAAAGTCGAAAGAATAAGAGACTTTTCTCCCTCCTTCCTCAGCAGCCTTACCTACAGCGTGAATAGAATGGTCTTCGCACTATGCTAACCGTGGTTCTTCGTACTGTGGTCGGACAGTAAATGTGGCTGTTTTTTTCTCATCAGCGTAAATTTGAATATATATGTGTTTATAATGTGTGATGTGTCCCAGTAAATGTGTAAATAAATAAATTTTGGGACTGAAGACCGTGTCTGGACTCGTAAACCGCGAAATACGTTCCTATAACACTAAGAACGGACCCAGGGGCGGTTAAGCCTCGTCAAGGGAGAGGGATCGCTCCTTCACATCTGGCGGCAGCGTCGGCGTGGAATGGTAAAATACGCGGGCGAGGATCGCAGTTTTACGTCAGTAAGGATATCAGCGCTCTATCATCAGTGTTCAGTCAACGGTAAAGGCTATAGGATGATGATCAACAGGAGGCCATACTATTTTCGAATCTAGCTCCAGGAAATCTGTACAATCCAGAAATGTTGTCCAAGCAAAGTGATATTTGTTTCAGTTCTCTGTTGGGATTCTAAAAATGTTTATGGTTAGATGAAATTTAGTAGTGTTTGATATAATTTTGTAAGAGGAAAGGTCGGGTTGAATTTCAATTGATTTTTTTTCTCTGTGTATTAGTTTTATTGTTATTGTATTTCCTAACTGGTATTTCTAACATGGCATTTATTGCAAAATCGAGAAAGTGCGACTTGGTAGCGCTAGCGCTAGAATTAAGAATCGAAGTTAAGGAAGAATATAAGATATTAGATTTAAGGAAACTTATTCTCGAACATGAAAGTTATGAAGAAAGCCTCATAAAGGATATGCTCAGTGCGATAGTTACTCAGAGAGAGGAAAAACAAGAGAAAGACGAACGTATTGAAATCGAAACATTAAAACTACAAAATCGCGTACCTATTAAATGTAAATCAATAGATGAAATTATTAAAACCATAAAATTATTGACCGTGAAAGTCCCAAATAAACCCGAAGGGTGGAGTTATTTCTTTACGAGTCTAGAAAGGGCTTTTAAAAGTGAGAGGGTAGAAGAAGAACAGAAGGCCAAAATTTTAATTTACCTTTTGGAGGATAAGGCGGCAGGTTTCTTAATATATTTGAATTAGGGTCAGTA
Organism: Dolomedes plantarius; assembly: GCA_907164885.2. Taxonomy (NCBI): domain Eukaryota; kingdom Metazoa; phylum Arthropoda; class Arachnida; order Araneae; family Dolomedidae; genus Dolomedes; species Dolomedes plantarius. The sequence goes on along the minus strand of OU015491.1, from coordinate 137,686,090 downwards.
CAATAATGACGAGGAGGTGAAAAAGATAGTGGTGAGAGAATACGAACCGTCTCCTCAGACGTGCCTAGATAATTTTAGGAAAGCTAAAAGGTGCACCGACGAAGTTTTCGGTCAGTTCACAACTAGGTTAATGTCTATGTGGCTATACTACGTTAAATTGAGAGAAGTAAGTGACTTCGAAGGTTTAAATCAGTTGGTGGTAGCTGATAGAATGTTTCAGATATTGGACCAAGAAACGGCTATGCATATCAGTATTAGGCAAGGAAGGGTTTGGTTTAAAGCAAAGCAGCTCGTGAAAGAGTGCGATATATTCTCTTCGGCTAAAGGGAGAGCTTATAGCACGAAGGGGGGTAACGACGCAAAATTTACGGATTTTAGGGGTCGGGACCGTAATGGCAAAGGATTTAAACTAGATATGCTCCCGGGAAGTGGTTCTTCGTCAGGAGAAAATGAAAAGTTCAGTAGAATGACGAAAAAGTGGGAGTGCTATGGTTGTGGGTCAACTGCTCATTTAAAAAGAAACTGTCCGAAATTCCCAATACAGGAAAGAAATGTAACATGGGGGGGAAAGTGAAAAGGCAAACGTAAATATGTCGTTTGCGGAAGAAGACCACGAGATGGAAGAACAGGAAAATTCCGAAGGACGGGGCATATTGGGAGAGGATACCGTAGTTGCTAGGGCGAATTCGTTCAGTGTGCCGAGAAATACCGGAAAGTCCTTAAAAGAACAGTTATGTCAGTTAAAAAGGGTTCCTATCAACGTGAACGGGTGAATAGCTAACGCACTAATTTATTCCGGGGCGGAAATAACTGTAGTGCGGGAAAGTGTTGTACTAGAAGTTAAAACGGAGGGAAAACCCACCATATTTTTAAAAGGGATTTTTGGACCCGCAGTTCAATGCCCGTTGGTGAATATTCCCTTGGGAGTCTTTGATTCAGGCGTTAACGAAAGGCCGGAGGTTTTGTGTGTTGTTGCGAAATCGCTGGTAGATGACGTTTTGCTTCCCCCCCCAGAAATATTTGAAATGTTATCGAGAAGTCGAATTGAAAACGTTTCTCAGTCTCCCAAGAGAAATGACAGACCCCAGAGAAGAACAAAGGAGACAGAGAAATCCTACTTCCCGACCGCCGAACAATCAGAGCATTGTTCAGGGCGCGAAAAGGGCATTCAGGTTTCGACCTGCACCGAGATGAATGAACATGAACCGGAAACGAGAGATTTCATGGCGGGCGAAAATAGGGGGGGGGTCTGTTTCTGACCAGTTTCGGCCGCAACAAGAAGGTTGTGATTTATTAAAGGATGGATGGGAGAAGGCGTTGGCAGGAAAAGGGAGTTATTATGTAGCTGATGGGTGGCTGTGCCACAGGGATAAAATTTTGGGGGAGAACGTCCCACAGCTGGTTGTTCCCCAATGCCGAAGAGAAGAAATTGTCAGGTTAGCTCATTGTTCGGTGTTTGGTGGTCATATGGGGGTGAAAAAGACACTACAACGCATTAGATACTCTTTCTTTTGGGAAGGGATGAAGAAGGAAGTAGAGGAATTTTGTTCCTCGTGTAGGGAGTGCCAATTGACGCGAACCATGAAACATCGGACAGAGCGCCAATTACGCCGGTAACTAGACCGGAATTGCCATTTCAGGTGGTGAACGTAGATATCATTGGACCTATCGACCCAATCAGTTCAAAGGGTCACAAATATATTTTATGCCTGGTGGATCAGTATACCAGGTGGGCGGAAGCCGTACCCTTAACGAGCCTCACCGCTAGGGGTACGTGTGAAGCTTTGTTGGGTATATTTTCGCGGACTGGGATACCCAGTGTAATTGCCTCAGATAATGGGACAAATTTCAAGTCAGAGTTAACGAGGGCATTTCGGAAGAGAATCGGATCTTCTCCCAGATTTACAACACGGGGGTACCCACAGTCTAATGGGTTAGTGGAGCGTTTTAATCAGACGTTGAAAAGGATGCTACACCATATAATTCGTGAGGAGGGTAGGGGTTGGCATTTTCAGTTACCTTATGCACTGTGGGCATACAGGGAAATTCCAAATACGACAACGGGGGTTGCCCCGTTTCAGCTTATGTATGGCCGGAGACCCCAAGGGCCGTTATCGATTTTGAAAAACGCTTGGACCGGCAAACATGATAATCTGCGGTTAGATTTCACTTCGATCCCTACGTATTTGCAAAATTTAAAGGCGCGATTTGAAAGGGCTGCCGAGCAAGCCAATCTTACGGCCGAAGTCCAGCAAGAGAGAGCCGCGCACTATTACAATTTAAGATCATCTAACAAGGTGTTTAATCTAGGGAATCAGGTAGTTGTGTTAATACCGGATTCGGTGAATAAACTATATGCTAGGTGGCAAGGTCCGGCGACAATTCTAGAACAAAGGAATCCTCATTCTTTCATAGTTCAATTGCCGGATGATACGAAGAAGCACGTACACCAAAATAAAATTAGGCACTATATAACGAAATCGAGTGCAGTGAACGTTATTTTTGAGGGTGAGGAAGAGTTTGGAATAGTAGAAACAGTTACTACTATTAATAAAGGGGATTGCTTTATGGAACAAATGAACAACCTGGGGTTACCAAAGTTAAGTGAGCTACGAACAAGGGACCTCAGAAATGTAATCATGGAACGTAAATCGCTTTTTAATAGACCCGTTCAACCGGCTAGGGTAGGAACTCATAAGATAGACCTTGTCCCTAACGCAGTACGTAAAAAGCCTCATTGTTGCAGTGTACCTATTGCTTACCGAAAGGAGGTGGACAGACAGATACGGGAATTGTTAGATTGGGATTTAATTGAACCCTCGGGAGCCGAAATTGCCCATCCCATAGTCTGTGTGGCAAAAAAAAGACGCGACGGTTAGAATGTGTGTAGATTATCGTGCGCTAAATTCGGTCACGAAAGTACCAGTTTTCCCTATGAAGGATATGCAGGAATTAATTTTCATGGCTTGGGCGGCTCAGTGGTTAACTAGTTTGGATTTATTAAAGGGCTACTGGCAGATCCCTTTGGATGAGAGTAGTAAACCGTTAACCGCATGTAAAACCCACAATGGAGTTTTCCAATGGAAAACGATGCCATTTGGTCTGTCGGGAGCTTACGGTACATTTCAGCAAGAAATGAATAGTGCTCTTAAAAATCATAGTGATTATGCTCAAGCCTATATGGACGATGTCGTAATTTTCTCCGAGACTTTCAACGATCATTTAAGACATTTATCTGCAGTTTTGGAAAACTTGGAGAAAATGGGATTCTCTATTCGTCTAGACAAATGCACTTTTGCGGCGAGGAAAATTAAATATCTGGGTCATGAAATAGGGGGGGGGGGTAAACATGCTCCTGAGGAAGGAAAAATAGCGGTCATAAAGAAACTTGTGAGGCCGACTAATAAAAAGGAAGTTAGATCGGTCTTGGGTTTGATGGGCTTCTATCGGACTTATATTCCGAATTATGCAGAAATATCAGCTCCACTAACTGATTTGACCAAGAAGGCGTCCCCGAACATTGTTCCGTGGGGAACGGCGGAGCAAACCGAGTTCGCCAAATTAAAGAGTATTCTATGTGAAGCAACGGTTTTAGCTACCCCTAATATGGGTATGCCCTTTCAAATACATTGCGACGCGTCGAATGTTGCCGTCGGTGCCTGTTTGACCCAAATTGACGCGGAGGGCAAATATCGACCCATCGCGTTTGCCAGTCAGAAATTGTCGGCGATGCAACGGAATTGGGCTAGTATAGAAAAAGAAGCCTGGGCAGTGCTGTTCGGATTAAACAAATTTGACAAATGGGTATATGGGGCCCAGGTGGAAATTATAACTGACCATAATCCGTTAAAATATCTGAATGCGACTTCTCCCAAGAGCCCAAAATTAAACCGATGGGCACTCTCATTACAGAGGTGGAATCACCATATAACGCATCTACCGGGTAAGCAACATTATGAAGCAGACGCCCTGTCTCGTCTAGAACAGGAGGACAGAAATAGCGCGAGGGGAGATGCCTATGTTGGAAATTCCTAGTTTTTTTTTCTCTCGATGTGTATTAATTTGGTTAAAATTTATTCTGTGATATATGTATCTAAACATATCGAGTTAGTATTAAATGTCTTCTTAAATATGTTTGCTTAGAGAATTTAAAGAATAGTGGTGTTATCTTGTGTAAGTTGTGAATCCCTACAGATTACACGGGCAAAGGTCATTTCCTTGTGTACTGGAAATGAAGGGAGCAAATATCGGGAGTAACCGATGGATCTTGGTTTTTAGAGGTGCCAGGGCACTCTGGAGAGTCTGCATTCCAAAGAAACTGTCTCTTGTGTGTGTTGTGACTCTACGAATCCTCCGCCACAATTATCCATTCCTGTGAGGTGATGGTGAAATCAGCTAAGGAGACAGATTTCACTCTCGGCGGGGGCGTGTCAGGAATGGATTATATATATATATATATATATATATATATATATCCGCTTTCCTCCCCTACCGTTGATTCCCCAACCGGAAACCTATTTGGCGAGAAGGAGGAGAGACGGAGAGAGAAGTCGGCCGGGGGTCGAGGAAGAAAAGAGCGGGGTAAGAGAGCTCGCACGTGTAAAAGTGGCTGTTTTTTTCTCATCAGCGTAAATTTGACTATATATGTATTTATAATGTGTGATGTGTCCCAGTAGATGTGTAAATAAATAAATTTTGGGACTGAAGACCGTGTCTGGACTCGTAAACCGCGTAATACGTTCCTATAACACTAAGAACGGACCCAGGGGCTGTTAAGCCTCGTCAAGGTAGAGGGATCGCTCCTCACACACCTGGAAAGCTTTTTGTTATTGTTCCAAAAGATAATGTCAAAAGGAAAGCATGGACAGTTGCAATGAAACGCGATGAAAAAAATAAATCCAGCATTGTCCACTAAGACAACTCACTGGTGTTGTGAAAATCACTTTTCGGTAATTTATTTCTTCATTCTGTTAACATATGAAATGTAACTTTTAATAAGAATTCAATGTTGCTTCAAAATAGTGCTACAAGAAAAATATATAATTATATAACTTTGTTTCATTATGCATATTGATTTGCTTACAATAAAGATTCAAACTATGAAATTAATATTTTACAAGAATAGTCTAATATTTTTACTAGCCAAAATCATTATCAATTTATGGATAAATTTATATGACACTTATACTGAAATTTTAAGGCTATACTGATGCTGCATTTTAATAACACAGGTCTGCAAATTTTCATTGAACAAATATTTTTTACAAAGTAGCAATTGACTTTTATGTTTTTTTGGTATGCTAATTTCAAATATGTCATTCGTTTTTGTCCATCACGTAACAGTTTTTGGAAAATAGCGTTTGAAAATTAAGAAAAATAATGCTTTATATACCATGTAAAAACATTTCTAGGGAGTAAAACAAAATAATAAGTAAGAAGCTTTGTGAAAAATATTACTTTAATATTCACATATATATTTAGAATTCACATTACTGAGTCGTTTACTGCCATTAGTACAAAAGCATATGATTCTGAGTAAAGTAACTAGAGATCTAAGTAAAACTAACTTTCTAAGTACTAAAGCATTAATTTAAAAATGTGTTTTTAAAACAAAAAATTTTGGAGTTAGAGGATTATTTAAAATTATTATAAGTAATGAGCATTTGTTTCTTTGCACCATTAAATATGTGATTAGTCAAAAGTTTAATTATCGTGCATAGTTCAGATTTATTTTAATTCCTTTACCATTTAAAATACACATATTTCTATGATATGAATGCAGAACACTGAACACATTCGTAAATTTAGTAGTGTTTTTAATTTCTGTCATCTTGTTAATACACAATTAAAAATACTTAATATCCTATAACAGACACTACTTGTAATGTTGCAGTGCCAATTAATTCTACAAAATTAAACATGTACTATAAATGAATAATAATAGAAGCTGTTTATAAACTTTTAGATTACGCTATTAATTTAATAATATGCATAAAAAATGTCTAACTTTAAAGTTTGTGTAAAGAACAACGCACGTCAGCGTTCCACAATCTACATTACATAACTAGAACAATAAATGCAAACAAATGTATACAAACTTCTGAGCTTTAAATCCTCGTATTTCTGCTCCCATAAAACTTGGATTATTTCCCAAAAAGAAAAACACTGCAAATGAATCCATTCTCGGCAGGTTGTCAGATTGCCCTTTTGCAAAACCGGGTAATAACGCCATGGTAAACAAAACAGAAATAAAAGAAATAAAACTAATAATAAAGATGACGATAGACTATAATTTTAAAAAAAGGGGAATAAACAATAGCCACAAACTAAAATTAGAAAAATTAAACCAAATTAGAAAAAAATATGATTTTAAAATGTTAGTTTATGAGGAGGAAACGTAGAATTATCGCGCTAGAAAAATGTAAACATTGAAACATGGTACATAGTGACGTCAGAACCAATCACGTAGCGTTTTGAGGTCACATGATTTTGCAACACTTTTCGTTTAGTTTAAATTTAAAATTTTTATTCTTTAGATCTATATATAAGTTTTAATTGATGTTTTCGAACAATTTGATAACCAATCTGTTAATAAAAAATAGAAATGAGCATTTTCCCCCACATGTGCAAATTCCTCATTGTTTGAACTTTAATAGCTATTTCCGTTATTATTTAATTTGAATATAAGAGAAATAAGACGGTCTCAAGAGTACCCAATACAGTTCATCGTTTTTCCAACAAACATGACATATTAAGGTCCCTGAAATCGTTATTTTGTAAATTATCTTGAAATGTTGAATTTAATGTGTGTAGAAACTGGGATTTTACTCTGAAAGGGAATATTTGCCAATTCTCCTATCACTAAATAAAGTTTTGTTAATAGTCTGGAAGCAGATTGATTGCTTGGAATTTGATCCAGTTCAATGATTAAAAAATGTCTAATGGAAATGATTAAAAACATCGTATGATGGCATATCATCATTAAGGCTTACATAAAAAGAAAGGCATTAATTATTTCAGATTTCTTCGATGACGAAAGGAAATTTCTAATGCTAGTAATTGTGCCCCAGAAAATTACTTCATTAATAATCACGCCCAGTTGCCAAAGTTAACACGAAAGTCCCATCGTAATTTATAACAAAAACCCAAATCACAAGATACTATATGTAACGAAAGTTGTGGTGTAGGAAACAAACGTGTTTCAAAAAACGAAGAACAAATCCATTGCTGTAATCCTCCCCAAACAAAACAATTAAACCTACCGCATACAGTCTTGTCACGAATAAAAAGTTGATACGGTCTTATATCTAGCCCTTTAATTAGTATTCTGAGCAGTAATAATCCCACAAAGAAAAGGGATAAAAAGTGTTATATGAATACTATTGCACAGCGTATCAACAACCTTTGTTTAATGCCGTGGCATACAGATGAGATGGGTCGCAGTAGCATACATGTGTTACATTGACACAATGAGAAAAGTACATTTCATTTGTCTACATATAAAATGTATGTAAATGCTCATAACAATGGAATTACGAATAAAATGCTATAATTGTGTTAAATGTTCTACTGGGAGGACTTTCTTATAACACTCATTACTTTCTCATCTTTATAATGTCCACATTCCCAATCTCCTAACAAGAATAAACAAAAACAAAAAACTGAACAATTTCAAATAGTGAAATATGGTAAAAAAAGGGTGTTTAGCGAATTTTGTACGTTTAACACAGAAAATATCTGCATATAATGAATATTTTCAAGGTGAAGAAAAACTTCCAATTTCAAGGGTTAAGTGTAGTATAAAAAGAAATCTGGAAGCTTTAGTTGCAAAATACTACCTTTCAGTCATTTTTAGATTTTTTTATTCATTAGCGTACAATATGATTCCACATATAAGCAACCCTTTTCTGAAGTATAAGAGCCTGAATAAATTGATTATAATTAAATATGAAATAGATATTCAATGGATTTGGGCTTATGTCAACAAAAACTAGTATAAAGGTCTTTGTAAATAACTGCCAAAAGCAGACACTAAACACACATCCACAGTTCTGTGTAATATATATATATATATATATATACACTGAAGTGCCACTGAATTAGGGATACGTACTTAGTAACGAGTTGGGCCTCTTCTGGCCTTGATAACGGCTGCCACACGACGAGGCATAGATTCAACAAGTTTCTGGAAACGTTCCACGGGAATGGCTTGCCAAATATTGGCTAAAGCTGTCCATAATTCAGTAAGGTTCTTTGGTGCTGTGTGATGGCCTTTCACGCCTTGTTCCAAAACATCCCAAAGATGCTCAATACGATTTAAGTCTGGGCTTCTAGGTGGCCAATTCATGACAGAGAAGTCAGAGGAATGCTCATCCAACCAGCCAGTAGCCAACAGGGACTTGTGAGAGGTACAGTTGTCTTTCTGGAAAACTCCATTACCGTGCGGATAACAGAACAGCATAAACGGATGGAGGTGATCACCCAGCAACTCTACGTACCGAATTTCAATGAGGGAGGTTGGTACAAGCACCAAAGATCCCAAACTGTGACACGAAAAAACACCCCAGTCCATGATTGAGCCACCATGCCCTTGTACAGTTCCAGCCAGGCATGCAGGATCCATGGCTTCATGAGCCTGACGCCATATTCTCAGCCTCCCGTCGGCGTTATGTAGTCGGAATCGAGACTCATCACTCCATGCTACTCGTTTCCAGTCCTCTACACTCCAGTCTCTGTGCTCTCTTGCCCAGGCAAGACGTGCAGCCCGATGGCGAGTATAGAGCAATGGTACTCTCGTAGGTCGACAGCTCCCGAAACCCATATGGTGAAGCGAGAGTTGGACCGTCCGTTTACTGACTGTACGACTGGCACCGTCATTAAACTGGGTGGTAATTTGATCTAATGTTTGGCTTCGCTGGCTACGTACAATACTCCTGAGCCGTCTCTCACCACGCACTGTCAAGGCTAATTGTCCTTTGTAGTTTGCCCGATCGCTAGTTTTTTTTTCCACCATCCATGTATTCTAGGTATACTCTTGGCACTGTCGACCTTGAAAATCCTAGCTGTCTGACGATTTCGGAAATTGAATGGCCCATGCGTCGCGCACCTACGATTTGTTCGCGATCGAAGGCGTCTAAATCAGGCAGTTTACCCATACTGGCAATTCCAACAACTAATTCAGAACAACCACAGTACGCGCTATATATGCAGTTACCACAACGCCCGCACTTGTGCATACATGATGCGCAGCGCTACACAATTTGCATAGGCATTGCTATCCCTAATTCAGTGGCACTTCAGTGTATATATATATATATATATATATATATATATATATATATATATATATATATATATATATATATATATATACATGAAATGTCCGGATGATGTTCCTGAAGCTGATTATATTATTTTCCGGCCATGATGCAAGATAGAATTTCATGAGATTTCTCATGAAATTCTATCTTGCATCATGGCCGGAAAATAATATAATCAGCTTCAGGAACAAACTAATTTATTAAACAGTAAAGCAACACATCTTACTCGCTTCGTGTCAGTCCAGCGTTTCCCTCAAAAAGCACCAAAATAGAATTAGGTCAGATAGGTTGCCAGAATTGGCGGAGGAAGTTAGTATGTGGGAAGACGAAGCGAAGCGTTTACGCCTAGACAAGAATGACGGGTTACCATGGCAGAGATGAAGTACAGAATGGGCGATTATAGGTAGTTAGGTTTAATAGCTTCAAATATAGTAGACCGTTTGGTCGCTATGTTTTCAACTATAATAATATATCTAAAAATGTTGTTGATGCTTCTCCTGAAAATTGTAATTGTACACATAATATGACCGGTTACAATGAACACTACAACCACATTATAACAGGAAATACTCAAATTACTGACAATACGGCTTTGTCTAATTTAATGAATTATGGTACTGGTTTTCGCATGGGTTATAAAAAGAATGTATTCCAAATTTTCAAACGTAATCTTGATGAATTTATTTATAAAACAGCTATAAAGCATAGTATACCTGTAAGTACTTTCGAACAGTGGAAATTTCATTATTTAAGTGATTTTAAAATTGCTTATCTGAGAACTAAACCAAAAAATCTTCATGTAAATTTGAATACCTTAAAACCGGCTATAACTGCTTTACAAGATCATTTTGCTATAACTTATGTTGATAAAGTTTCTGCTAACTATGCATTTATATGCAAAAACTTTTATTGTGAAAAACTATTACAGTGCTATAATGATAATACTGTTTATAAAAAACTAGATTCTACGTCTTGTACTATACAAAATCGTATCAAAGCGTTATATCGTCGTGCAGATTACGATATTAAAAATCTTAGGTTTCCTTATTTAGTCTTAATCCCTAAATTTCATAAATCGCCTGTTAAATTTAGAACTGTTACTGTGGGCTGCAATACATACTTAACGCTTGCTAATAATAAACTTTTAAACATACTTAAAATAGTTTATAAAAAAATAAGTAAAGAGGGTGGCTATTTCATCAATAATAGCTTAGAAATAGTTAAACAGATAAAAGGTAAAGGTGATATAACAAACGTTAAAAGCTACGATTTTACGGATCTTTTCAACTCTATCGACCTAAAAGATCTATATAGTATTATTCATGGATTATACGATCAATATGATTTAAAGACGTATATAGCTGAAAATAAATATCGTGCGTTATTAGATCTTGTACTTTATGAAACAGTTTTATATAATGGTAGTAACTTCTTCAAACAAATACAAGGAATACCAATGGGTGGAGGATGCTCATCTGCTTTAGCAGATATATACCTTCACTTTTATGAAAGAGGTGTAATGATTCTAAATGAACTTATGTTTTTCCGATATGTAGATGATATACTCATATGTTTTAATGAAAACTTAAAAGAAATAGATATTAATTTTTACCCTAAAAATCTTAAACTAGTGGAGACTGATAAAGATAACTATGGAAATTTGGTATTTTTAGACTTGAGTTTAAATGTTAATCAAAATCTAATATCATACTGTCTATATGATAAACGCGAGTTTTACAACTTTAAAACTGTTAGGATTATGAATTGGAATAATGCTCTACATTTAAATATTAAACGCAATATAGTTACTAACCAGTTAATACGTTGTCAACGATTACATTCAAACAAAAAAACTATGGACGTCAGTATAATAAAATTCTTAACTATAGCTATTGAGCAAGGTTTTCCCGTCAATTTCCTCGTATCTATTCTAACCCAGTTTTTTAATCTAGACAATAAAGATTGTATGAATCGTTTTAAAATAAGTTGGCAACACTTAAAAAAAAAAAAAAAAAAAAAAAAAATTCCCTAATACGGCGATATTTATCCCTACTATGTCAATAAAATGTGAGTGTGCAAGGGTTTCGTGTCCCTTTGCTTGGTGGGAGCTAAGTATTTTTGTATATATATAGTGTATATGTTAGTGAATACTTATTTAGTTAATTAGTATTATTCTATTTCTGTAACTTAGTATTAAGATTTTTTTCATTCTATTCATCTTGTAATTATGTTTTAGTTGACTACATTAGAAAACTATCTGGTTTAACTTATCTATTTCACCTAAAATATTTTTCCTCTTCATAATTTTTTATTACTGTCTTGGTGTTATAGCCGACCTCCGGGAGTGTTGCCTGGCTTAAAACATGTTTAACCGGGGTTGGGGGGTCACAACCCCCCCCAGTCATCAACTATACCACCTCCGATTCCGTTTTTTGCCTATTTATATATGTCAATCTTATTTCAGGTTAGAGGTGTATTAAATGGTCACATCTGCCCTTTTAATTATCTTAATTTTAAATATCTATATATATATATATATATATATATATATATATATATATATATATATATATATATATATATATATATATATATATATATATATACATGAAATGTCCGGATGATGTTCCTGAAGCTGATTATATTATTTTCCGGCCATGATGCAAGATAGAATTTCATGAGATTTCTCATGAAATTCTATCTTGCATCATGGCCGGAAAATAATATAATCAGCTTCAGGAACAAACTAATTTATTAAACAGTAAAGCAACACATCTTACTCGCTTCGTGTCAGTCCAGCGTTTCCCTCAAAAAGCACCAAAATAGAATTAGGTCAGATAGGTTGCCAGAATTGGCGGAGGAAGTTAGTATGTGGGAAGACGAAGCGAAGCGTTTACGCCTAGACAAGAATGACGGGTTACCATGGCAGAGATGAAGTACAGAATGGGCGATTATAGGTAGTTAGTAATATTATCATATATATATATATATATATATATATATATATATATATATATATATATATATATATATATATATATATATACATATATATACATATATACACTGGTGTAAGAAATTAAGAGAATTTGCAGACTTGGTCGATTATCTCTAGAACTACTGTATCGATTTCAATGAAATTTGATATGTACATACATTGATACAATACAAAACAAATAACCATTCAAAAATTGTAATACACACGTATGATCGTGCGTAACACTCGTTGAAGTCGGAAGGTATGAAACAGCGGATGCAGAATAAACAAAAAATGGGTTAATAGATGGATTAATAGGGGGTATGGTCCACTCTTACAGATATACAGGTCTCGCAGCGTGATTTCATACTTGAAAAAAGGCAGTTTATCATTTCCTGTGGCAATTGGCCCCACCCGTTCAACAACGCTGTTTTCATTCCCTGGATGGTTCTCGGAGGGGTGTTGCGAGCTGCAATTGCCCTCCCCTGTGAGTCCCAGACATGCTCTATAGGGTTAAGGTCTAGAGATCTGCTTCCAGCCTCCCCATAATTCGCCACCTCATTCCATCATCTGAATTTTGGTCATTACTCATTTTTACTGTTACAATTTGAAATTAACCGATTGCTGCAAAATAACACCAAGAAATTCGCCGAGGTGTGCTAGCGAACGGAATGCGTTTTAACTTACGCGCGCTTATAAAGCCTGTTTCTCTACTGGCTCCGCCTGCACACACGTGTACGCTTACGTATTTGAAGTACACGATTTGCATTTTTCTCTAGAAGCAGTGGTTTTACATTCGGTTCAGTTCTTTTCATGAAATTCGATAAAATATGCAAGTTCTCTTAATTTATTTCACCAGTGTGTATATATATATATATATATATATATATATACATATGTATACAGAGGCTGTTCGCACATTTTTTAGACGATTTTGGTAAGCAGTAATAAAAAATCGTTTGCTGCAAAAGAAATAATTGCAATTGTACTATGTTTTTAAAAGTCCAAATTGTCGTCTGCGGCTTGAAAGTTTTGTTTTTATTCAAAGTGGCGTTTTTAACAAAGCAGTGGTTCGAAGGCTACATTTATGCTCTTTCCGAAGAGAAATATGCATACTCCGTTATCCAAAAACGATGTGAGAGTCATGGTTTTGTGATATCTAAAGCGTCGATAGGTAATATCGTCAACAAGAAAGGGAAAAAAACGTCAAATTGGAGCCTCAAGTGGGACAAAAATTCCAAACAAGTATCTAAGGAAAAAGCAGGCATCTTCGACTATTGCAAAGGTACGTTGTTTAATGTTAAAAGAAAATCCCCCTAGTCAAAGGACAGTTTCAAAATCATTAAAATGCTCGGTGTCCACTGTAAACAAAATGATAAACGTTGATTTAAATCTTAAGAAAGCGAAAAAACGCAATGTGCATCGTCTTCTTCCAAATCATATCGCTGAACGCAGGACACGCTGCAGAACTCTATATGAGAAACACTTATCTAAAGAAAAATGGAAAACAATTGTCACAATAGATGAATCATGGGTGTATTTAAATGATTTCAACAAAAAAAGAGCCATTTATTATCATAAAAGGGGAGAAAAAAATTTAAGTACGTGGTTCAAAGAATCGAAAGAAAGTTTTTCTAAGGGATTCATGATTGTTGCTGGTTTTTCTTATAATGGTAAGTTAAAAATATAGAGAGAGGAAAAAAATGTCAAGATTAACTCCAAATACTATCAGGAACATATTTTATCACCAATTTTTCTGAATGAAATACCATCGCTTTACCCACAGTGCCATCAATCTGTGAGACTCCATCAGGACAAAGCTTGCAGTCACACATAAAAATCCACTGTAAATTTCCTAAAAGAAATGGAACAAAAAACTGGTATCAAGGCCATACCCTTCACTTATATCCCTACTAAATCTCCCGATGTATCACCTATGGATTTTTGTGCTTTCGGACTTTTAAAATCTGCATTATCCAAACGTCGTCCCAAAACTCTTACAGGACTCTGGAAAGCTGTTCAGGAGGAATGGGATAGAATACCTCTTCTGACACTTCAAAATGCATTATTATCCTGGAAATTGCGGTGTCGAAAGATAGTTCAGAATAAGGGATGTCAAATAGAACATTTAAAACACAAGAATTTTATGTAATTTAGTTTTGTGAATACAATATACATCGTCTAAAAAATGTGTGAACAGCCTGTATATATATATATATATATATATAAACTAAAGTCATGACGCAATAGTCCGATGTGAACCATGTCCGGCGGTACCCATCTCCGCTTTCTTGACCTTGGGGCTTGGGGTGCCATACAGCATATGTCTCAGTAAGGTGGTCAACCTGACGTGGGACCCCCAGAGTTTAGTTCTCAAGAATGCTTGGTCCTCATTTTATCGACTCACGGAAGGGATGAAAGGCTGAGTCGACCTTCACCAGTCGCAGAGCCTGGACCTGTGAGATTGCAGCTTGACACTTGTAACCACTACGCAACCGGGCTTCATATACGTATGTATATATATATATATATATATATATATATATATATATATATATATATATATATATATATACATATAAACTAAAGTCATGACGCAATAGTCCGATGTGAACCAGGTCCGGCGGTACCCATCTCCGCTTTCTTGACCTTGGGGCTTGGGGTGCCATACAGCATATGTCTCAGTAAGGTGGTCAACCTGACGTGGGACCCCCAGAGTTTAGTTCTCAAGCATGCTTGGTCCTCATTTTATCGACTCACGGAAGGGATGAAAGGCTGAGTCGACCTTCACCAGTCACAGAGCCTGGACCTGTGAGATTGTAGCTTGACACTTGTAACCACTACGCAACCGGGCTTCATATACGTATATATATATATATATATATATATATATATATATATATATATATATATATATATATATATATATATATATATATATATATATATTTATATATATATATATACAGTCGGAGATCTATTTAACGAAGTCGCTAAATCCCCAAAAAAAGTTCGTTGGAAAATTCGTTAATTAGAGATTTACCTTTGAAAATACTTTGAACTACACAAGACATATTTTAAATTCATAAACACTAAATATTATTAATAAAAGTAATTAATCACATCTTTATTTTGTAAATTAATATCTATTTGTTTTATATGGCTTAGCTATCAAACAGATATCTTCAAGGAAAACAAGAATAAAACAAAACATTGTCCGGGAATACACTGTATTTTCAATTAAAAAAATATATTAAAATTAATGAATTTTAATGACATCGCATTTATTATAACAAGTAATTTTAAACTTACATTACCACATGCGTCCTTAAATTTAATCGCTGATGAAGTTTGTTAATTTTGGTCTGAGATTTTTGTTTGAAAATGTGTTTTCTCTCATAATACGTCTGATATCTTTGCAATGCTCCAAAAACTCCTCCAGGCGTATTTTCTTCAAACTGTAATCCGCGTTGGAATGTGTTAAAAGAAAGTTAATGTGTTAAATGTATTAAAATAAAGAATTAGTTTGAAATACTCAGAAATATTTTGAGAAATATGAAGAAAAAAACATTTGAAAAAGTTCATTAAATTCAGAATGCACTTCACTATTTGGAGGTTACTTTACGAAGAAATTCGCAAAACGTTCTTGGTTTCAAGGAAAAGTTCGCAAAATAGTGAAATTCGAAAAATAGATGTTCGTAAAACAGAGGTCCGACTATATATATATATATATATATATATATATATATATATATATATATATATATATATATATATATATATATATATATATATATATATATATACGTCGTTAAATATACGTAATTGCATAGGCTAATTAAGGAGCATTATATAGAAGCCGTCTACTGTAGTTAGACAAAACGCGTCATCATTCTGGCATCGTCTACGTCCATCTGCAGAATGGGGTTGCCAGATCTCTTCTTCTTTAGTTGACCTGGAGCGGAGCAAACTGATAATAGTGTCCTCTTCTGGCAAATTCAGGTACCATACTCAGATGAAGACTCAGGTACAACCAACACACACACACACACACACACACACACATATATATATATATATATTTATTTATTTATTTATTTATTTATTTAGTTGATGCTCATTATAACGACCCCCTGCGGCCCAAGGAAAGGGGTTTATACGAGTATAATGGCCATTAGTTATAAACAGCGTTGACGGTATATAAGTGGGTATGCGTTGTAAATATAAGGAAATAATCTACATATATTTACGAGTTTAACTTTGTGATTGTTCATAACAAAATAGAAGTTTCAGTCTTTCTTCCCGATTTATATGTGTAGAGTTGAATAAGTAACAACATATATAATAATTGAAACAATTTTAAACTCATAAGGTATTGTCATATCATTCTATGTTGCAATTCTTGCTATGTGCTACACACGTTAATTTACTTATCGTCAATTATGAGGCTTTTTAATGTTTTACTAACATACTGAATTTTGTGCGGCAGGAGTGTTTCAATTAAAAGTGAGGAATGAGAATTTAAATGTGCATCATTGTATATAAATGGCAGTCTAATTAAACCCACGTCTAAAGCATAAACATCGGGATTTGAATTGATTGAGCTTAATATTACCCCTCAATATCGCAGGGGTATGTCTAGTCACCACAGTCTGGATATTCCGCAAATGGGGCATGTCACCACAAATCCGTTTAACTGCGCAATCGTATATCCGGATATTTGGAATTAATTGTCCTTTTTAGTCCTATCTATATATATGTGTTTAAATCGGTCTTTTTAAACGTCTCAAGCATAACTGCTATATGAAATTTGGTGATTTATAGTGTATTTGGACATATATTAGTTCATGTATGGCGTTAAATCTCACGTAAATAGACTAACAAATATGATAGAAATGCGAATGATAATAATTTTGCGAATGTATTAAGTGCAGACATTAGTTATTGCGATCGTTTTTTATTAATCATATCATAAAGTATGGGGTTCATCTGTTTCCAGACTTAATATTAAGATGAAAGATGTTAAATTCTTACGTACGCTTTTCTTTTTGTATTTCATGCAAAGAAAAGAGACCTTTCTATGTTTTACAATTCAAAAAATATTTTCATGGAATACCCTGTTTAGGTACTGGTCCATGGACTCCGATCTTAAAAGGAGTGCGAAAATACATTCTTAATTCTGTTGAATTTTATTCGGTTACTATACAATTATTAGTAGGCAATTATATTAAAGGCAACGGAAAATATCAATCAAAGTTAACCCACATAAAGAGGAATAAAAATGCTGTAATGTTCTCTAGCAATATGAGAATAAAATATTTGAGGACTTATAATAAAAGATAATTGTCACTTTGAAAGACAATCAATATGAAAAGCAGGAAATAGAAATAGTTACAGAAAAATAGAGTTATAGTACAAGTTAACAATACTTGCCTCAAGTACTAGGAGAGAACATTTAAAAGAGTTGTATATCTATATTGCATTAAAAGCTGCAACATATAAATATTTATGACCAAAAGTGATATAGGATTGATATATTTATTAACAGGTTAAAGCATTTTAAAATTTTAGAATTCAAGTTTATACTGCAATATTCATCAAATACCATAACTCTGTATCGTAGCCAGAAAAAAATATTGTTAAGGGGTACAGGTATGATGATACTCCATAAGTCTCTCTGTTACATCCCTGCCACAACTCCTTTTCCTGCACAAAAAAAATATTGGGAAGGGGTGGACACAGGTTTGATGATACTTTATAAGTCTCTCAGTTACGTCTCTGCCACAACTTCTTTTCTTGCAAAAAAAAATATTGGGAAGGGGTGGACACAGGTATGATGACACTCCATAAGTCTCTCTGTAACGTCCCTGCTACAACTTCTTCTCTTGCACAAAATCTAATGAATAAAATTGTCGCACTTTATTGATTTTTTTTAAATTTACGAATAGCCTTAAACATTAAATATAAAATGTATACTACATTTTAGAAGAAAGTGAAATACATTTCTGTTTCTATGCCCGATAAAAATTACACTTCTTTTTAAGAAAAAATTTGTGTTAAACAATATTGTTTGATTAAATAAACCTAGTATATAGAGCTGTAACAGTACAGATATTATATTTCTAATCTGGAATCATGAATACAGAGTCTATAATTGAGCATATTTTCTATGAATGTCCAAGGAAAATGCAAGATAAGCTTTATATAAGTTGCTACAAATGTTGTCTGCAGAACTAAGTAATACATAACGGATGATATTAAGGCATGGTATAAACACGTTGTAGGCTATTAATGAACTACTTTGTGAATCTGTTGGACATAACACTCTGTTCATGAGACACCTTAAACATATTGTACGATGTGGGCATCTTCACAACGTCAATTATATTCCTTCACAATATTATATCTCTGATGAACTTTAAAGTTTTTCAGTTTTCCATTCCCATTGCTATTTGCTTCATATCCCAAATGGGCATAAGTGTGACTTTAAGTATTACTAGTATTTCAAATGGTCGTTAGGAAGAGCTAAGATTTATATAGTAGTTTATACAGATATTCCTGCGTGTTCATTCACAAATGGGAATAATAAGGAATAGTATAAGGAATAAGGAAGGAATTCCAGTTTTCCATTCTCATTGCTATTTGCTTCATATCGCAAATGGGCATGAGTGGGATTTTAAGTATTACGAGTATTTCAAGTGGTAGTTAGGAAGAACTAAGATTTATATAGAAATTTATACAGATATTTCAGCGTGTTACTTCCTAAATGGGAATAATAAGGAATAGTTTAAGGAATGAGAAAGGAATTCCAGCTTTCCATTCCCATTAACATTTGCTTCATACCCCAAATGGGTATAAAAGTGAATTTAATTATTACGAGTATTTCAAGTGGTCGATATGTAGAATTAAGATTTATACAGTAATTTATACAGATATTTCTGCGTGTTAATTCACAAATGAATATACTTCTATTCAATCTGATAGCCTTTTACTCAGTTGAAAAAAAATAATCATTTCTTTGAGCAACTACTGAAGGGAAAGGCATTTAAAATGAGAGCTTCTCATATTTCAGTCAAAATTTTCTTTCTCAATGTTCTGATTCTTACACTTTTTCTTTCAGGCATTTCACTTAGAACTTTATTTTTCCTTATCTACCCTAATTGTTTTTATTCCCAACGTGCATGCCTTTTTTTTTCCGACTCTATTCTCATTTGTCCTTTTAGAAGTATCTCTCTCGTGGCTGTTAGGAAGAACTGGAGGAAGGTTTACTCTGTTACGCTCATATGCCTGAGTGAATTTATCAATGAATTACTTTCGGTTCAGTTTTACGCCCCTGTGCATAAAGGGAAACGAAATTATTTCATTCATCTTACCAAGTAGCTTCTCAGTGGAAAGACGATAAGTTTAAGGGTTCTTAATATCTCTAGAATAGTTCAGATAGATCAAACCGGCATAGCACCAAATGTGATGAGGGCCATATTACTTTATGGTAGGCTGCTGTGCAAGAAAATAGGATGGATGAATATATATATATATATATATATATATATATATATATATATATATATATATATATATATATATATATATATATATATATATATATATATATATGTATATATATATATATATATATATATATATATATATATATATATATATATATATATATATATTAACTAACAAACGATGAATTGCTGATTATTTTAAAAACTGAATAAATATTAATATTAATTACTTATATATTCCTTTCGTAACGTAATAAACCTTAAAAATAGTATCCCAAGTTTTTTAGATTTACAATACAGGGTCATCGAAAAAGGTTGGACACATTTCGAAAGCTCATAATTCTAAAAGAAATTGAACAAACGCAATAATATTTTTTTCAAACAACTTGGCAAGTGTCGAAGATTTCTAAATGTAACTGGTACGCAACCGTGACATGGGACGGTGAGCAGAAACGATGCAAGGTGGAAGAGGTCTTCGTTCGGCTTTCCGTCAGTGCAATGTCAACCGTTCAGGAGAAAGCTCAATGCGTGTTGTGGTTAGCGGAGTACACATCTGGGGTTACGTCAAGAACATTGTTTACAGCGTAACACAATAGGCTTCGTGGGCCAAAGATTGAGTCCTGGCGGGCCGCATATGGCTAGCGAGTTAATGTTGTGCAGGCCTGACCTAGATATAGCACAACTTTTCTGGTAGGAAGAATGGTTTTTCGATTGGCAACTATGGCAGTCTGTCGTTTTAAATGGATAATATTATATATATATATATATATATATATATATATATAATATATTATTATTGTATAGTATATAGTTCTAAAATACTATATAACGATATAATATATTAAACTATATAATAATATACACTAATTATAAATGAGTATAAAATACATTAAAATCAGTAAGTTTAAAAAATTTTAAATTATTCAAAAGTGTAGCTACATACTTTCGTGATATAAAACAGAGTAAATGAAACAAACTAAAATAGCCTTTGCATAACATGAAGAAATACACATGATATTTTCTGTGAAAGGACATTTTTATGATCACAGTTAAATAATATTTATCCAGTATTCTCCCCATTTTAATTTGCTTATCTGACTTCTGTTTGTGCTTATAGATTACTCCTTAGCGTATAAGTAATGTTTGTTTTATTAATGAGTAATTCCGACGAAAAATTATAAAGACTTATTACCGGAGCCATTTGTTACAACTCAGTTTTAAACCCTAGTCTCATCTCTGTCTTCATGAATATTAAGCCTTTTATATCTCCCGAGAGATTTTCAATTATGCAATTTGAACTTTTAATCACGTCATGCAATTTATACTATTATGGGCTCGTTCCTGCATTATTATAAGATCATTACCGCATTATTAATAATAACTTAATTAATGACTCTCGAAGAATTTCTTCCAAACTGCAGACAAATGAGGGTAATAAAATCAGATATAATGATCATGTGCCTCCCTAAAATTGTTTTTAATAGAGATATATCTTTCTTTCCAGACATGAAAGAAACATTTGAGTAGGTGAGGAATATATTTGACCACAAACTTTCAGGCTAAAAGCTATCTTTTCCTTTGTAAAACACGTTGATATCTGCATACTTTATTTTCCTTTTTTTAAAAATAAAATGTATGTAGGATTAGAATCGAATAAATATAAAGGCACTGAATGTATCGACTAAAGTTTCCAGTATGTTGGTAGAGAAATGTTTCTCAATATTTAGAGTTTGTCAGTGTTATATATATACTACCTTACAATAAAGGACCGGACGCCAGCGGATTTGCATAAAATCCGACTGCATGTCGGATTTTATGCAAATCCAGTGATAGCGCGTGACTTGTTAAGGTTAAATACGATAGGCGAAGTGATAACGTCGTTAGTTCGGTGTGAAATTGTGACAATATGTCGAAACGAAAGGAACTTAGTGACTTTGAAAGAGGTGTCATAGTTGTCATAGTTTGTCACATTAGTAGCAGGTCTATTCGCGCATTTGCAATAGAATTATCACAGCCACGGTTAACTGTTGGTCATGTCATGAAGTAGTGGAAGACTTCGAGAGTTGTTGGGACACGACACGAACTGCACACGTTGTTCATCCCCGTAAATCGAATGTCCCCGTCCAATCGAATGGGCGTGCTTGGGTTTGGCAAATGCCAGGCGAACGTCTGTTACCCGAGTGCATCGTTCAAACTCTCAAGTTCGGTTGTGGTTGTTTACTTGTTAGGGGGTGTTTTTCGTAGTATGACCTGAGACTTGTCCCTGTTAAATTGAACGCCGACGCCTACATGAACATTTTGACAATCAGGTCTTCCTACGCTCTGGCAATTTTATGGAATGGACGAATGTTACTTCCAGGATGACGACACTCCATGTCACGTTTAAGCCTCTTTTAAGGAGTGGTATCAAGATATGGATGTAAAACGTCTTCGCTGGCCAGCTCAGAGTCCCAACTTAAACCTCCTAGAACATTTGTGGGACGAGTTAGAGCGACGCTTGCAGACCAGGTAACCACGTACGAAATCTACAGCTGAGCTGGCGACATCCTTGCAGCAGGAATGGACACAAATACCCATAGCTGTGTATCAAAGCATTGTTTAAAGTATGCCCATAAGGGTTGCTAGTGAATTTGCAGCACGTTGGGGACCATCCCCCTATTAAAGCATGTATTATTTCCCTTATGCCATTACATCTTGCTGTGCGGTCCCTTATTATAAGGTAGTATATATATATATATATATATATATATATATATATAAACCATTACATTACCCATTAGGGGGAAATAATGCTATCTTAAACTAGAAAATTCTAAAGAATAAATTATAAATGTGTTATTTTGCTTCAGTGTTATTGTTGAAACTTTTAGTGCTTATTACCCTTTATCAATAGTTTCTATGTTGTGATGTACTTTACTAGGAATTCCTTAACTTTTTACCTCAAATGCTGATTTATTTTTGTAATGCCATATTCTACAATGACAATCAATCTATGTTAAAGCCCCAGTCGGGAGACATTTTAATATGTGATAGCAAATTATCTTTTATCATAAAAATCCTCAAGAAAAAATCTATCGTGCTTTTGAAAACGTTTTAAAAATGTTTTTAAGAGTTGCGATTTTTCTCTTTTGCGTGTTCTTGGAAGATTAAATCAGTTCCTTTTCGCTTACCCGCACTGAAAAGAAATAGAAGCTGATAATAAGATAAGACACTTCTATGTTTTCATCCTTTCACACTTACATTCGAAAAAAAATATTGAAAGATGATAGTGTGTAAGTTGAGGGCACAAAGAAGCTCTATTTATAGACGGAAATTTTGAAACAGTGTTTTATGGTAACATAAAAAGGATTAAATTTTTTATACTAATTATTTGGTCAGTAACATCCCGAAAAAGTCTTTTGAATTAAGATACTCTTTCCTTTAATACGCTGTGCTATATTTAGTATCTCACTGTGCAATAACAATTTCCAGATAATATATTGTAAGGTTATGGAAATGGCCTTCTTTAAAAAAATAATTTATAACTTCCTTTAATACTTTGTGTGATATCACCTATAGTGTTTTACTATACATTAGTATTATTCATGCTATATATTTTCAAAATAATCTATATATATAAAACAGTTCCGTAACTGACTGACTCACTGACTGACTCACTGACATACAACGCACAGACCAAACCGCTGGACCTAAAGGGCTGAAATTTCGCATGGCGATTCTTCTTACTGTGTAGGGGTGCACTAAGAAAGATTTTTAAAAAATTCTTCTTAGATTATTTAAAATTAAATTTTTAAACTGATTTAGTAACTTCTTTTAAGTTAGCATTTAAAATATTAAATTGAGGGTTATAAAATTTATATCATGAGAAATATCATAAAAGTTCCTTTAAAAGAAGATCTTTTTGGAATCTTTACCTGCATTTTCTGATTTTTGGTGAATTTTTAAAGATTAATTTTTAGAATTTAATTTATTAGATGCTGATCACGTGATTTATTTTTCTGGTACTTTAAATAAATTTATCGTCACGTGCATAACAACTAAATAGAAGGAAAAAATATTTTTTCTTGCTAATGCGGCACACGATTGGACATTCTCCAAAAAAATATTAAAATACAGTAAAAGATATTACTTTCGTCAAACTGTACTATATTAACTGTACTATATTCTTTAGTATGTCCTATTAGACTTAATTTGAATAATTTCTTCTAAATTTTTTTGTCTATAAAAATATCCCTTACGATTTTTTTATAAATATATATATATATATATATATATATATATATATATATATATATATATATATATATATATATTTTACATCAATTGGAAACATTGAACGTCGTATTTATTATAAATCTATATATATATATATATATATATATATTGATGGTATATATATATATATATATATATATATTGATTGTGTATATATATATATATATATATATATATATATATTCATATAATATTTTATTTGGCATTAATTGCATACATTGACCGTTGTATTTAATTTGAATGTACTCCGTAGCGATGTGCGGGTTTTCAGCTAGTGAATATATAAAGTCATATCTCGTCTACTTCAGTACTCGTTGCATTTCGACGCGTCAAGAATGCTTCGATATTCGACGTTTGCTTGGTACTCGTCACACATGGTAAAATATCTATAAGATAAGACGGCTCCCCCTATCCTGTCTCACTAGACCCCTCAAAAAGACCGAAATAGATTGAGTTACAAAACATTGATCAAAAGTATCACCCTGACGAATCTCTAGCAATCCGAAATGCGGACTTGTTTAATGATCAAACAAAGTCTAACTTCAGAAACATTTTGAAACGTAGGCAAAAGTAAGATTCTCTTGATAGGTCTGTAGTTAAACTCCCTAAATCTGTGTTTACAATAGGGATTGGGGATATTAAGAGACAGATAAGAGAAAGAATTCCTGTGCAAAGAGGAACTCATTGTTTACTAGTTGATACCCGTCAAAACATGACGGCTAGATAGTAAATAAATGCACTAATACAAAAATTATACTCAACACATCATTGCCAAATGTTGAAAATTATAATAATGCTCAGAAACAAATGAATGTGTTTAAGCGGCCTTGTGCTTAGTGAGTATCTAAAGCCAGATATAAAAATGTCACTGAGCATGCGCAGAAAGCAGTTTTTTATTGTAAATTATCACTAATTAAACAGCATGATATAAACAATGTCCCTGAGGTTTAATCTTATATTTCCCAAACATAATTTATCATAAAATTAAAATTGGCAGAGAGAGATCTAGAAAGACTGCTCGTAATAAACGTGTTTAAACCTTAAAACATGTCACTGAGCATGCGCAGAAATCAATTTTTAACTGTAAATTATCGCTAATTAATAGAAATTGCGGTTACAAAAACCAAATTTGACAAATCTACAGATTACAAACTTTCGTTTAAGACCAAAATGAAGTAAATTGATGCAGTGGTTTTCTCTCACGGACTGCCCTAAAAGTCGGCTTAGTAAGTAAAATATATAGATTGTTTTATTTATTGTTTTATTTTAAGGAAACTCACCTTCCGAGCAACAACCACTCTCCTCCTCTAGTTCACCACTATGTCATGATGCAATTAATTACTTTCAGTACAGGTTGAGTGAACATAAATTTTATTTTATTTTATCTAATTATTGTTTTAAATTATGTCCGTCTAGTTTAAAGATTTTGTATAAAAAACTTCAGGCTTCAGGAGCTTCAGGAAGAGTAGTGGTAACTACAGTACATGGATCGGACCCTCCACTGTAGGATGATATACCAATGCATAAAACTTCAGTGATCAGTAAAAAGCGACAGTAGGAAGGAAAATAGAATGTGGGGAAAACAAAAAGCGTCGATAGTACAAGTTAAGGTAAAACATGGGGGGGGGGGAGGAGAGACTGAGTGAACAAAGAACAGGACAAACAATTAAAAGTTACGAACAAGAATGGCACAGGACCGTTTCTTGTTAGCTGGGTCAGCAGGGTCGTAATCGGCAAGATTTTTAATAAGATCCTTTGGTAAATCTTTATGGAAGTTAATAGCAAGATTTTGAAGATAATTTTGAATAGTGGTGTGTATCAAAAAACAACCCCATCAGTTAATAAATTGCCCAGTAAAATATGAAATTTCTGGTTTTCAGGTACGAATTGATTCAATTTACATTACTCCTAATGGGAAAAATAAGTTCTGTACTCGTCGTGCTTTTTGGAACCAATTAACGACGAGTACCGAGATACCACTGTACCACTCTTTTGGACCGAAAATGTATGTCCACATGTTCCTCTGTGCAAGAGACATTTTTTTTCTACTTTTATGAATCCTTATAAATTTTTCATTTCTTACGTCATTGTACTTCTATATTACTGTGATCGGAAATTTTTGCTCACACTTTTCACTGCTATTATACTAAACTAAATGTTTACAAACCTTATTTCCAAAGAAAATGTTTAGGTTTGTAACATTCATTACCTTTCTCTCTGTATTGTAAGAATTAAAATGCTGTAATTTGAATGAAAGGAAAACACAAACATTATTGTGCATGAGATGTCGAAATCCCTTAATTCATATGACATGAGCAGTATGATTTTTAATTAGTATTTGTTCAGATAATTTTAATTTATCCTACAGGACCTTCAAGACCTTCAGGAAGAGTAGTAGAAACTACAGTACAGGAACCGGGCCCTCCACTGTAGGATGATATAGCAATGCAGAGAACTTGAGTGATCGGTAAAAAGCGAAAGTAGGAAGTAAAATAGAAAGTGGGGGAAACAAAAAAGCTACGATAGTTCAAGTAAAAGTAAAACATGGGGAAAAATTAAGACGAATCGAAGCTCCAAGCAAGAACGTGGTGACGTGGACCAGAGGGAAATGACTAGCAATAAAGAGTGAAGCTGGGGAAGTGAAACTGATCGGATCCTCGAATGTTTCAAGACAGAATTAGAAAGCGATTTGATGACCAAGGAACCGCGTGAATCAGAGACCAAGAAAAAGGAGGATTAAATTGCGAAAAATACAAACAGCGGACAGGAAACGAATTTCAGGCAAAACAAAACAAAAGAGTATAATTAAGTAAGGGAAGAACAACTTAAGGGACAGGGAACATACAGGACAAACAATTAAAAGTTACGAGCAAGAATGACACAGGGCCGTTTCTTGTTAGCTGGATCAACAGGGTCGTAATCGGCAAGATTTTTAATAAGATCATTTGATAAATTTTTATGAAAGTTAATAGCAACATTTTTATGTTAATTTTGAATAGTGGGGATATTTATCTCCCTATAAATGTCAACAATGCGGAAATACAATGGGGTGTTAGTGATTTGCCGAATAGTCATGTTTTGAGCAACAGCCAGAATCTTAATGTTGGAATCTGCTGCATACGATCAAACTGGCCCAGCATACGTATATAAGTGTCCTAAGAATGATTTATAAATGATCGTCTTGTTACTAAAGTTCAATTTACTATTTCGGGCAATTAAAGGGTAAATTGTCTTTTAGCACTACGAAATTTATTGCGATTATTAATGATATGTTGTCTCAGTAAGTTCTTTATCAAGGGTTAATCCTATGTATTTCACATTGTTAGACCAGAGGATAATGGTGGAACCAATTTTAATATTGAATTAGCATAGTATAGGTTCTATAAAATTTATGGGTGAACATAGTGGCAATACACTTATCTGAGTAAAATTTTATTTTCCACTTAAAGAGCCTCGAATTAACAAGGACAACGTGGTCATTAATACATTTGACTCCATATTTATGATTTTGATTCGATGCAAAAATAGATGTGTAGTCTACAGAGATAACAATTTCGGTCTTTATGTACTGCGGAATGTCATTAATGTAAATATTAAAAAGTGTGGGACCAATAAGAGAACCTTGTGAAACCCCATAAAAATTGGAATAGGGGTCGGATAAAATATTATTGATTTTAATTTGAAAGGCACAATTACTTAGGTAGGAGAAGATAATTTTAATAAGTTTTGTAAATGATAATTTCATGGATGAGACCATCAATCCATATTCGGTCGAAAGCGCTTGCTACATCCAGAATAAGGGCAGCGGAGAACATTTTATTAATTTTTGCTTGGATTAGGATCTCCGTGATACGATAGACCTGATGTGGAGCAGAAAGAGATTTTCGAAAACTGAATTTTTAGGGAATAATTTTATTGATATCCATATGTTTGTTAATTTCAAGGGCAAGAATTTTTTCAGTTGCCCTCGAAAAAATCCTTGCCGTCTTTCGAGGGTTTAAGGGCAAGAGATTTTCAGTTGTTAATTTTGATGATAATGTTTAATGAACTTATGGGAGGATAACTATCGGACGAGGGTGTTTACGGGTTTGTGAATAGGAACGATAGTGGAATTTTTCTATTTAGGAGTGACGTACTCAAATTAGAAATGATGAGAACGGAAATTTTGTAGATCCAATGAAGAGGAAGATGCTTAAGCATAGTGTGAGTTATACCATCCTCTCCAGGAGACTTCCTTTTGAGGGCATTTTTAATAATTTCTTTAACGTCAACAGTAACAATATAAAGTTGGTTGGTTGTATGGGGTTTATGGCGCAAGGTCCAGAGATGACATGCTGTGCGAAAGGAACAGTATAAGGAGTGGAGCTATCGTGAGCCGTATTATTAAAGAGATTTAAATTAGTCTTGACAGTGTTTTCAATTTGAGGAGAATGGGAGCAAAATATTGAGAAATAACTTTTGCAATAAGGTTACATTTTTCGAGTACAGTGCTAGCATGAGAATTGGAGTTGGGGATTTTAAGAGGGAGAATGGTATTAAATTGGTTTTTGAACCTTTTCGAAGCACGCCAAATAGAATTGTTTGTAGTGTCAAGAGAAGTAATAAACTGTTCCCAGTTAGAATTGGCTTTGTCTTTTGAGTAATATTTAAGGTCCTGCTGAGCGTTGTTTATTGCAGTTTTATTGATATCAGTTGTGTTATGTTGCCAATTCTTACGCGCTTTGTTTTTGTTGTTAATCAGTAATTTTCAGTTAGGGTCAGCGTTAGATTTTTTATTAGGAGGGATGATTTGGGTACTGTTAAATAGGCTAAGGTTAATATCATAAGTGATACTATTGACAAGATCGTCAGTATCATCAATACGATTAACAACAGGGTGGACAAAGGTGTTACTAGCAAAGATGTTTTTGGATATACCAGTTAGTAAACTTATTTTTTTAATATTCAGAGGATTATATTCCAGGGGGATTTTAAGTAACACAGGATAGTGGTCAGAGGATAGGTCACATATAGAGTCAATGTACACGTCATGGGATATACCTTTAACAAGGGTAAAGTCCAAAATAGTATTGCTGGAAAAGAAAAAGTTGGTAGGGGTGGTAAGGGCAATAATATAAAAATTTGTATTAGCCGGGAAGTTATATAATGACAGCACCATAAGGATTATTAATAATTACGGCCTTTCCACAGGGTATGCGTAGCATTTAATCCACCGAAAGTAATGGTATCAATATTAATATTTTTAAGGTTTTAAAAATCTTCAGGCGGGCCGTTGCGGCCTTGTGGTACAGCGCGCTGGTTTTCGGTGCTGAGGGTGCTCAGATCGAATCCTGGCGAAGCGCCACTAAAATGCCTCCGTTTGTGTCGTCCCTTCATAGAGGGCAATTCTATATGGCGCCCCCATAATAAAATGGCCAGAAAAACTGCGGTGAATTATAGGTGAATGTCTTCGCGACAAGTGCCTACGCATTGAAAAGAAAAATCTTCAGTGACATCCATACATTTTTGACAGGGCAATGTCAGTAGAAATGATGGTATACGGTGTGTGGTTCCGGAGACAGACGTTAATCGCAGTAGCGTTGATAACTTTAGCGCGGGCAGTACAATATCGTGGTGAGGTAGGGCCATTTTAACGACAATCAGCGTACCTCTTATTGCGCGATCATTACGAGTGGGGTCAACATAGTCGCTACGGTAAACAGCATAATTAGGAATTTTGAACTTATCCACTGGCCGAAGGTGAGTTTCTTGAATCAGAATATTATCGGGGCAATGCTCATTTATAATTTTCTCGAACTCCCGATTTTACTAATAACGCCATTGGCATTCCAAGAGAGGATGGAAAGATATTTAAAACAATCATGACACGGTTTTAGAGGGAAGGGTGAGCATACAGTAGAAAAAATCAATTACTTGATCATTTGAATATCTGGCTTGGAGAATGAATGTGTTCCTTATGCCTTAGTGTAACTAGCAGATCCGAGAAGTCAGAATCTCCAAGAATGTTTTTAATGTTGTTCATGATAGAATCAGTTTCTCTCATTTGGGCCAAGAGATTGATAATTTCACTATTGGTGAATGCGCCAGTGGCACTCGTAGACGGTTCAGGGATAGAATCATCATTAGCGGAAACATAATTTACTGTGGTAGAAGGGGAATATGAACAAGCAGAATTAGCATAACTAATATTAGGATTTACTTTAGATTTTTTTTTCTTAAGTTGAGGTAAATTATGGGAGAATTTCAGGCATCCTGTCCAGTTATGTTTCAAGACATTTTTTTTAAAAAATTAAAGATTTAATCATGTATTCCTTTTTAAGACTATTTCAGTAAGAATATACTGAAATGTACATATACACGCAGAAATATACACATATGCAGTATTGTAATACTATATACATGTAAGCATTAATTTTCTTCTGTAGAAAAATGTTATAATTTAGTTTTTGTCTGATTTTGAGGGATTAGTTCACTTAAAGCACAGTAATTTGTTATGGCAACTACTGGTAAAGCAAAAGGTATGCTACCGTAAAACAAAGAATTTAATGCGTAATCCCGTAAGCGGGCCATTGGTAAAATTAGGATCGGAATAAGCTATAATTTCATCTAACTTATCACAGTCTAATTTTAGAATTATGCAGATAATTTAAACTGAAATAACTGGCATACAGGATATACAGCAGTGACATTTGTAACTAAGTGCCCTGAATCAGACTAGGAAAATAAATAGTACGAAATTTGTAACTGTGCACTTCTAGGTCAGCTTAAAATGATAGACATTATGGAGACAGCTAGTGCTCTCGAAGAACACAAACGCTATCTTTCTTAATGAAAGAGATTTGTAGTGATCAACAGTTGATTTGTGCAAATGTATATAAATATTTACTTTCAACCAGATCTAATGGAGTATAAAAAATACTGTGAATAATAGCTCCTCAGTAATATTAAATTAACAATAACAAGAGAAGTGTAAAATATTTAAATATAATTTCTCCATTGTAATAGCTCTTGTGGCACGTTTTCTAACTTTCTTGGACTCACAGACATATTTTATGCGCTGTGAAACTCACGTTATCACACAAAACTATCCCATGAAATTTTCCTAATTTACACATGTTTTTAAAATGCCGAGGTTTAATTTTAGTTATCCATCAAGAAGGGGAGGTAAATAAATGCACACTTAGCACGCATTGCCAGAAGACACACTGACGTTCTGGGCGTACCCCGGTTCTTAAATATTTCCTTCCTGAAGTCCATAATAAACTATGCAAATAACCGTCGACACTACCAATTATGCAATATGATGGATAGTTCAAAAGTTTGAAAGCGAAAACTGGAAGTAATCGATGCAGCATGCCCTAACCCAAGAGCTCACAAAAAAAGGGAAAAAAAGTTTAAGGACTAGAATGCAAAATGAATTTGAGCAAAATTGTCCTGATAATGTTTATGTGAACACAGAATGTGTGTTATTATGTCACAAATGTGATATTTATGTTAATTCTCAGTATTATACGTATTCTGTTTAAAAATTGGGCTTTTAACGTAGGATTTCGTCCCTCCATAACAGTCCTCGGAAAGCAAAATTTCAGACGCTAAAACTGTCCGTCCGTACCTCACGAGTTATAATCTTGGCAGCGCGCTAAACCCAGTCTGTATCTTTTGGACAAGCATTAAACAGTTAAACAGAAAAATACCAAAATGCATCAAAATTTTGACTATATATATATATATATATATATATATATATATATATATATATACATACGTACATATATACATTACACATACATACATATATACATACAAAAAGGGTAAGCAACGATAAGTAACCATACTTTAATAACCCGCGGTACTTTCATTAGAAGATACTACCTGAAAAAAATTTTCATGTAATTTGTAATATGAATTTTCTTTTTATCTGTCACAATGGAAGTGAAACTCTGTCTGGCAATTACACCTTCTTTTAAAGCTACACTTCGTTATCAGCGGCGGATTATCGACACTGGAAAACAGCACATATTAAACCGAAATTTAAAAAATGAATTATACTGCATGGAAAAAATGAGTAAAATTATCAGTCTGGTAACAGTTTTCGTTTTCATAACCCATTTGTACCAGTATCTAAATTTAACATTTATAAATATCTGATTAAATCGCTGCTTAAAAAAGCCTACATACCCGTAATACAATAATGCTTCATAATTAATTGAGTTGTAAGGGATAACTATGAAATATTGTAAAAGAAAATCCAGTTTGTGAAATTTTCTAACTTCACCAACGAACTACGAAGGTTCTAAAGTTATAATTATCACCTTTATAAGTGCGCTTATCGATTTCATACTAAGTTTTTTTCTAATGAGGAGGCACTATCTCGGATAGACATTCACCTGATTTCATACTTAATAGTTTTCTTCCTTTTCGAATTCACAGTCAAATAATTACGTAACTTGCAGCTCAAAACTAATATAATTTAATAAAACTTCTTTTAATTCTTAATAAATCGTAATTTTTCTCAAAGCTATCTTTTTTAATACGAATTTTTACCATTTCTTTTTTTTTAACCAATTTTAAAAAGAGAGCTAGTATTTTAGGAAGGTATTAGAATGCATCAGTGAGAATGTCTTAGAGAAATAATTATACATAGAATCATATCTAGTGCTATCTTCTTCGAGTTTCACGTAGATTTATTTGTTTAATACATTTCTAAAATCTAAGACATATGTAAAGAGAATAGTTAAAAAATTGTTGGTTTGACATAAACCCCTATTCTTATTTGCTTTCTTACATATTGAAATGGATTTTAATATAACACAATCTCATAGTTCAAATCGTTACCTTATGAGCTTTAGTTACGAACCGGAATGACCGTTGTTTAATTCTGAGATTAAGTTTTCTAAGAATAAGCTTTTAAATTTAATCATGCTAAAAACTCAGTAAAAATGTGTGATAACATAATTTCAATACATGGTAATAAACAACTTAAAAAAAAAGAATTCCTTAATACATGTGAGGATTAATTAAGTTTGAATATCTTTTTTAGCAATACTTTCCCTTATTTCCTATCTCACGCTGTATAAATGCAAAGTTTCACTTGCATTTGTTTTTAGGTCATATAAAATAAAAATCACTTAAAAATATAACCGTAGAATAATGTTATGTGGGAATAGAAATTACGCTTGTATAGTAATGAAATCACTTCTCCATATCAACCTCCATTTTCAGGACACTATAATGTGAATAGTATTATTGGCCACATAATATTGGTCAGTATTGGTTAGTATTATGTGACTAGTAGTATTGGCCAATGGATCCCCGCACATGTCAATGTTGAAGGAAATGAGTGTGCTTATTAGCTGGCCAAGGAAGTACGGAGCTTGGCCCAGACCTCTTCCTACATCACACCAGCAGATGTTAACGCAGTGGTCAGGTGCAGATTTTCCAACCAGTCTTTAAGGAACCACTCATTTCGGACTTTAACTGTCCCAGAACAATTGATTGTACAGTAGCTAGATTAGAACCAATCACTTTAAGGTTATGAAAATCCACCCTGAGAGTACAAGATCCTTTATCAACTGTAGAAATCGTCCAGAAACCCAGCTCTCTCCTGAACACGTTTGACTGTCCAACCATTGTGGATGTTCTTTTCAAACTTGCTTTAGCATAGCAAGAACTCCTCTACAGTCCACAGGCTCCTGATCTGGCAGCTGTTATTATCCAGGCATTTGGTTCTATCTAAGACTTTTTTCCATCTGCCCTTTTTGTATACACGACAACAACAACAATAGCATTGGTATTAGTGCTGTACTTCGAGGTGAGAGTCTGCAAAATAAGTGTTGCGGGAATAAATAAATAGCATAAATCTCAAAGTATGCTAACCAAAATAATAAGTAGCAATGAAGAACAACGTACAATCTTAGTCCAATTTTCAAAATAAAAAGAGGTGGAAATGCTTTGTAAATGTGCTTGACGCTAAAATATTTTATACAAATGTTTCAGTAAAAAATCAGCCTGGACATAAAATCGCAGAAAATGTGTTTTTTTAATTTATCCAATAATCTAAAAATTTCAATAATTTGTTACATATAAATCACCTAAAACTCATTTTAAAGACTTAAAATTACATCTTCCTAGATGATTTTTCATTATACACTATTTTCCTCTCTGTAAATAATTTTCAGGTAAATATGGTTTCGAGATTTGAGAGAGAAATAATAGTTCTCAAGAAAATAGAATTCAATCGTAGTGCCTCTCGAAGCTGTCATTCTTGGTATAGTTAAATTATGTTATGAATTTACTCACTTAATATTTAAAACTTGAACAAAAACAAAAGAATATTGTGGGAAATCATATACTGAAGCCTGTATTCTTCCTAGGGTATATCTGCTTTTCTTATTCTATGACAAGGAGATATTTTGACAGATCTATGAAGTGAGCTTTGTAATAAATCCTATTTTTAACATACTTACTTTGAAATTTTACTTTAAGAATTTTAAATGCATTATTTACAAAATGGTATTGTATTCTTCATTCAACTGTGTTATAGAGAATAATTCACTTTTATTATTCAACTGTTTTATATAGTATTTTTAAAATTCTCTTTCGATTTTAATGAAACATTTTACAAAGTAGTTAATTAAGATCTTAAACCATAAATTTAATGTTGTTAAAATGTATTACATAAAAATATATTAACCAGAAAATTGAGTGAAAAATTATGGATTTTTTTAAACAAAGTTTACTTGCTTAAAATTTCGTATATATTAAATATTGAAGGAAAACTATTTTGTAGCAACATTACGTGATGAATTTTGATCTAAAATTTAGCCCTTTCCTGTGAATTTTTTAATTTATTTTACTAATGGAAACTCTCGTAGCATCTAAGTTTTAGTACACAATGTATGTGCTTATCTCTAACCAATCAGTCTTAAAAATAACTATTAAATCTCGAAGCCTAAAATTTTATTTAAAACCTAAACAGTTACTTCAGACAATATGAAATTATTAAGAATATCTGCTTTCGGTTTTTAATATTTAACTTTAAGCAGTAGAGGAGAAATTAACACTTAAGCCTTTAAAGTAAAAAAAAAAATGTTTTTTCCCTTAAGTATTTCACAATAACGATGAATAGGAAAAAAAAAACACTTTTGCATAACAGCCGACCTAGCTAAACTTCAATGGATTCATATAGCCACGTGAAAAGTGATCTTGTTTATATATTGAAAAGAAAAATCTCAGATCATGTATCATCACTTTACTTATTCAATTAAGAATACACTAATGTTTCTTAGAATACTTGTGTTTTTTTCCAAAATAATGCCGCTCTTCTATTTGAAAAAAAATCCAATGAAATGTAATTATTTCGTCATTATTTATTAAAACTTAAACTTTACTTTCTTACAGTACTCAAGGTTTTGATTTATTTCTAAAGAGCAGAAGAAAATTGTTATGAAAATGTGTTGATAAATAGCTTTTAGAAAGTTCTTAAGTAAAAGAAATATTTATACTAAGTAATTTAAAAATAATGCATTATCTCAGTTAAAAAATCATTTCTATTAAAATATTAATTATTCTTTTATTCTTATTATATCAATCTATCTAGCTAATATCTCTATATATGAGCGTGTGTATTTAAATAACTCGTACTAATTTATTTGACTATATTACGTAAAAAAAGTTTAATAAAATAATAACGAATTAGTAATAAATTGAAAAGTCTAATCAAACTTTCCTTTATTTAATGGGATTAAATTATATCTGATTCGTAATATAATGTTTGAAATCATGTATTACACAAAGGAAAATCTTTCTTTTTTATTGCCGTTTTAACTTATATGATGACTTTTTCTTTTTGTTCGGAATTTTTTCTTATTAATTACTAGCAGAATTTTTAAGTTCTCATTAATGTTATTTCTAGTTGAATAAAATTTTGCTCCTCTAAAAAAACACTTTTTTGTTTAAACTAAAGTTTATCTGTCTTCTTCTTCATCAGTCTATCTTATTTACCATTTTTGTACAGGTGCGAACAATGTATGGGACTGAATATCGTATTCAAAACATTCTCCTCACCTATGCAACTATGACCCTCCTCTGTTAACCCGTTTTGTTACGTATGATTAGGGGTACGTAAATTTCGCATAAAAATTATAAAATATAGAATTTCGCATTTATTCGAAAAAAAAAATAAATTCCAAAAATTTCGCATTTATTAAAAAAATCACAATTTTCTTGCTTCTTAGTTAAAAGCTAACGTTGCAGTAGTCTCCACATTCTCTTACTGAAGTCTTTAGCAATAGGTAATAAGCAAATTTCGAGAATGAGATCTCTCAGTTAAAGACTGTGGAGGATCGTAGATAAGCAATTACGTTAATAATTTTTTTTACTTTTATTACCTGATTTTGCTTAAAAAGCCGTTTATCACAAAGTTTTCGCTGAAAAGTAGTAAAAAAAATAAATTTCCTATTTATTCGCTCATATCGGCAAATTACGAATTTATTCGTATCTATTTCGTAAATACGAAAATTACGTATCCCTACGTATGATACGACCGAAAGTTTAGCTTAAAAAAAGCGATTCATTCGTTGTGTTAAATACAGGCATGTTTTTATCCCATCATTAAAGTTAATGTTTTTAATCTAGGATTTCTAAGGTTTTGGATATTTACGTATAAAGGACAAAATGTAGCAACGCTACTTGCTACATTTGTCCTTAACTATAATGTAGTTAACGAATGAACAATGTTCTGTTGAATGTTATAAATTTGTTTTATTCATGTGTATGGGTTGGCATGTCCGGAGTAAAGTTGCAAGGTGGCCAGTAATAAAGTGTGATTAACTAATATGTAACTCATGAGAAGCCGAACTTTTTTCGCTTGAGCATGGAAAAGAGGTCGTAAAAAATTTCTTTTTATTCTAAATATTTAGTTTCTGCTATCGTTTTGTCTCTTAACAAGTAATAAGAGTTTTTTTTCCAATGTGGAGGAACTTTGGAGACATTCGTCTTTTGTTATTCACCGCTGATTTGCTAGCAACGTTAATATGGCAGTACCATATAGGTGAGTCAACGTTGCTCTCTATGAGGGGGACGATTCGGAAACGACCAAGTCTTATTCGGGATTTGAACCTAGCCCACTGCGTGAAAGCTTATAACGCTAACCATTATACAACGTGGGATGCAGCAACAAGAGTTGAATGAAGAAAATGGCTGTCAGTCATAGTATAAGCGTCGAATCTCTTAACAATTTGACAGACGTGCCTTTAAAAAAAACTATAAATGCGAGAGCGAATAGAACTTCAATGCAGTTGCGCAATCCACCGGATTTTGCTTGGACTTTTAAAACCATCGTTCGTAAACCTTGATCATATTTCTCTCAAAGGTTTCCCCAAAGTTATTCCATGCGTGAACAATTGTCATGAAATTATTGTAGTACGAAGGAGTTCTTACGTATTATTAATCTATTTTCCTTGGAAGCAGAACTGATATACTAACTGATCATAACCGAACTGATCATATACGAACTGATCATAAACTAATCATGAAATAACTACATTTATTGTGAGATTTTACATTCATTACTGCTATTGAATATGATAGCATGACAAGCATGCTGGTTTTAATTTGTTCAACCGGTTATCGGGGCTACACATTTCCTGGAGCAAGAGGAAGGGTTACGTACTCTTACTAGATGAGAAGAGAATTATCACAGACAATGCTTGCTGATACAATTCCAGTTAAAGTAAACAGTCGAAGGTTGATTCTTTGAAACTAAGCAAACTAGTTTTAAATTATTATCAAAAACAGAATCCTGAAGAACGAAAAAGACTCAGAACTCTTAAGAGTCTATCCTAATATAGTTATGGTATCCAAATCATATATCTTATTTTAATATTTATAGGGATAGTTTCTATACTAAATAAAGTTCGTTCAATCAGTCAAGATTTTACAAGACATGTGTAAGAGCATTAGAGAATGGAAGAAATTTTAGGACCAAAAAGATCTTACGTTGTACTGCAGGAAACATAGTTTTTTTTAAAGATAAAATGAAGAAATTAAAGTTGAAAAATTAAGTGAATCCATGGTGATATTATTTTGAGTTTTGAAAAACCAAAAGCTTATTTTTAAAAGTCCTAGTTTCTCGAAAATTTCAAAACTATAATAAAAATAGCTTTTTAAGTTTATAATGTTAGCTAGTAAGTTATATAAATTTAGACTGGCTAGAAACCTAACATGAAATTTTTTGGACTAACACTATTTATCAACTAACTAGTAACTGTTAACTATTAACTATTTAACAACTAACTATTAACTTAACTGTCACTATTTATCGACTAAAACTATTTAATTTTATCAAAATACACACACACACACACACACACACACACACGCACACACACACACACATATATATATATATAATATCCATAAAATTGTTGCATAAAGGGTTATTTTTGTATTGTTTTATCTTTCCGAAAACAAAGACATTTTGTTGAAACCTCATGAAAAATATTGGTATTAATTATCGGCCATAATATCGGTAGCTAAACAGTTTCAATTAGGTAGTTAAATGGTCTCCAATTTTGTGAACAGATCTAAGATGACTACATACTTTATGAGAGATAGCAGATATATGAAAAACTCGAGAAAAAATATTGCTGTGTTATATAAGTAAAAAAATTAATTATAATTATTTGTAGACAGTTTATATCTTCCATTAAATGTAGATTTAAATAATTATTTACTAGCCAGCATTATAAAAATTATAGATATGAAGAATAAACAATTTATACATAAGAGAAGTGACTTTTTGTTGTATCATCGATTCTTTAAACATAGCAGTATATATTTTACTTGTTATCGCATTAAAGGATTTGAAAATATGAATAAAATAATGTTACAGTGTTTTCTCTGATGTTTCAGATTTTTCGAAAGCAAATTGTTTATAATCGCAGCTGTGTCCATTTAGGTTTATTTCTTTCCCATAAGAAAGAAATAGCATACGCAACCTAATAATATTCTGAATGTTTTGCTTATGGAAAGATATTTCAGATTCTGGCTCCATGGGCGCATTTATTTCTGTTTTAAAGAATAAGCCAGTCGTCGAATAATGATGAAAAGAGGTTTTTCGTTTCTCCTTTAATACCACAGAACCATTATGTGATGTAATAGGATTGAACTCCAAGCATTATCCTCTGAAAAATCTCCTTCTGATCATAGAACAAGAATTAAAGCTTATTTCTGAAAATACCTTAAAAGGAATTTTTAAGTTCTTTGAATATATTATAAGTAGCAACGCTAGACACGAATTGTTTAAATAAAGCTTTTTATATGCAAACCTTCTCTAAAATTTTAACCTCACAATCATCTATTGAGATCTAAATTTCAGTCAAAATCGGGGACGTTTGGTTACGGTAAAACATATTAAAATAAAACTATTTATATTTTGGTTCATATAAGAAAGGTAATGCTATTGTAAGAAATCTTAATGCTATAGTAAAAAGAAAAGCCACAACTTTTTAAGATATTAAAGTAACTGGAGGCAACATTTATTGCAATAAGTCTTAGTGAACAACATACTGATTTTCAGTTAGAAATAAAAATTTTCTAATGCAAAAGACATTCATTTTATTTGGAAAATAATGTAAATCAGAAATATCATGCAAGGAAACTGAAAAAATGGAGATATCCAAAGAGACTGGTAAAATTATTGCACTTATGATAAATCCTTATACTGAACTTGTTTTAAAGAACATTAAAATTTTTCGCCGAAAAGGACTTGAATCATTTCGAATACTTTTACAGGTGCATAAATAATCTTTAGATTCCTCATATACCCTTACGGTATGTCTCTGCTGTATAATGTATTTCCCTTTTAAGTTTTAAAGATAAATTTATAGTATTTCAGGATATTTTGATAAAAAAATATTAATTATCGTTGAGAACCCACTGCGTCCAATTATTGTTCCAAATAAACGTCGGATTTTATATGACTGATTTTTGAGATCTTGATCTTGCATTATACAATTATTCGTCAAATTTTTTAAGCAAAGTAGATCTAAGCAATCATAGATCCTGAGCAGTGTGATCCATCATAGTGCACTAAAGTTGAATATTTGGATAACTAACAATGAGTGTAGGTAAGTTGACTACACTAAATTCTGACATCGCAGTATAGTAGGTATGCGTGTAAATCAGTAAGTAATGACGCTGTGAAGAATGCGTCTCTGAATGCAAAGGATTCTATGAGAACCTACATGAGAATAAGAAGGTGAATAATCCTCAAATGAACTACCTAAAAAAATTAAGCGAAGATGGCTTTAAAATACGAATAAAGCTACACAAAGTGCAAATACAAAGAAAAAAGCTAATCCTCTTAAATGTAGCAAGTTCAGAAAGGGAACATCCACAAATTCTTATACGAAGCTTTACCTCATAAATGAGAGAAGTTATAAATTCAACCTAAAAATTTAACACAGCCCAGATTTTTTAATTTCAATGATACAGCATAATAAAACTGTGTCACTGAAATTGAAAAGCCAAAGAAGAAACCTTTTCCTAAAATTATGAAAATATTTCAGTGATTTAGTATGCAGTAAAATCGCATTCAGCTGTATTCTCCGACATCCGAAGTGTCAACTATTTTATAATTTAAAATTCAGCCGCAAGAAGAAAACTATTTAATCTATGATCATCTTTTTAAAAAATTGTATTACATGAAAAAAATTACCTGTGCAGCTTCTGGTTTGTATAAATATTCGTTAAATGTGGTGTGCGAACATATCTTTATAAGTATAAAACATTCACTAGTTTGATCTTGCAGAAGCTATATGTATATATAATCATAAACTGATGCAACTTTAACATTTAAAGGTTTTTCTCATATGAGCATTAAATTGTAAAATTAAATAAAATGGAACTAAAATTTATAAATCTAGCATAAATAATGTGATAAGCAACAATGATGTAGCAATAACATCTGGAACGTCCATTATGGGAGCATAGGCAAACCAACATTACTTCTTGCGATGCGACGGCATCAGGACGTCCAAGACTTAGATTCGAACCCAATCCCAAGCTCATGAGCACTGTATGATGTGGGTCGATAATTCACGATATCGACCTCGGAATGTCGATATCGGTATAACCATCGATAATTCTAAAAGAAAATTATTTTGCATCTCTTGCCTCTACACTCCTACACTTTACAATAATAAATAAGTTTTAAAATATATGTAAAATATTACTATCTGATAAGAGCAAATGACTACATTTATAAAATGATTATACTGTTTTTTTAATTGAAATATTGACTTATTTTCATTTATTTTGATAGCATGATAGATTGGACTGGTGCTTTAAAACTCATTTATCAAAATAAGCTCGATTAACACGGAAATAAAATTTCTTTAAAAGTATCTTCCACTCTCTGTTGGTTAAAGACATGATCTTATTTTAGCGATCAAAAGTGCCTAAAGGTTTTAGTTCATTTTATGCACTATTTTGCACTCACAGGCAAACAGATAGTAGCTATATATGAAAGCTCCATCCGTTTGGCTGCAACTGTCATTCCTTTTCAAAATTTGATAGTTTACGTCGGCTTGCCATAATCCCGCACGAGGTGTTAAACAACTCACGAAATTACAACTCACAAGTGATAAGACTTGCTTACTTATAGAAGATTTTACGCTCTACTAACATCGGAAAATTTACATATCCCTTTCTCATAACTTTTTGAACTTCATCATATAAATATATATATATATATATATATATATATATATATATATATATATATATATATATATATATATATATATATATATATATATATATATATATATATATATATATGTGTGTGTGTGTGTGTGTAAGGAAAAACATAAAACTAAAATATAGGGGGGCTTTTGTTAGGGAAAAAGGGGTATTTATAATCAAAAATTATTAAGTCACGAAAGTTCGCCATAAAAGAAGAAGGGTTGTTAATAGCAAAAACTATCAATAGGGGTCGCCACTAGACGGGTACCGTTCAGAAAAGGATATTTTTCGGCAGAAGTAAGTTACGTAAAAAGATTACATAAGAAGAAATGTGGAGAACATTCCATGATGAATCAGCGGAAAGATTGGGCGGGAGTGTAACAAAGAAAATCTAGTTAGTCGGCACTTAAGTTTGAGAGAGGTATCATGTACGTCTTCATGAGAGATTTCTAGTGGGGTGGTTTGATGAATTTTGTCGGATCTCTGGACAAAACGTAATGGCATAAAAACCAGTTAATGGAACTATGTAGTGTATCTTCATTGCTGTGCCCGATTGCATTTCATTAATTAATAACCCATGACAACGAACTCTGTCATACACACACACTCACAAACACACAAATATATATATATATATATATATAAGTTATACACCATTGTTATCATAACATGGTCCTGAACCAGGAGCATGAAATGATATTTTTAACTTTTGGTTAAAGTTCTGTTACCTAATGTTTTCGATATTCTTTAGTATCTTTCATATCACAGAAATACAGCCTTTGTTAGATTCATACGGCATAGGAGAATATATTATGTCATGTATATTTTATTGCACCTGGAATGTTCCTTCTTTCATCCATTTTACTGTAGAAAAATGATTATGATTCCTCATAGGGTCTGAGATCTATAAATGGAAATGATGGCTGTCATTTCCCCTAAATTACTTATTGTGAATTTTGTATTGCTGGAATGGAGCCATAAATTGCTCTATTTTGATGTAAAAGTCAGAGACGAATTCCAGCTTAAGGCAATAAAACAGCAGATAAAGAGGTTTTCCTCTTATATGAAACGTTAAAAAGAGTTAAATAATATATTAAATAGTTAAAGAATATGTTCCTCTAGGAAACAAAATATCATTTGTTTGATATTCACTTTAAAATTTAAAAGAAATATGTTTCTGTTGTTTATGAGTTCGCATTTTAGTTATTTTCGATTCATTTTACAAAAATTTATCTACATAAATGCAAGTATTAACAATGTACATTTATGTGCGTATGTATTTATTTGACCTTATATTTTTTTTATTAGAATAGAGGGAGTGAATTCTGGAATGCTTATTATATATATATATATATATATATATATATATATATATATATATATATATATATATATATATATATATATATATATATATATATATATATATATATATTAAGCATTCCAGCATTCCATATATATATATATATTATTGCAGTTCAGCATTATTTTATAAAATATGAAGATATATCTTATCAGGAAAGTTAGCGTTAGGATCAGTTTCTAAAGCTTATCAACATAGAAGTGTTTACGGAGAAAAGTTTCAAGATAATTTTACCTTTAGCAATATATAATCCATTTAATTATAAAACTGAACACAGTATTTGAATTCACAATATGTATTTGAATAGCTTCCCGTGGAACGCAAAAATCTCAAGAAATATTTTCTATCACCTAGTATTAAAAGAGGTTCTTTCATAACAATAAATTCGTAGCATAAATATTTATGTTAAGCAAATTTTTAAAATCGTGCTCGAAATTCAACAAGAAAACTCCGTTTGCTTATACTGTGTGAAAGTTGCATTTTAGATTTTCTTTGGACAGTGGTAAATAAACTGAAATATTATTGTAAAATAGCAGTAAAAGATATTTACGTCGTATGGATTTTTTTCGGACTGACTTGGAATTTGGATAAACATATATGTCGCAATAAATTATCATAAATTTATTCGGTGCTATCATGGGATTCAAGGTTACATATTTTGATCACTCTTCGAATTAGAATTTGAAGAAAATTTGATCCATGCATCTCATGCGTATAAGACTTTTTTTTTTTTTTTTTTTTTATTTCAGAACATTTCAGAACACGATCACTTGAAATCTAATCGCAAAATTAAATGCTATGTAAAACCAAAAATAATAACC
This sequence comes from Dolomedes plantarius, assembly GCA_907164885.2. Classification (NCBI taxonomy): domain Eukaryota; kingdom Metazoa; phylum Arthropoda; class Arachnida; order Araneae; family Dolomedidae; genus Dolomedes; species Dolomedes plantarius. The sequence continues at coordinate 137,642,078 of OU015491.1, read as the reverse complement.
GATCGATATTCAAAATTTGTCTAAATACTGAAATTTTACATCGTTTTGAGATTTTAATGTGAATAACTTATCACTAACTTTTATCATTTTATGTTCTTTAATAACTTTAATAACTAGTTTTACCCCAGCCATTTTATTGATAGTGATGGACCACTTATTTTGGATCCATTTAGATTTTTGTTTTAATCTGGTTTGAATATGTCACAAATGTTAAGGAAGACACTCAGAGGAGACTTCCAAATCTAAAAAGATTGCCTCGTTGTAAATGCTACTGCAATAAAGAAATCCCTGTCACTACCGGGAAAATGTTTATTCAGCCTGTTTTCTGCTTTTACAATGAAGATTTTGTCAGTACTTCTGCCAAAACAATTGACAGTTTAAAAAAAATACGAAATGAGGCCAATTATTTGATAAATAGAGCAGTTAAGCCCTTCCAATTGCAGCTTTGCAGTTGTTCTCTAAAAGAGAATTAAACTTAAACGATTAGTTTTTAATAGACTTATTTATTTGTGTCCTAGTTTAGTGAAAATATGCTTTAATTCATTCTCAACGGTAGATAAATGCATTTGAATATTAAAAAATACTGTCCAGTATATTATCAAGTAATGAAAACAGATAAAATAAAAGTATGAGATATGGGAATGCAAATCAAATGCATCTCCTTTATTCATTGAAGTGAACCTTTAATAATAATAATAAAAAAATTTTGATTTTAGCATATTAATATTTTTTTTGGATAATCCTAATCACAATCTATGATATTTTTATGGTTTGTTTCAAAGATAATAAGTATGATAATATGTATGTGATAATAAGTATTTAGCATTTCAGGCATTTCTTTCATGTGACGAAAGGATTCATTGCTATAAATAGGTGTTTTAAGAACTTTTCAGAGTATAGTATAACAGAAAAGATGAAAATTTAGAATCCGAGAATTGAAAAAGATAAAAGCGTAATTCGCTCATATGTAAAATGCTCAGAAATAATTTACTTATTATATTTAACAAACTTTTGAGTTATTTACGTCTTTTTTCCATTCAAGGTGAGTTCATTAACAAAATAATATTACCTTGTTAATTATTATACAGCAGAAATTCAAAATATAATAAGTTACATTTTTTTCACTGTTTTAGCGGTTTTGATTTTCCCCCATGTAGCAGGTCATTATCCCAAGGTCAATTTCCCCTACACCCCACTAGCTTGTACTATCTATTTTATTAAGGAAGTACCGAACAGGTAAACAATTGTTGCTTCCTATGAAAGGATAGGTAGCAACAAGCCTGCCATGGACGGGTTTTAATATAAGACCAACGGGGTGGCAGTATTTATTGTACGTTATCCACCTTCAATCTCTGAAGCTTTTATGGTTTTAGGAACTTGAAATTCTGCACAATTGAACTTACTTTTTATGGTTGTTTTGTTATCTTTAAATTATGTTTTTCATAAAGTATGTAATTCAATAATTCAAAGATTAAAAATGGGAAACTTTGAAGTTTATTTCTTCTTCATATGATTCCATTAATATAACTACATAAGAAAATTAATTTCAAATGTTCTCCCGATGAAAGAGCACAATTGACAATTTTTATTTGGAAATTAGCAGGTTTTATGCACCAGAAAACGATAATAAATCAAAAATAATTAGCATTTTTATAAAAATGAAATAAATTGCATCCATACATTTCTTCAAATTTACCACAGTTTGGGTATTTCTTGAAAAATGACTGTACCGGAAAGAAAGTATTTAAATGTTACAGGAAGTAATAGAAAAATGCCGCCTGATACTGGAAGAAAGAAAATATCATTTATTTTTCAATCCCAAGTCACACTGACTATCTACTTTTAACTGTATTTCAGAAGATCTTAACAAAAATAGATATGCTTGTTACAGGTTGATATGAGGAGTTAAACGATTTTCTTACGATCTAAAAAGAGCGAAGTCGTGTTCAACAGTCAATTTATGATACGAGATATTGTTCTTCCGTAAGAATTGAAAAATGATTTCGAAAGTAAGTTAATTCACTTGTTTTCTTCCCTAGAAGAAACGAATAAAGCGTTACACAGTATTCTTTCGACCCAGAATTTATAAATTATAAAATAAATGTTCACGAGCATAAAAGATTAGTCTGATGAATATTACCTGTAACTGTTTTCTAAACAAAATGTAAGATATTTTAGCTGATATTTCGATAATAAATACTATTTGACATGGGTTAAACTGAACAATATTTCAAGGTAATAAATTTTTTTGTAATTGTTTTGTTTTCAGTTCATAAATAAATAGCATTACTGTTTTTCTTTTTATAAACGGTTCATTACAGATACATATATACTTATTTTCTTTTCAATATACTGCGAAACAATTGATTCTAAAATTAATAAAACGGTAATTATAATTTGCTTATTTATTAAGTTGAAATTATATTGAAATATGTAGTTTTAAACAATTTATATCAGTTTTTGTTAAAAACATTGATCCTTTGATGTTTTGTGTAAAATGTAACGTGATTTTCTAAAAAGGATTTGGATCAAGAAATAGATTCAAAAATATCACGCTTGATTTTAAAACTGTAAAATAATCGAAATTATATTTAAATATGAAGTTTTAACACTGGAAAGACGGCTGCCGTCGTTTTGACGGTTTCGGACATACTATTGAGCGTTATGTCTGTATTTTTGTCCTCAGGCTTCTGAAATTTTATGACTTTCTCTAATTTTACGCGAAATATGCACACGCATTTACGAAATTATATTCGATAGTAAAAAGGGGGAGAAAATATGTTGTAAACCTACAAAGACTGAAAGCCGTCAATTTGACGGCAATATAGAAAACAGGCAGAAATCTTTAAAATAAAACCGGAAAAATGTTAGTTACTTTTCGTCTCTTCCCCCTTTTGCAAATATTGAGAAATATTGGCTCTTCGGAAATATTGTTGTTGAAAAATAAGGACTACACAAACCATGCATAAATTTTTACGGATAAACCATACCAAGTTGTCAGCTCGGCATACCTGCATAAAAATATATCTAAATATATACTAATTTATTATATATTGGTGTGAAAAAGTACAAAATTTAAAGTATTTAACCATTAAAAGAACATTAAATATTTTAAATTCTTGATTTTACTTTTAACCGTCAATATGACGGCGGTCAGTATTTTCAGTAAGAAAAAAATTCCCGTCTTTTTTGTGTTAAACAATTCATATGAGTTTTTATTAAAAACACTAATCCGTTGATGTTTTATGTAAAGAGTAACATAGATTTCTAAAAGGAGATTTTGATCAAGAGACTCCTTGAATACATGGAAAGTCACATATAAAAGGATATTAAATCACTTTTCCAATACTCCATTTTGAAATTCTGAAACATCTATCTTAATTTTTATGAAAATAATACGCTTAGAATTATTCTTCCTTACTCTAAGAACTTTCATATTTACGTAGCATGCGGTTCTATGTTTACTTCATGAGTATTTCATGACGAAAGCAACTAAGTAATCATTTTTTTTATGTGTTGCCTTAGGATACATTTCATTGTATTTCAACCATGATTCTAAAGATTATAGATATTGTCCCGCGAGGCAGACTAAAAGTTTTTAGTGAATTTACATGGTAACTATCAATATGTTATAAATGTGTCTAGACAGGAGCTTTATTAAATAAGATTCCACTTTGCCTTTTTAACTTTCCTAATATGGTATAGAATTCTTAAAATAGCTTTATCATTATGATTTTGTGAAAGTTACGGATGCAAAAATTTACATATAAAAACCATTTGATCTCATTTCAAATATAGAAAATATCCTACTCAGGAAATCAGATATTTTAAAATAAATTGTACAATTTTTATCTTTCAAAGATTAAAAAAAAATATTAATACTGTCTGCATAGTGTGAAGATTACGAGCCAGTCTGTCATTTATTTTTATACGCTATTGTTAAGTTTAAAATTTCAGTAATATCAATATAATGAAACTTTTGTAGTGCAATATATTAAATGTTGTTGAAATCAGGAAAACAATCTTATAAAACGGAAACTGCCATATCTCAACTGAAAATCTTTATGATCTGAACTTTCATCTTGAATATACATTTATCGTAGTAACATCTAACAGGTTATTACTTTAAAGCGGCTATTTATTGATTAATATCTATAAACGTCCATAAACTTTATAGAAGTCTTTTTTTAAAAGAGCAGATTCCTGCATGCTACATGTTTTCATACTTAGAAACAACCACATGTTTCACGTCAATGAAGAAATGTACCGACCACAAACTATTGCAATAGTTCAAATGAAGTAATTGAAAACATGAACTAATATACTATATGATTTAAATTTTGAGAGTAATAATCTTTTTAACACAATCTAAACTATCTACATGCTTTTTAAATAAATAATAGGAGTATTAATCATGATAATAATTTTAAAAAATATTCTACAGGTAAGTTGTACATTTTGTCGATATTTAGAGACAGTTGAGGCAATAAGAAATGAATACTCCTTAAACTCTAAATTAAACATCTGAATCGCTTGTTATGTTCAACTTTTCCATTAATCTTAATTCCTCTCAATGAATACGTTGAACAAAAATATTTCAAAAGTTTTATGGGAATAAGTGATGTGCCTTTGCCAATAGCTGGAATAAACATCGATGATCTCTTTACACGATTATGTTTGTTGTTGTTCCTAATGACCCCTGGCCGGTATTCATTCCAGACCAGGTCCACATAGGCTAGCGGGCAGAGGGGTGTGGCTCCGGATTATAATGGTATCATGAGGGTTGGACTCTGATTTAGCCCGGTGCCACCTCAATTTTAACCGAGCCCCCAGAGGGGCCGCATCCGGGGGGGGGGGGCTAGTACCCTCGAGCCTCGTTACACGATTATGGTTAAAGTTATCAACATAATAATTTTTTTAACTATTAGGGCTTGATTTTTGTAATGCCGGTAAGTCAGAATAATACGTCGTCCCGCCGGCTAGACATTCAACAAGCGTAGAACCTGAAGACGTTTCTCACTGCACGCGATCCATACCCGCACAGAGTGACCCCGGTCCGATTTAGTTTAAGATCTACGGAACTACTGGTACTAACTCCATAGTGTGCTAGACTAAGTTTTTTTTAAATTTATTTATTACAAATGCCCGGAAGATTGACTATGACGCCATTTGTTCTCAGTAAAGGGACTTCTGGCCATTCATCAAAGGGGGCACCTATAGGTGACCAGCATTACCCCTTACAAGCCGCCCCGTAATTTAGAACCGAGTAAAGTGTTGAGACCGGAACACTTAACCCCACACCTCCAGAGGTAAAAGCTAGACTAGACTGCTAGACTAAGTACCACATTGTCTCTCTCAGCCTGGGCCATCGCCCAGTTTCCAGCCGGAACACGTAGAAGTAGAGACAACCGACGCCGCGACAGTGCTGCAGCAACTCCCTCAGAGGATACAACTCCCCCAGGAGAGTCCAAAAAGCTCAATCCGTTACCCGCACTCAGATGAGGCTCTACCGTAAGAATCTTGGTATTCTGGGAGAGAGCCACACTATCCCTCAAGCCGGAACCCTGCCTTGTAATACCGCTAAGGAATTCTCGTACCTTTTTTTATCATCAAGCGTCATCTAATAAATTGCGTGAATAAATACAGGGCGTCCGGGCTAAAGGTATCCAAAAGTCATGACTTATTTTTACGGAACTACCCATTAGGATTAAAAAAATTATTTAAATAGAAAGAACCTTCCACCAAGTTTTAAATATTAATCATAGATTTCTATCATAGTATCATAGATTTCGATGTGTGCACCTTTTGTAGCACGACTAACGTCTAAATTTTAATCCAGTTCTCTCCAAGAGTTACGTAACATATCAGGATTTTTTGCTTGGGAATTCAATAAATCCGTTGTGTATAAACAAAAAATTGAAACTGTGGATGAGTTGAAGAAGGGTATCATTCAAGCAATTCGTGTAATAACTCCTGGAATGCTACGAAACACTTCGAGAGAACTCGATTACCATTTAGACGTTTGTCGTGCTACAAAAGGTGCACACATCGAAATCTATGATTGATATTAAAAATTGGAGAGATGTTCTTTCTATTTAAACAAAAAAAATTAATTTTAATGGGTAGTTCCGTAAAAATAAGTCATGATTTTGGCATACTTTTAGCCCGGATACCCTGTATATAGATTTTTCTTTAAATAGAATCCCGCAAAACAAAAACTAATAATATGAAATTCTTAACCTTCTTATGTTTAATTTCTCAGATCTTACCTCTTTTGATATTCAGAAATTTTCAATTCTTGTTGTAATTTTATAATAGTGGCTCACATTGGTTAACCTGCTACACCTACCACAAATTCTAAATACGAATTTTGTACACAGTGAAGATTAAAATATTTCATAAATTAATTTTAAGAGAATATTTAATTAAATTTTTGGACGTTAATAAAACATGATGGTGACACAAGACGCACTAAACTCCCAAGAACTTCGGTACCCAAAATTATAATATTTTTGATATCTTCTACATTGTTTCTATTAATTGAATTTATGTTTTTCATCATAATAAATAGATTTAAGAATTTTATGACAAAACGAGAACTAATATATGACATAAGACACAATGCACACAGATTTATACGTTAGGTGAATGCAAAAATTGAAAGGAAGGGAAAATATTTGAAACAATGATGCTATATTTGAGTCACTTTTCCTCCCATATAATTGAGGAATCTTTAAATTTATTTCACCTGACAGGAATGAGTGAATTTGTCTATATATGAACCCTTCATTAATTCAAAGAGTGAATAAGTTTCTCATTAATGAAAATAATTAGTAAAACAGACACACAAACACCCATATATATATATATATATATAAATATATATATATATATATATAAATATATTTATATATGTGTGTGTGAGAGAGTAAATAATTTAGTGTATTGGTAGATAACAGCGTTATTGTTCGAACACATATAAAAAGTTCAGTATGGTTTTGATTCAGTTAAAAAATATTTCTACTTGCTGAAACTATTGAATTTTATAAAATACATTAAAATTTAACGAAAACTAAAACTGTGGAGGGCATTAAATATGCTCATGTAAAATCACGCAATTAAGACTACCTTTAAAGAAATTCACTACCAAAGGGTGGGTTACAAATATTTTTTGAATAATCCCCATAACAGTTGAAAATGCAGTTTAGACTCTATAATGAGATATATATTGCACGGTATTAAGTTTTAACTGCATACAGCATTCTACAATACTTTCTGTTTCACAGATTCCTTCTGACTTATAAAACTAACTAAAAAACCGTTAAACCAGGCACCTTAACAATAATTACCATATATATTATCAGTAATTTAACATCTCTTGGTAATGGGAACCTATAAATTATTCTACTTTTAAAGTCTTTGCTGAATAAAATATGGTGAAAAAACATAATCTACTTGTTCCGAAGCTGAAAGCTTAAATTCCGAGTTTACTACGACATTCACCGATCTTGGAAAAATAAACCGAAGTTCTGCATTTTGGTATTTTTAACGTCAATTTTAACGTATTTTTATTACAAACACAGTAAGTGTAATTGTATTTTTCTTAATTAATGCAATTTCATATAATGGTATATGCTTGCTTGTTAAGACGAGAAGTGTGAATTTGTGATGTAAGAAATTGAAAACCACAAATACTCGTATATTCTTACTTATAAATTTTTTCTCGTGTAATAGATAATTAATTTTTAAACAATTTTACGAGTGCAATGTGGGATACCTAAATTTCACTTTAACTAAGGTAATTAGACTTCGTTCTCTATACCTAAAAAGATAACGGGACTATTAACTTAGTGTAAAATTTTGTATCTTGAGCACAAAAATAAAGCTACAGTATATTACACAATTGGAAATCACAATTGTGTAATATACTGTAGTTGTGTAATATACATTGTCGTTCACAAAACAAAAGTAAATAATAAATTGCTTTAGAATATGAACTTTTCAGGCGTTTAGATTTAACTAATGTAAATGTTTTTAACCCAGAAGTAGTTTTAATTTAACAAAAAAGCTATTAAGCATACAAACATAAAAGAAAACGTCTTAAGAAAAAGATGTTTCGAAATTTCAGTATCAAACTATTGCAGATGTGAGCAAAAGGGTTGCATAGATTTTCATTTGGAAATGCTCGATCAATTTCTCTCTAAATTCATAATGTATTTCAATTCATTTTTATATTTTACTGCATAAAAACAATCAGTTCAGTTCTTCCTGATGTAAAAAGTATAAAGATATAACATCTGGAAAATTAAAGAACGAAACTGTAACGGAAAGGAAAGAAATAATAAACATGACTTTTTAAGATAGCAAAGAATGCATATAGACTATGATTAAACCCAAGATAATTTCAGTATGGAATTATTTCCATTTAAAAAATATTTTCATATTTTCATAGTCCCATATATCCTCAAATAATTTACGAATTTTAAAATCCTCCATTACTGTTTTCTACTGGAAATTATAAACGGAAATACATGTCACATTTAACCTTGCATTTCCTGCTGTAATGTTACTAACTTTTGAGCTGACATTTTATTTTTCATACAATCATGATTTTATAGGTATGAGCCAAGTAATCATTTCCTTTCTCATATATAACACATTTTGTGCTTTCCCCAAAGTCGCGAAATAGGATTTTTATATTCTTATAATCGATATTGCTTGCACATTTCCCTTGATATAAACCTGAAAAATATTTCAGAATAAGATAGGAAGTAGAAATGGTATTGTTGCTGTATAAAATACACATCAGACACCACATATTTTATTGCGGCTATAATAATAATCATAAGAAGGAACAGTTTTTTTATATCTATCATCTAGATATGAAACAATATATCTCGAATATTTTTCTGCCATTATAAATTGTAATATAAATGATATAGTTTATTTTTGTACTATTATAATGTATTTTCCCCCCATCAAATAAATTTAGCTTTCAATTAAAGTGGCAATAAATTTCCTCACACCTTTGACATTATTCTCAATTATAGAAAGGTTAATTTTCTATAAGCTATACTTCCTACATGCTTATTTGCATTTGAAGGTCTAGTTATATAAAACAGTTCCGTGACTGACTGACTGACAGATAACGCACAGACCAAACCACTGAAACTAAAGAGCTGAAATTTTGCTTGACAATTCTTCTTATAGTGTAGGTTTGCACTAAGAAAGATTTTTCAAACATTCTTCTAAACATTTTTAAAATTAAATTTTTAAACAGTTTTTGTAACTTTTTTAAACTTTGAATTTATAATAATAATTTGAGAGTTATAAAATTTATATCGCAAGAAAAATTATATCACCTTTAAAATGAAATCGTTTTCGAATCTTTACATCCATTTTCTGATTTTTGGTGTATTTTTAAAGATTAATTTTTAGAATATAATTTATTAAATGCTGATCACGGGGTTTCTTTTATTTTTGTGATACTTTAAATTAATTTTGCCTCACGTGCATAACAACGAAATAAATTGACAAAAAAATATTAAAATAGGTTGAAAGGTAAAATTTAACCACTAGACTAATTGATATGGCAGTTTTTTAAGAATTTAATTCAAATTAGTATGGTTTATGGATATTAAACATACAAATTAATTGCATACATTGACCGTTGAATTTAATTTGAATATTTTCTTCAACATTATTTTGTCTATAAAAATATCCGTTATTAGTTTTTATAGAAATATTTATTTTGGCATTAATTGCATACCTTGACCGTTGTATTTAATTTGAATGTACTCCGGAGTGAAGCACGGGTATTCAGATAGTATCACATAAAATTTAGCATTATCCTTGCAATGTAACTCTAATTACTGGCAGGAATAAATTTTCCTCAATTAAATTTTTAATTGCTGTTGTTCCAAACTCCCCCTGGCCTGAATTTATTCCAAACTAAGTCCATATATGTTAGCGGGCTGAGGGATACGGCTCCCGTTTATAATGACACTAAAAAATTTGGAGTCCGATTTAGCCAGGTGCTACTGCAATTTTAACCGAGCAACCCCCTCGGGGAGACATCTGGGTGGTTCGTAACCTCTCCCACTCTTTCTGACTTCATAGAGGGAATTTCCGGTCTACGGATTTAACGTGCTCATATCCAGCCTAGATACGGAGTTATTTATAGCGCTTGTCCGGATTTGATACAAGCACTCTCAGCACAGAAAGCCAACGCACTACCACTGGCTACTACCTCGAGCTCTAAATTTATAATTATATATCTCAACGTTGCAAAAACTGTAATACAGAGGCTTCAAAATATAAATAATATGTTCAAAAATCAACCCACTAAGTAAATTAGTGTTCAGTTATTTAACAAATTATCTTTTTTTTATCGTAATGACTTTTGGAATAGATTTTTTACTTTTTAATAATAACTATAGCGCATTAATGCGATTTGAACTACTGTAAAAGTATGAATTAATATGAAAATGATGATTTGAACAATTATTTTCGTTGAACACATGAAATATTCCTCATAAATAGGCAAGGTAATATTTCTAGTGGAGAACTTATTCGAACCATGGATTTTACGATTCGTAGCTGAATGTAATAACAGCTAATCTAACCTAAGGATGTCCCTTGTTTCTCGAGTGCTTTTATTCACACACACACATGTTTATATATATATATATATATATATATATATATATATATATATATATATATATATATATATATATATATATATATATATATATATATATATATATATATATATATATATATATATATATATATATATATACACCCTTAGTCTCAGGCACAAGGTAAAAAATAAGTGGTTGAGCAAATTTTTTACTAACTTCAGTTTGCTCTATCCTCAAATTCCATTTCTTTATGACTAACCTGTTTTGCCATAATGATTTATTATAATTTTTTTTGTCCGTTCGTTGGGTCTCACTATGAGGTTTCCTTGGAAAAACAACAAAGGATCATAATGCTTATAACTACAATTTAACAACTCTAGCCGCATAGTGTGTTTCTTTATAGTATAATAAACTTTAGATTTTTAATTACGTTTACAGTTGCTTACTTTAGAAAGTTAATACGTTAAAATACTCTTTACCTTTAGGTCCATAGGCTAAATTATCATTAGCCATTACGTTCAAACGCTAAAATATCATTAACTGCTAGGTTCATACGCTAAAATATCTTTTGATACAAAACTTAATAAAACTGTCTTCCTCTTATAAGGTGTGTTCTTGCTTTTAAGGTAAGTTTTTTAAAAGTGAAATAGAAAATAGGTACACGTTGATGGAATGCACACGGTTTCAATACATGTGTATTATAATCCATTTATTAGCAAGTTTTCATTTTCCTAAGGTTTTCCATTGAGGTACAAATAAAAACAATGTATTGAATAAGCTATTTTTAACAGAAAATTTTAACAAAATAGAAAACAGTTTGAGACAGCGAAATAGGTGATAATTGCCGTTACCTAAGCAAAGATTTCTAAATAACAAAAATAATAGTATATAGATTTATAGCACCATTTAAAAAAAGACATGTCTGTAAATTATAAGATATGTCATATGGGTGCAAGTGCTCATTCAAAATGGCACGTTTATTCAGAAAAAAGTTTACACTCAAAGTAAAAAAATATTTCGTAATGAAAAAAGGACGAGAAAATGACTAAATATAGACTTTTGTTTGCCTTTGACTGGTAATAAATGGGTGATATTCATATTCCAGCCATTAGGTCCATACGCTAAAATATATTAAGATGTTAAATGTAACTATAAGTATATGCGCATGTTTATTTACATATAACATTGTTTTTGATTTTTAATATCATAGATGATATGAAATATTTATATTTTTAGAGATTTTAAAAAAGGTATTTTGTGAGCATTCATTTACTTACGTAGCAAAATATTTTCAATACATATTAAAATAAATTTAACATTCTTAATAAAAATCGTATTATCTTATTTTTTCTTAGAATGTTTATCTATGAAGTGCTTTGTACTGTAAAAAATAGATGGATGTTGCATATTTTATGCTTTAGTCAATATTTCATTTCATAGTTTGTCAACCATCTATAATATATTTTTCTATAAAAATTTTCTGTTACATTACTGTTTAAAAATACTAGAAAAATTAAAAATTTAATTATTCTTAGAATTATTTTAATACAGTATGAAATTATTTTGTCCTGTTACTCATTGTACAAAAATGTTGAAAGTGATCGGAAAGAAATAAGTTTGTTTGGCATGATCAGTGCTCTTGTCGGCTGAAACAGTGAGGAAACTAGAAAAGCTTGATTTGTATAGTCCAACTAGATAAAGACTGGTGTGTACACCGCGACCCTATTGGATTCGCTCACCTCAATGTTAACCTATGGAGATTTTTTTTTATTATTTACAGCTACCTAAAGGCTGATAATCAAATAAAAAAGATATTTTCAGAAATCTTGAACTTTTCTGCACCTTGCAACAGGATTCATTTAGTAAATTTCGTTGACCAAAGGAAGTTATTAGCGTTAAAACACACTACAGTAGATCATCGTTATAACGAAGCTCAAGGGACCAAAGGTTTTGCTCGCTTTTTCCGGTGGTTCTCTATATCCGAAACGTTAAGAAAAATGCTAGAGGAATGCAGGAAACAATTCAGCGGTTTCAGTGGCCAGCTCGATCACCGGACCTGAATCCTATTGTGCATGTTTGGGACGCTTTAGGGCGACTTATAGATGCTCTCAATCCTCGTCCTAGGACCCTAGCCATGCTTTCAACTACTTTGCAAGAGCAATGGCTCTCACTTCTAACTGAACTCATAGACCGCATAATTGACAGCATCACACATCGCTGTATGTGCTGTATTGTTTCTCGGGGGGATCATACGCCATATTAAAGGTACTTTTCCTATACCAAACAAACACATCCGATTTGTTCATTGTATGCATATGCTAGTTTCTACAACACCATACTTGTCTGGCTATTTCTTTTTATGCTATTTTATACCTACCTATGTGTTGTATATTGTGTTAAGTTTCATTAAATTCTACGCGTAACTCTTTGAGTAATCGCTATTTTTGTGACTTTTCCTTAATTTTTGATAACCAGTGTACTAATTAAATTACGTACAATAGGAAAATGGCGGGACCAAAATTTTCATTCATTATACACCGGCTTCGCTATAACGGGGTTCGACTGTATACCAGATGTTTTCCCCGAACAATTTAAATTCTAAAATGATATTTGCATTTAAAAAAACGAAAAATGCCCCAAGGGGTAAATTTTCTCTCTATATTACGGATTATAATTTTAAAAAATCCTTAAATCCCAGTCGGAAATCCTTGGACAAATTTTCTCCATAGGTTAACACAGGTGATGGAATCGAATAAATTTAGTACACAGCAGCCTTAAGAAAATGTACCTTTACAAATAGGTGCTGATCAGATTAAAAATATAACCAACTTAATCCCACTGAAGCCATCATAGTTGTTAAAACACGATTTCTCAATCGAGAAAACTCGTAAATAGCCTTTTTTTATAAGAAGAATAATTTAAATTCTGTTTGATACTTCATTTGCTCGGTAAGATTACTGAAATGACTCAGTTAATTTGTAATGTAGGAAGTCTCGGCTAATTTTAACAAATATAAGTTTTATAAGGTACATTTACTTTGATTTAACTCAAACGGCTGTCACGTGTGACCTTTTAACTATTTCTGTTTTTAAAAAAAATTAACAAATGACTAACTGAGAAGCGTGATAGAAACTGCTTGCCAGTGAAAATGAGTTTTTGTGATTTTAGTTGATTTAGCATGATGAGGACTTGCAATCAGTAAAGCAAATAAATAAGTTGCATACTCTTTAAGATATTTAGGATCTTTCTGTGATTCAAATATATTAGAAAATTACTTTAAATATTTTTAAAAAATAGATTTCCACGCATGTTTTAATTGAATAATTTTAATAGATTATTTGAGATTAATAAATCAAAATATGGACTTTTTTATATATCCAATAAAATTAAAAGGTATTAAAGGAACTTCTTTAAAAGCAGTCAGTTCAGGTTATTTTGATTCTTCGTTTTATGATTAATGTATAGAAATTCTTTTCTAATTTTGTTTTCTGTATGAATGTGAAATACATAAAATCATCAGATCATTAAACCTATAACACGTAATATCATTCCTTTAACTTATTTAATCCCACTCTTTACAGTTGCAAAAACTGTCAAACAAACACATGTCAAATTTGTTACAATTTTAAGGCTACTATTATGTCTCAGTGTTAAACTTAAAATTTGAATTTGAAGTACAAAATATATAACAAAATCTTTTTTTTAAAAAAAAACCTGATCTTTCGTCCAAAATTAGATAAATAAGGAGTTATAGCAACTAAATTACCATGAACTAACTGCAGAAAATATTTCAAAACTAAACGAAAAAAAATTTCGTAAAATATGTGTGTTAATCTGCAATGTGCACCATTATTGTTCGTAAAATAGCTGTAATATTTGCTGTAGAATAGAAATTACTTCTGTATTACGAACTGAATAAAATAAATATATGTTAACATTATTGTGATGCAGACAGTGGCAGACAAAAAATGATACATGCAAATTTAGTATTAAATAGCATTTTTATTTAAAGCTCCAAATCATAGAAAAATGTTATTTTCCCACTATGAGGTAAAATTTTAAATAGAAACAGTGAAAAGTAAATTCCATTGTTAAAGTGAATAAAACTAAAAATGTTATTTGTAAAAATTACACCTAAACCCTTCAAATTTCTAAACTTCATTACAAATGAAGTTGTCTCTGGTAAAAAATTTCCCAGAGGAGCTCGTAATTAAATAACTCCTGTTTGACAGTTACTTAAACTTGAATAAACAGTTATCAAATGGACAATTTTTATTTCATAATAATAATGAAGGTATTCTTTAGAAGTTTATTAAACAAAATGTCACATTTTATCCGACTCGTGTATTTAATGAGCAGATGCAAATTGAATTTGGATTCTGCTTAACAGTGACAAAATTGCTTCAATTTATTATAGTAATATGACGTAAATTTATTTATAATGTTATTCTCTCTCCTGTATCTCAAGAAAAATATTTATCTAAGAAAAATTAATATTTGATTATTCTTTTGTTAAAAAATTCAGTCAATTAGGTTATCAAATTTCACTACCGTATTATGGATATCTTCCCAAATTTACTGGTTTTGTGGAATATATTTCATATCACTGCCTTATCACTCTTGTATTTTAGTGATGTTATAATTTTTTTTCTCTTATATCACTCCTCTTTTATCTTTATTCTAGACTAGTTGTACTACCTATTATATAGGGCCGAGTTGATCACCTTTTATGTATGATTCTTTTATCACGTTTAATGTTTCACTTTTTTTACCACTTCTTAAATATTACTGTTGAAATCGCCTTGTATATATTTCTACCCTTTTCACCTTTTCTGCTTTGACTGTTTTTAATTTTTGACTGTTTATATTTTTTCATTCAGCTTGTCCTTTCTGTACCTGCCACCAATGAACTCAATCAAACTAAATAACCAGCCTTCCCAAATTTAGATTTAGTCTTCGAACAATTTCCGATTTTAGAACTTAAACTGCTGTGTATGAAAACATAGATTTCCGGTTACTTTTGCAATTATGGCCTACTGTTCAAAAATAAATAAATAAGTAATTTAATGTCCTTTTTCTTTCTCGAGTTTCTTAAAACTAGCAGGTACTGACATTATAATATTCTATTCGGAGTCTGAAATTTGCAATATTCAGCGATATGATAAGCCATTGTCATAACTTTACATGTTCATATTTGAAATAGTGAGGTGAAAATGTTATGCGTAAGTCAAGAACTGGAAGAAGTAACACATCTGAGAGGGAATAAGAAAAATTTGAAGAATGAATAACCGAAGCTCTTCGGTCTATTGTTGAAAATGTCGTTAGGAAACGATGAAATACACAGAAAAAAAAATTAAGGCAAAAATCTATAAAACTCTTCATCTTTCTGGATTAAATGAGCTGTTTCAAAAGTCACGTCATGGGATAAAAAAAGAAAGAATAGAAATTTAAAAAGCCTTCGGTGTCACGTAGCATGAAAATTTTCCTATTCTTTACTTAACCCTAGATCACAGTTACCGCATAAGTGAGTTCAGATTTATAAAAGAAAGAACGATTTTCTCTACTTAGAACAGCCGGCCAGTATATTGTCATTCTCTCTTATGATATGTAATAACATCATGTTATTTTTTTTATTCATATTAAGGTCATATAGATAGTGAATAGAAATCTATGTTTCATGTTTGAATGGGTTTTATTGAAAGAATTCACTTACACATGTATATTATGAAATGCATTATGTTTCACGCTATCGTAACAAGAAAATTCAAACTACTTTTTTCCCATGCATACTTGAAAGATTTCCATAAAGATGAATATGACGAGATCTAATAAATAAATATTTAGTGCAATTTAAAGTCTGACCTATTCATATTTTTACAAGCTTTGTTTTTTACAATACTTTACTTACATATGAATATATATTATGACCCTAATTACACCGTTAAATATGATTTTATATTATTATAGCGCTATACTTTAAACCCAAGGATATGAGCCATAAACAATTTTTGCCCCTAAGCGTTAATATTTGTGATTTGAAAGATAATTCGTAAGTAATACTGTTTGTATGTATGTGTTCATACAAACATATAGTATATATAAATAGGCTAAGAAACTACTTTCTTGGTGTAAGTGCGACTAAAAATAACCTAATTCGCCTAATTCAACCGCTAATTTAGCTTCATTCGATTGTAAATGCGTTCATAATTATTAAATTGTACATCTGAATGACATACTGCCTAACAGTTTATCAATATAATTCCTTTATTTTTACTTAAAGGTCTCTTTTACTTTTGAACTTAAAATAAGCCGCGTGACTATTGCATGAAGCTTCTTTATCCAACATTTATGAATAGAAGTTGTGCTTGTTGATCTTCTTAAATAAACCTCATAGCCATTTCAACAGTTGCTTTAAAAATAGTCAGAAATAGAGAATAAAGCTGAACTAAAATGCTGCTTGGAAACTTTACGATGTTGCTTTCATTGGACTTATATCTGCAGTCACGTACTGGAAGATAAGATTCTAAAATGTGAAAAGCATAAGTTATATAAGATAGGCAGTAAGTACAAAAGTCTTATCCTACTTTTGAATCGCACTTAAACATAAGTATGTTTTAAGGTTGGAGTGAAAAAAGGAAATATAATTCATATTTCTGAAAAAAATGCTGAAATTTTATGTGCAGGATGTGATCTGAACATGGAATATTTCGCATGCTGATTTGGTTATAGTCGTTCCCGTATGCGACTGAAATATTTTTCTGTTTTTTGAAACTGAAGGAAGCATGAAATTTAGAAAAGTTTCTTTAAATTAAACTTTTTTCTGACATCTTTATTTAAATAACTGAAAGTGGAATTTTAATCAAATTATTTTTTATTATTTTTTAATTCAAACAAGTACCAAGAACGGCACATTATAATTTAGGTATGGTCCAATGATAAATAAATATTTTTCCACCACAAATTACTCTCTATTACGCGTAAGATTATTGCTTTTCTCTAATTAAACGTATCACGTTTATTTACTGATATAAAATAATTACAACGAATTTGTTTATAACATCATTTGTTTGAATGCAAAGCAGAAGAAACCTATACCGTACTCTAGAATGAAGATTGTAAAATTAAGACTCACACTGGAAATTTTGAAAAATCTGATTTATTACTCTAAATGCAGAACCAATTACCACGCCGTCATTTATGTATAAAAAAAGTTTGAAATTTCTTTGAGAATATACACTTCATCAAATCCTATGATAAAATGTATATCTCCTTTTATTAGTGAATGCAAAATTTCGCATTTTTTAACTTTCAGTAACAAATTTTACTTTATAATTTCTTTTTTACAGGAAATTTAACTTTTGATTACTTAATTAATAGGGAAACCTAAATAATAGGAAATATTTAAAAACTAATTGCCGAAGAATAAAAAGATGACGTTTACAAACTATGTGAATGGAGAGAAATATAATGGAAATTTTGTATTTGTGTAAAAATAAAATGAGTTAAACGAAAATTTTTCTGTAATATTTTCGATTATTCAATTTATTACCAGTGATCATATACTTCAAAGCAATTCTCCAATCCCTAACTTAGTTTTGTGTTGAACTATTTTGATGGATTTTTATACCTTTTTTATGGCCTATCCTTTCAAGGTTCAAAATAAAAATTAAATAATGTGTTTATCACTGTTCAGTTTTGAACAGTGACAAGTCTTCATTAAAATGATTACTTTTTACTTTGTAAAAAACAGGTAATCGATAAGTATGACTTATGTGCACCAGTTGCACAGCTATGCATTTTTTCTTGTTTTTATAAGGGATGCAATTCCTTATGTTGTTTTAAATTTTCACGTTTTGACCACAAAACTTCTCCAATGAGTTGAAATTAAAGAATGGAAACTGATTATAAATGTAATATTTATAGCCGATGTGGGTATTTTTAGGTGGTTATATAGTTTCTTATGCTGAATATCGTTTTTTACACTTTCTATATTTATTTCTATATATTTTTGTACTCTGTTTTTTCCTTTTTAACGTAACATTATGTTCCTCCATAACGGTCCTTCGAAAATCAAAATTATTATTATTGAACGGACAATAAAACCGTTCGTCCATCCGTCCTCACGAGTTATAATTTTGGCAGACTGCCAAACCCAGTCTGTATCGCTTCGACATGCAATAAACAGTTAAACAGAAAAGTACCAAAATGTGTTAAAAGTTTGACATGCATATATGCATATATATACATACGTACATATATATATATATATATATATATATATATATATATATATATATATATATATATATATATATATATATATATATATATACAAAAGAGTTAAGCAATGGTAAGTAATCCTATGTTAATAACCCGCTGTAGTTTTATTAGAAGAGACTGCCTGATTTTTAAAAACTTTTATTCCAATTTAAACTTTGGATTTTCTATTTAATATATAACCTCTTAAAATATAACCTCTATGCATAAAAAGAAATTAATGGTGTAAATTAGGAATTTATACTTTTATAAACTTTTGTTAAAAAATCACGGACCACATTACCATTTCCCAAAATAATTATCTGGTTTCATATATCACATAGAAGCTAAAGAAATGACACTGTCTAATGTGAATTTCGACTTTTCTTATAGCAGTTGCCATGGCTATAAAACTGGATGATTGTATAAACAAATTTTTAGATTTGATATCACAGTTGTAGGAACCGTGAATAGCGAAAGACTTTATTAAAATACTACAAGTAAATTTTATTTTTAAATAAAGGAGTCAAATGCTGCCGACATGTTTTTACCGAAATTTATGCTCAACGTTCTATTCCAGTTCCAATTCTCTCCCCTGTAACGATTATCCATTTTAATTCTGAAGACAGAGAAAAATCTGAAATAATTTTTTTCGTTACTCTGACTCAGAGACTTGTCTAGAAAATCACGTTTAGAAAGATCGAGTTCTTTGAAAGTACTTTTCTGGATATTTCCTGCAAGACGTGGCTGGAGAGCATTTTCAATCGCAACCCCGATTTAAAATCTACTTACTTAAAAGAAGTTTTGCAATTTTAGAATGCAAGGCGCATTTTTAAAAAGAACGCCATCCTCTGCAATGATTTAAAACTGGAAAAAAAAAGAAAGAAAAATAACATGATTAGATGGAAATTAAAAAATATTTTAAAACTTACTTCATCTGATTTTTTAAAATTTAAAAATTTTACAAACAGTTTATGTATATTGGATGGAGGTGGGGGGGAGAGACAGAGAAATGTAAATATTCATTTAATGAAATTTGATTCAAAGTTTTCTGTTTCTAACTTCACAGAAAAAGAAACCCCATTACGTTAGAATAGATTACATAGAATAATCCTAGTTAAGAAAAAATGTGTAGCATAATAATGTAACATAATTTTAGCATTATGAGTAAATGCTCTTGAAATTCTAAATATAGCTCTTGAAATTCTAATATAGCCTCTATGTATAACATAGAAAAAATAAAAAAATTGGAAACAAATTTATAACTCTTTTAAATGTTAAAATTGTTAGGAATATTTTTATAAACACTTTACTAAATTTAACATTCAGTTATAAAACTGAAAATATGAGGAATAAAAAAAAATACAAAGTAACCCAAATAACAAAAATGTGGAAAGAAATTGAAAGTTTGATTACTTGAAACTGCAATCATAGTAAGAAGTAGGTATGCATATTTATTTTCCTGAAGTAAGAGCTATGAAATGCTTATTGCCTAGAATGCTTTTTAAAAAAAAGTGGTTAAGAAGAGATTTAGTAAATAAATATTTCAATTTTAACCGAATTATTTACAAAAGTACATTTTTTCATTTTATTCGTAAAATAGTTTTATTTTGATAGTTGATAAAGTTATTCATGCATGTTGAAATTTTACCCATCACTCTGAACTGTATTCATGTAAAAAAAAATCTACTTTTTAAATACTTTATAAAATATTTTCTTAAAAATTAGATTCAAAATATTTATGCAAATAACAATAAATGGTCCTGTAACAGTAAAAGCATATATACCGGGGGATTATAATTAAACTTCCCCTGTAAACGACATCCTACAGCGCAAACGGGTGAACGGAATACAAAGAAATTTTGTATATGGGCTATACACGAGATACGCTCACGAAATTTCGAAATGAAAAATTAGTTCCAAAATGTCCACCAGAGGGCGCCTTTTCGGGAAAAACATGAAATTTAACACAATAAACGGCCAAAACGGAATACAGAAACAATATTAACATTTATTGACTAGTTTTTGATCACTTTGTCATCGAACCACATTAAATATAGGTAAGGAAATAAATAACAGTACACATTTGCTGTTTGAGAAGAAAAAAAAACAGTTGAGTTTGCAGAAACAGGAACATATTATGACGTAATGTCACAAGAGGAGCTAGTTGTTAGTCGTGTCCAGGACAGTGTAAGGAAAGGTTAATGTTTTCCTTACATAACGCGTCATGCGCTAAGCTTCACAACTGATCCATTACGATCTGCTGTTGAACACTGTCCATCGCCTTCAAACTTTGCAGGTGACTGACGGTGGTCAGATTGAGCACCTTTCCTTACATCGTCTTGAACACGATTGACAACTGCTCATTTCGTCATAATCTGTACCTCTTTCTGCAAACTTAACTGTCTTTTTTCTTAAACACAAAAGGCGTACCGTTATTTATTACCTTACCTTTATTTAATGTGGTTCGATGACAAGGTGATCAAAAACTATTGAATAGATGTTAAAATTGTTTATGTATTCCATTTTGGTCGTTTATTGTGTTAAATTTCATGTTTTTCCCGAAAAGGCGCCCCCTGGTGGACAATTCGGAACTATTTTTTTTCCGAAATTCCGCGAGCGCATCTCGTGTATAGCCCATATGCAATATTTCCTTGCATTCCGTTCACCCGTTTGCGCTGTAGGATGCCGTTTATAGGGGAAGTTTAATTATAACCACCCGGTATTTATATATATATATATATATATATATATATATATATATATATACAGAGGCTGTTCACGCATTTTTTAGACGATGTATATTGTATTCACAAAACAAAATTACATAAAATTCTTGTGTTTTAAATGTTCTATTTGACATCCCTTATACTGAACTATCTTTCGGCACCGCAATTTCCAGGATTCCAGGATAATAATGCCTTTTGAAGTGTCAGATGAGGTATTCTATCCCATTCCTCCTGAACAGCTTTCCAGACTACTGTAAGGGTTTTGGGACGACGATTGGATAATGCAGATTTTAAAAATCCGAAAGCACAAAAATCCATAGGTGATACATCGGGAGATTTAGTAGGGATATCAGTGAAGGGTATGGCCTTGATACCAGTTTTTTGTTTCATTTCTTTTAGGAAATTTACAGTGGATTTTGATGTGTGACTGCTAGCATTGTACTGATGGAGTCTCACAGATTGATGGCACTGTGGGTAAAGCGATGGTATTTCATTCAGAAAAATTGGCGATAAAATATGTTCCTGATAGTATTTGGAGTTAATCTTGACATTTTTTCCACTCTCTTTATTTTTAATTTGCCATTATAAGAAAAACCAGCAACAATTATGAATCCCATAGAAAAACTTTCTTTCGATTCTTTGAACCATGTACTTAAATTTGTTTCTCCCCTTTTATGATAATAAATGGCTCTTTTTTTGTTGCAATCATTTAAATACACCCATGATTCATCTATTGTGACAATTGTTTTCCATTTTTCTTTGGATAAGTGTTTCTCATATAGAATTCTGCAGCGTATCCTGCTTTCAGCGATATGATTTGGAAGAAGACGATGCACATTGCGTTTTTTCGCTTAAGATTTAAATCAACGTTTATCATTTTGTTTACAGTGGACACCGAACATTTTAATGATTTTGCAACTGTCCTTTGACTAGGGGGATTTTCTTTTAACATTAAACAACGTACCTGTGCAATAGTCGAAGATGTCCGTTTTTTCCTTGGATACTTGTTTGGAATTTTTGTCCCACTTGAGGCTCCAATTTGACGTCTTTTTCCTTTCTTGTTGACGATATTACCTATCGACGCTTTAGATATCACAAAACCATGACTCTCACATCGTTTTTGGATAACGAAGTATGCATATTTCTCTTCGGAAAGAGCATAAATGTAGCCTTCGAACCACTGCTTTGTTAAAAACGCCATTTTGAATAAAAACAAAACTTTCAAGCCGCAGACGATAATTTTGACTTTTTCAAACATAGTACAATTGCAATTATTTCTTTTGCAGCAAACGATTTTTTATTACCGCTTACCAAAATCGTCTAAAAAATGTGCGAACAGCCTCTGTATATATATATATATATATATATATATATATATATATATATATATATATATATATATATATATATATATATATATATATATATATATATATATATATATTGTTCACGAATCACTGTTTAACTTCTCAAAATACAAGTGAATGTTTGTGAACCTCATTTGAATCACCAATAATCTGACTTCGGATTAAAACAAGCAATCAACATTTAATGGACGAAACACATTAACAATACATGGTTAGGCAGCTTAAAGGAGAAACGCCCCTCGCAGCTCTCAAACTCACAATAAATATAACATGAAATCCAACTTTTGCCAGAGCTAAAGTACAATTTACCCTGCTGCCAGTTTCACAAAATACTGCAGTAAAATAAAAAATAGGGAAATACAGTTACATGGAGTTAAGCATTAGTTAAACATTCAGAATAAACATATGATGTACGTCAGTATCAGGGAAGATGCGAGAAATCACGTAACACACACACACATATATATATATATATATATATATATATATATATATATATATATATAATTCAAAAATGAATTCTAATAACAATAACAATAAGTAAGAGTTTCGCACTACAGACAAAGGGCAGAGTAAGAATTTCACTTTGCTTTCATGTGAAATATATTAACCGTTTATTTCATTAATATTTTAAAAGGGAAGGTTTGTGTGTTAAAAGGCCTATTATTTTAGATATCTGAGTAGATTTTTATGAATAATCTCTTATTCCTTCGGGACCGTATATGTAATGTGTATGACTCAGAATACGATAACCCACTAATAATAACTGTAAAAACAATCTTTATATAAGCTTGTAGGTATGTAAATTTACTAATATACTTCGGGAGACTAATCTCCTGATGCCAGGTAATTTTGAGTTTAATGCGAAAGTCTCTTGAGATTTGTGCTTTTAAAAAAGTAATACAAAAATTAGGATTCAGTGAGTACCGATAAAAATCTTAAACCTTTAGTTATTATTTAGCAAAATATAATTTGTAAATTTAAAAAAAAATCTATCAGTCATTATTCCTTCTGTCCCTCCTCTTTACAATATATATTGGTAATGATCACGCGCGTACAATATTCTCCCGTTATTCAAGACCTCGAAAGATTATTTTAAAAAATCTACAAGTGCTCGGTTGAGCATTTGGTAAAAGGGGCTTGTATCTTCTTAGAAATATACTCTAGGAATTAATATGCATATGGCTTGCATCGCACGTGATGTGTTTATCAAAACTCACGTATATTTAAATAAGGACGAATAATCGGGGTAAAGGCTTGTCGATATAAGCAACAAAGAGATCAGTGAATACTTCATTAACTTTTAGGGTTTTTAGACTTTCACATTTTTTTCCCACACTGAGGGTTTTTAAATCAAATAAAATTGATCATCTGTAATCAACATATCTATAAATCACCGAGAAATGTATGTTTTTGAAACTTTGCACCTTAAACCAGTGGTTTCCAACTGGTGGTACGCTAGAGTATTTCAGGAGGTACGCAGAAGGGTTCAATATTAATAAGTTGGGCTTATAATGGAATAAAGACATTTTAGTTTTAGGAAACTGTATTTGCCATTTGTTAATAACAATTACGTATAAAAGGCTACCACTATAATAACAATTATGTATAATAGGCTATTTTCTAGTTTTATGGATTTATTTATTTATTATTATTCATGCCTAAATGCATTTTGTAAACTTATTCATATATATATATATATATATATATATATATATATATCATTTGTTTGATCCCCCTCAAAAAGTTATAACACAAACAGTGGTACGCCACGACCCTACAAAGTTCTCAGATGGTACTCAAGTATTTAAAAGGTAGGGAATCACTGCCTTAAACAATATTAAAAGTATTTTCATATTTATTAACAATTTAAATCTTTGAAAACCTCAAACACACAAAGAATGTGTCATTAGTCTTCTTAGATATAGGTTATTTCTTTTGTAATAAACGAAAACAGATCTCAGACAGAGGTAGTTTGAATTTTGTTTACTTTTAAGTGTGACCTTTGTGGTATCAAGATGTCCAGATAAACGTCCTTTGAATCCGCACAACAAGAATGTCAGTTTCATAAATGTGTATTGCGGTCGGTAGCCAGTTTCTCGATCATCTTGTGTCACATATACTGTGTAGGGGAATGTCAAAGATGTTAGCTAAAACTTATTTCTTTTTTTTCACCAACCTGTTTAGTCAATGCTTTACCATATAAGATTCTACAACGATCAGAGATTCAAGGGGCTTCTTGCACCACGCATGATGTGATATCTTTCACTGTAATCATTATTAGTTTTTTGCTTTCACAATTTTTCCCCTTTTCTGAAGAATTGTCCAACATTACGCAGCATTTACTTCAGGATCAAATTTTTATGAAGCAATACTTCATTGGTATACTTTTCTTTGTATAATTTTCTTTCTGGAGAGAGATATTGGTAGGCAGAGCCATTGTAACAAGTATACACAACAATGTAACAAGTGAACACACTGGGAAAAAATTGCGTATGCGTATGATTATTTTCTATACAGTTTTAAATATATGCACATAAGTCTACACAAATAAAATTGTTATGTTTCACATTGAAGATTTGCGAATGCTCCTAGCAGTGTGAGAATGAAACTCAGTTCACAAATATTTCAGAAATATTCAAAAAGAAAAAATAACGCACAAAAAAGGCGATTAAGTTTAATATAATTAAAATCTAATTAAAGGAGAAAATACACTTTAAAAGCTCCAGGCACATCAGCGACTAAATGTCCATTAGGATATTCTTTTAGAATAGTTTCCAGTTTAATTAAATTCGGAGTATATAATGTTTGATGTTTTTGCTCAGTAAGCAAGGCTTCTTTTTATCATTATATTTCTTTTCATTACCTCGCGCAATTTCAAACAACTTTTTTATATATTTATAGAGAGTGAGGTAAGGATAATAATGAATGTATATACACATATTCAAAATTACTCCTTAAAATGTAATCAAAATTTTACTCTCGCATTTGAAAACGCAAAATGTACTTTCCATAATTATTTTGCTCTGAAAAAATGATTCAAACTGCTAAAAATATAAAAAATTAGCAATAAAAGAGAGTTAAATTATCAAATTTATTTTCCCTTCAACATAGAACTGCAATTATATATAAAAAGCAGTATCTTTATAGCTTGCTACGTTAACCGTATTTATAGTAAACGCTAAGAAATTCAGTTCCGAATTGCTCACTTTATATATTTTCGAAATATGTCTTGAATACGTGATCTTCCTTTCTCTTAAAAAGGTATCTTCACGTACTATCTAAAGAATAAACGGTTTTTGACATCAACCACTCTGTAAAGAGATGTATGTTTCGTGTTCTCCTTCAATACCTTTCAACAGCACATATTTTATCTAGCTAGATTTAAAAGAAAAAAAATGCCATAGTAATACTTATTTTGCAACGATTCTTGAAAAAAAATGCTTCTTTTTTTCTGGACTATTTTTATTACACTTATACACATTCTCACACACACACACACATATATATATATATATATATATATATATATATATATATATATATATATATATATATATATATATATATATATATATATATATATATATATATATATATATATATATATATATATATATATATATAAATGTGTGAGAATGTGAGAATATATATATATATGATTTTTGTGTGGTGTACGAAATGTTTAAAATTTAATGGGAGAAAATGAAAACTTGTAATAAATAAATCATACTATTAACCAATAAACCTTTTAATTCTCAGTAATTTTTTGGAAAATTATGCAGATCATTGTACAAGTATGAGAATACTTTGGGGACCATGGCTGGTATATACAGGGACAGAAGTGCAAGTTAAAATTATATATTCATAAGAAGCCTACTGGACATTGCGCGAAGTCTACATTTGATTTGCCCTGGGGTCAGTAAACGAGTAAAAGCTTTCAAAGAAAGATTTTAGCTAGTTCTGTGATAAGATGACCACTTTCTCCATACGAATTAAAACTAAAGAAATTCTCATTTTCGAATATTCGGATTTCATTTTATGTGACCTACGGGGTTCTGCATGTAATAATGAAAAACGATTTAATGTAATTAATCATAAGGATTGATGTTATTGTAACATATCCTAGAAATTAATTGTAAAATTATTAGAGGAACATAAGCAGAATCTTAGCTGTTATTCCAATATTTATATGCTTATTAAATTATTGGATTTTCGAATATACCATAATTTTAAATGTCAAAGTAACAAATTGGAACAACAAATTATTGGGGATCCTCAATGAGGAACAGCTTTTGGTAGGCTATTCTTTGTGTGTTTTATAATGTTTCTCTGCTTTACCGTGAAATCTGTAATTATAATTATTACTAATATTGTTTTTTTATTTGATTTTGAATAATTAATAGTGTTAAAACTGAAATATTTATTTCTTTCTCCCTATATATATCTAGAAATTATGAATACTATTGTTATTTTTATAATAAATTTATAGACATAACATCCGTTAATATCAAAACGTTATTATGAACATGTATTTGATATAGTAAATAAATTTACGTCTTTTCTATTACGGTCTTTTGGACTTAGTTAACAATTCTGTTAGAATCTTCTTTCTTTTTTTTCACCAGTCAGTTTATACAACGCTTTACCATATTAGATTTTACAACGATCAGAGATTCAAGGTGTTTCTTGCATCACGAATACTGTTATACCTTTCACAGTAGTCATTATTATTTTTTGCTTCTACAATTTTCTAAAGAAATGTCCAATATTACGCAGCATTTTCTTGCGGATCAAGTTTTTAGGAAGCAATCCTTGGTCGGTAATGTTGGCATGGTTAAGAAAGATGTTTTCATTTAATTTTACACATTTTTGGTCCCCATCAATATTTGATTTATTGTGTAGTTGATTAGAATCAACTTGTGATTCAGACAACGTGTGCTTGATAAGGATCAACTACACGTTGTCTGAATCACATGGAGATGGGGCATGTTTTAAAACCATGCTTATGCATAAAAATAAAAATGTATTCCGAGATTCATTGTACGGAAGACTATCATAATTTTTAGTAAATAGCTTATAAAATTGTATGAGTAAAATCACAAGGTAGTACATTTTATATTTTTCGCTCAAATAAAAGGAACGTATACCGATGCTTTATATGATACTCAACATTTAATTTTGAGTATTCTGCGTTTAGTATTATCAAAGATGAGTACAAACATGAATGTACTCAGTATTTAATTTGAATCTAGCTTTATTATCAAACACAATTTCTTTTGCAATGATTAAAAATGTGAAAATCGTTTAAATTTCTGTTCTGTATATGTTTAAATTTAATTTTTAAGTGGTGTAAGTTTCTATTCGTAACTTTATCAGTTTCGCCATTTTGTTAATTTTCAAAAAATATATTCTTAGTTATCAACAATTTTCCATTGACATTTCACTTTAAATATCGAAAAGTCCAATTAGGCATTTATGTCTCAAAGGATATAATGAACATCTGTAGTTACGAATCGGAAAATATTTGTTCGACTACAGGAAGAAAGGATATTAATCATGATATCATTTTAGCCCAATAATAAAGGGTAACATTTTTCTTTTCGTGTATTTCATCCTTATTGGATTGTCAGTTGCACTTGTCTTGAAGCTACAGAGATGTTACTCATGTAGAAATTCTTCACTTAAGAAAATGTCAGACAACACTTGCGCCCTTGGAAACTCCCAAATATTAGAACCAATGTCTTTTTTTCTGCTAACTATCTGCATCTCCATTAAATGAGATTAGTTTGGACTGGATCATTATCTTAACGTAATTTATCTTTCAAGACTGTAATTTGAAACATATATAAATCGAAGTTCTCTATGATTAAAAAATAGTAATTGGATAATTTTCATTTCAATTCATTACATATTGAAGTAAATCAGTATAATGATATTTTGCAAGTTCAATATATAAAGCAATCATATTTGCATACAAATCATAGTAGTTGGGTTTAATGATAGCCGTTTGTTATGGTTGTCTATCATATTAAAGTTTTTTAACAATTAGAACAAATAGATATCTAATGGTCGTGGAAAAAAAATCCTACATTTTTGTTTGACTTGGTTTATTTTGAGATTAAAATAATACTTCAGTTAAATTGAATTTTATTGAATAAATAATATTTCTAGCTCATTTTTGTTTCATGTGTTGCTCATTTCTGGATAATTTCACTTTCATGCATCTCAGGTAGGTAAAAGAATGTCAGTGGGAAGTTCAAAAATTTGCCCTGAGGTATAGTGGGATTTCTAAATATATTGCGGTCGATATTTCAAACGCTTCCTGATGTACCTCACGATAAACATTATTTATTTTATTTGTCTTTTGGATTGTAAAATAATCTGAAATAACTACGGACAGAGAAACATATCAAAGAATAAGGTAACGATAAAAGGAGGGCCCCAGTTTAGCATTGTTTTAAAATTTCTAGATTCAGAGTAAGCGAAATTTACTCTTTTAAATGTTTTAAATAGACGTTACCTACTGTTCATATAGACCTCAACTGAGTGAGAAGATTTATTAGAAGTTAAGATATTTAATTTTGTCATACTTTTATATACTATAATAGTTTTCATAATAGTATAGTAGTCCTCTCTTAAAAATTTAGTAAATTATCCTCCTTACTACTTTGAGATTCTAAGGCTGCTGTGAACTAACCTTACTGAATTTGCTCATCTCAATGTTAAACTATTGAGAAAAATTGTCTACTATTTATAGCTACATAAATTCTGATAATCCAACAAAAATTGTATTTTCAGATAGCGTGAACTTTTCTGCACCTCGCAACAGAATTCATTTTATAAATTTCGCCCACCAAATGAATTTATGAGCGTTTAGAATACTACCATAATTTACCCCCTAATAATTTAAATTTTAAAATATTAATTTCATATCTTTTAAAAAACGAAAGATTCCCCAAGGTGTAAAATTTCATTCTCTATTACGGAGTAGAATTAAAAAAAAACCATAAATCCAATTCAGCAATCCTTGGACAAACTTTCTCCATAGGTTAACACTGGGGTGAGCCAATCCAATAGTGTTAGTACACATCAGACTTAAGTATGATTGCTGTTTATGGGAATAAACTACCTTTAAACTATGGAATAGCTAATAAAATAAGGACCCGATCATTGGAGATCTGAGTATTAATTCCTTTTAATGCTGATGGTGTTTATAGTTGCAGCCAAAAGTTTTAAAAAAATGGACCATCGAGAGACATTTACAAGTACTCTTATTGGTATGACAACATTGAGTGATTAAATAAATATATATAAGCATGTAGAGGCTCACATTCTGAGAATTTGGCCTAAATGGAAATATTTTGGAAATTATTACTTCTTTATGTCTCACAAAGATGGCTCTGTTAGTAGAATACAGACCTTACGGTTTGATGACCGAAGTTCTTACCTCGGTTCTGGTAGACGGTCGTTTCAAATATATTCTTCTATTCCCATATACGTTTTTAAGCCATTATTGTAAAGTTTTTAAAAATTTTTTTTGATTTCCAATGACAAATTAAAAGACAATTGAACATCAAAAAGACAACAATAAATCTATAAATGAAAGCGGGCAATCCAGTAGCGTTCCCAGATTGATGTCCGAGGAAGAGCAGGACATCTGGACAGATGAGGCAAGTCCATTTCCTCGTGAAGATCACACAAGGTACAAAGAGGGTCAGGAACCACGTTTACGCCAGATTTGTAGATCATTTTGCTGTATAAAACGTTGCCCGGAGTGCACCACGAGGAGGTAGATCTACTTTGCACTCCCAATTTGTAAAGTAAAATAGGTAAAAAAATCTTAGCTTACTGTTTATGTTAAAAACGCCATATGAGGCGGTGAAATGCAAAGTGGTGTAAGTCAGTAAGTCAAGTGGTGTAAGTCAAAAGAGTTTAACTCCCAAAACTACAAAAAATTCCACCATAAATTGAACAAATTACAATTCATAACATTTATTACAATATTGCAAATAATAACTATTTACAATTCCACTATAAATTGAACATGGAGATTACATATTTGCACCCAAATGAAAAAAGTTGAAAATGTGACTTACACCACTTTGCCTTTCAGCGACTCATATGTTGAAACCACACATAGTTGACATGTGCAATCTATAAATAGGAGAGTGACTTTTAATTTTCAGTTAAAATAAGAAAACAAGCTCTCTTTTCGTAATCTTTTTTTTTTTAAGTTTAGCTGAAAGACTTCCAATAAGATAATTTATAAAAGTTAACGGCATAAGCAGATTTAACATTTTGAGATCTTTGTTAGAGGTTTTATCAAATTTTACTTTTCCTAAATCTAAGTGTTTGCACACTTATTACAGTATTCTATGACTCCATTTTTCTATACTTACGGAACAACTCTTTATATTTATATATAATATCTCTATAATTATATAATCCTGAATGAAAAGAGGCTACTTGACATTATACTGTAATTTTATTTGATACAGGTAGAGATCTCTTTTCCGAACGGCTTGAAAAAAAAATTCTATTATATGAAAATATATCAGGAATTTTTTAAATCCATATTTTGGCAGTCACGTTTACTGAAAGAAGATTCCTGAAAAATATATTTCCATGAAATCTTTCGTACGTGAAAAGAATATTTTTTTCCTAAATCTTCGGAGCTTCCCACACTCTTCTATAGATAGGTTAAAAGATTTAAGATGGCAGGACATGCATTTAAGTATGATAGGATTTTACGATATCACTTATGTTCCTGCTGAAACAAGATATCTGGTGTGAATCAATTTAGTCATAGGATAAATAAAAAAAAAATGTGTTTTAAGGAATAATACTGAAAGGGTTTATGTTAACATTTTAAGAGGTGCATGAATCATATCTGACGTTTTACTATGAATAATTTGTTGCGAGCTCAAGTATCATGTTTTTAAAGATATATCCTATTGTGTAATGGAATTTTATAATCATACAAGCTTGTCCATTTATTGTTAACGTAGCATTCTTCAAAATTGCAAATACAATTTTTATCTCCAAAGTAAAAAAAAATAATTTTGAATTTTAGTGTTTTGATTTGCCAAATTGTCAAGCTCTAATGCTTTTCTACCTGAAAGAAACTCTTAATAATACAATTCCCGTCACAATAAATTATGGAAGTAGATTTTTTCACTATTATAAAAAAAACCTGTTAAGCAATTAATTCCGCTATGGTCTTGTTATATAAATCCTTATGTCTTGTTTCAGTTTATTTGTGAAGTATAGTTTACAAATAAAAAAATATTTTATTTTATTTTTTTTCTGTTTGTCTATTTCGACATTTCTAATTTTCCACCTCCCAGATCCTCCCAGAGTGTTGATAAAGTGTGAATTTATGTGAGGAAGCAGAACTAGAGATGCGAAAAGTTCCCGATTACTACTGGTTTCGAATTTTTTTACATTCTCGTGGAGTTTTGAGGTTTTTCTCTATCAGTTGCGTGCTGTTAATCAGCTGAGCACGTGACAGGGATCGAGAGAGTGTGTTCGCCAATATTGACTAGGGAGACATTATTCACTAACGCACTTGAATAACTAATAAGAAAGTACAATTTAGTGTAGTTAACATAGAATATTGTTATTTTTTTAAAAGTTTAAAGTAAAGGGTTAACAACCTAATTTATACAATTTACATCATCGTTGATTTTCTCATCGAAGTTTATATGGCACGAGTTGGGTTAAAATAGCGTTTGTTGTAGGTTCTTTCTAGGGTATGTATAAAACTGACATTAATTTATACACCTGTTTTGGACATACAATTTCTGTTTAAAGGTTTTGTCTATTGTAAATATAAATGATATATTTATCCGTAGTTTCCTCCATTTCCCCCCAAATTAGCTCAAAAGTGCCTGGAAGTTTTTCATTTTTCTAGATGGGATATGATTAGTTTATGAATTAATGGTTATAAGTTGTTCATGAAGAATGAAAAATTGTATATAAGTTGTTTTTACTAGCCCATAAGAAAATTATACTTCATAATTTCGAG
Source organism: Dolomedes plantarius (assembly GCA_907164885.2). NCBI lineage: Eukaryota > Metazoa > Arthropoda > Arachnida > Araneae > Dolomedidae > Dolomedes > Dolomedes plantarius. Next base: position 137,609,050 of record OU015491.1, on the reverse strand, counting down.
CCCCTATTCTTTTTTTTAAATTATGACAACTAGCTGATTACCCGTGCTTCGCTACGGGGTACATTTTAGGATAATTACAATGAAAAAATTATGAAATTGCTTTTTAGAGGTTTATAATATAGTACAATTAATACATAGTACAGTCTGAGGAACATTTCTTTTGCTGTATTTTAATATATTTTTGTCTATTTATATCGTTGTTATGCACGTGACGCAAAATTAATTTAAATTATCATAAAAAGATAAAAAAAATCAAGTGATCATCGTTTAATAAATTAAATTCTAAAAATTAATCTTTAAAAATTCCCGAAAGATGAGAAAATGGAGGTAAAGATTCGAAATAGATTTCATCTTAAAGGAATTTTTATGATCTTTCTCGTGATATACATTTTATAACCCTCAGATTATTATTTTAAATGTAAACTTTAAAGAAAAGTTTACAAAAAAAGCTTAAAAAATTGATTTTAAAAGAATCTAAGAATTTTTCTAAAATCTTTCTTAGTGCACCCCTATGCTATAAGAATCACCATGCAAAATTTTCAGCCCTTTAGGTCCAGAGGTTTGGTCTGTGCGTTATCTGTCAGTCAGTCAGTCACGGAACTGTTATATATATATATTATTCTATAAACTTGGTGTTCGTTATACAGTACACGTAGTCTATGGGCTCATCTTTATCCAAATTAGAATACTTAGTAAAACAACACGAATTTGGTGAATTTAATACTTTGTATCCATTTTTCCCCTTTTTTGCAATCACGACCGGTAGTAAAGATTCTAGGGTAGTAAATTAGCATAAGGGATATGAGCAGAGAAATTCCAATTTTTAAGTTGCAGAGAAGTATTATACTAACATTTAAAACTATTAGTTTATGGGAGTAATTAGCAACTTACATAAATCCCTCTGTTCATCACCCACACCTACACGCACGTACGCAAGCGCGCGCACACACACACACACACACACACATATATATATATATATATATATATATATGCATGTATAAGCATATGCATATGTTTATATAAAACTGAATTGCGTTAAAAAGCTATGTAAACTAAAAAAAAAAATAAACTCCTCTATTTTGACTTTAGCAGGTGATTAAATATTAATGAAAAAATCTATATTGTCACTTGCTTTCAATTCCATAATATACGGAAGCTATATTTCTTTTAGCATTTATCAAAGTTGACGCATTTATGTAAGCAATTTAATAAAACTGTGAAATGTCATGCCAATCCATACATCAAGAACAGAGAAATTTTACATTCAATGTCAGACATTTTTGTTTGTGGTAACCAGTAGAAAAGGAACTATGCTCAGCCAAATAAAATTTCAAAGTCCTTTTTTTCTACATTTCACATATCCGGAAAGACATTTCCAGTCATAGCACGTTCGAGAATTGAACTTAAGTAGGTATTCACATTTTAAAATGCAGATCTCTTCTTTATATAACATGACTTTTTATGACTTGAATGCGAAACAGGAGAAAAAAATCTAAAAATGTTGCTAAATTTTGGTTTCAAGTTATGATAACAATCTGCAGTAATTTTTGTGACCCTCATATTATATTTTTTGATTGCACCAAATGTAATATTAGGAGATATAATGATTTAATATGCTCATAAATTGAAAAAACTCTATGACAATTATTCGCAATTATATAAAATTTTAGATATCTATAAATATAGAAATTATAGGCCATTTATTCGTGATGAAAAGTTTGTAACTTCACAGTTTGAGTTTTATATTGAAATTTTAAATTGAAAAATTTAAATAAAAGTTTTTACCAAAATTTCAGATTTCAGATATATTTATATTTTCTATTACAGAAATCTGTTTCAAAATTCTAAAAGACAGAGAGAACAGATTTGACAACACATTTCCTCTACAAATTTCCCAGGCGTGATTTATAAATTTCAGAAAATATTCAGTCATAAGTCATATGTTTTCCTTAAGGAGAATTAGGGAGACAAGTTTCATTTTCATAAGGATTTACTTATTTCCGCCTATATTAAAAAAAAAACTTTGTTAGCATTAAAAATATTTTAATAGTTTAAGATTTGTTCAACTCATATTAAATAAAAAAGAATGTTTAATACTTTACATAGCTGTTGAATAAGTTGCTCTGTCTGCATATTTTATTCCTTTTTCCACATATAAAAGATATCAAAATGTTTAGTCTTCATTTCCCATAAAAATTTCCTTTTTAAAGTTTTTATCTCTTTACAGGACAAAATGAAATCATTTTTCAGAGTAATTTTTGAATCCTCTGAAATGTAATCTTAAATAAAAAATTTTAAGACAGCTTATAGAAATTTTACTATCAGAATACTGTGCTAAATTTTAAAGAATGCATGGTGCTGCAAGGAAATATACATATATACTTTTAAATTGCCACATCATTATCTATCATTCTCATCGTTGTTCCGAGATAAAACTAATTTTAGCACTGGGTATGGAAAAACCGTAGAGTATATGGTATTGAATCTGGAATTCTAATAATTTTAGAAATAAGTAGCTTTCATTATTTTAACTTAAAAAGTACGTTGTTTGGTTTAAGCCAAAAAATTAAAATGTCTATGTTTAGAATTTTTTTCCTGGAATTCATACGAAATTTGACTAGTTTTTGTTGCATTTGCTTACTAGGATCAAGAATTCTAGAAGTATGTTAAAAACTTAATGCAACCGCTTGATTTTACGTTCTCTAAAGGAAAACTATAAAATGATATTTTCATATCTTAAAATTCTGCATATAAATAATGCCCATGTTTCCTCTATTTTAAGATGAAAGTTAAGATATTCAAAACTGAGGCATATATATATACACACACATATATATATATACTCGCACATACCCTGTATGCATGTGCATTGTGTACGTGTTTATGAACCGGCGTTTGTATATGAGTCTCTATGCATACATCCAGGTATAGGGTTTATCGTTAGGTATAAAAAAATCTATTTGAATGCATTAGTCAAGTTAATAACGATAGATCATTCTAGTTTGCAATTTCTTTGAATTTACAAGGTAATAACATAAAATATGGTGTATTGTTCCATTACCCACAATGAGTAATAAGGGAGAGTTTAATAGGATTTTAGGTAATATAAAATGACAATATCTCAATATGTCTTTGATGCATAGATGCTATATTTACTGAATAGTATAATCACAGTGCATACATTTGAACAGCTAAATTCATAGTAGTACAATCAACACTGATGGAACTCCAATTGGTATGTCTTAATTGGGTTATGTATCGAGCACCGTAATAAGTTAGGTTTGGACATCTCTAGACATCCTTTCATGGATAATTATCAGGTATATTTCTTTGTGATTGCTATGAATCTGATGATTTATCTATTCTTCAAAAGATAAATTGTAAGAAAATGGAGAAGTTTAATAAATTCATTAAATGTCTCATTTAATGGAATTCCATACAGTGGATTTATATTAAATGATACCTTTAAATATTTTTCGAAGATGAACAACTTTACAAACTAAATATGGGATTTTAAAGACATTAATATACTTCGAAATTCGAGCACTGAAGTAAATAAAACTATAATCTGAAGTTCATATCTTTTAGAAGTATGGAACGATATTATGAGGTTTAAAGTATTTTTATTAGAAATCTTCCAGGATTCATACTATATAAACTCTGAGAAACGTATTTTCCCGTCTACTTCCAATAAATAAAGATTTCACAGAATTTTCAATCATATTTTCTAATATTCTGATTTTTTTAAACACATATATATGGACTTCGAATTAATTTATTTCAATGGAAACATTGTTATTTTAGGTTACAATTTCCAGACGCGTGAAGTCAGATTTCAAAACCTATACAAAATGTTTAAGGTTTCTAAGATGTGAGGGATCTGTATCAATGGTTTATTAGTTTTTCGTAATGGTAATTATTGTAAAAGCAATATGTCAAAATAATTGATTTTGTTTTTCTCATGATCGAACGAATGAAGAATTGATTAATATCTTATGTGTAAAAGCATATGCATAGATTATAATACAAGCTCAGAATATTTCATCCATAAGTACGATATCCAAAATGTTTGGAGCACTGATACAACTGTCCTGTTTTTTAAATAATGCTGAATTCAAGAGACTTCTGTAGCATAACAAATAAAAATTTGGCGTTCACCTATCCCTTTGTTAAAGTGAACGCTAACGGAATGCTTAACTAAATACCATTTTTTCATTTAAATGAACATGATACCGTTGGGTACCCGTTGATCCCCCCCCCCATCCCCCTCCACCACCAAAAGTAAGTTATTTATAGAAATTGATTTGAATAAACAATGATACATGGATTGTATGTATGTATAGAAGAAGAAATCACGCTTAAAGGATCATATCAGAACGTTCAAACTTGTAGTGCCTAAAAGCACAAATACAGGAAGGCGATAAGTTTAATCTCCTAAAATTCATATCTTTTAGATATTTAGATCTAAATAGGAATAAGATGGTTTTAAATACACCAATCCCCCAGGAAGGCGATAAGTTTAATCTCCTAAAATTCATATCTTTTAGATATATAGATCTAAATAGGAATAAAATGGTTTTAAATACATCAATCCCCCAAAAAAATTTAATAAGAGCGTAAAGAATGGGAGATTGTCATTTAGGAAGTGTCATTTGAAAATCACTACAAAATTGTAAAGCTGGAGGGTTTTATGTAAGGAATTAAATGTCATAATGCGTATACCGTACGGTGCTCTCTAAAGGAAAAAATGTCTTTGGGGGGGGGGACAATAAAATATTGCTCTGAATTTTCTATTCACTTGATTTTGGTCTTCCTGTACAAATAGATTTATTTATTATTTATTTATTTTTTAATTTTAAGCTGTAAATTCTTTGAACTTATTCGTTTTACAAAACTTCATCGACACACTAATGTTACAATTAGAAGCTTTTATGACATTAAAATAATATTCGAGGGTGGTTCAAAAAGCATCTGCAAAGTGACTGTAGTTCCTGAAACGAAAACTTCAGGCCTATCAAACTCCTGCGCAGGGAAGATTCATTCTTACTGAAGATGTTGGCACCGACAAATAAATGGCATGGTGCTCTTAGTTAGAAGGACAGAATACATAAAATGTGTGAGAGGGTAGATATACTTAAAATGGGAGAACATCACTCCGTGATGAGAAAAGCTCCGGTTGAAAGGCACCAATAGCGGTGTTTTCCTGTTTGAAAGCACAACCCAAAACATTTTTATCCGACCGAATGGGAAATTAGTACAAAGGTATGAGATGAAACGGAAGGTGATTCCATAGAAAAATGACATGTCAGTTGTCTCTACTTGAATTACACATATAAAAATTATTCGATTTGTGGTTACTTTTTGAGACATCCTCCTATATATCCTGGATTTCCTAAAATGTTTGACTTGTGGATATGAAAACAAGATTTAGAAAAGACTGTGAATTTTTAAAATATGAGAAGAAATCACCACAGTTTAATTTATTGAGACATGGCACTATGAAACTATCGTCTTTAAATAAAACTTAGTATCCAACTTTTAACTCGTCTTTTGTGTATGTATTGCCTATATGTTGCTCTATAAAAAATCGGTTAAAAATAATAATGTTGAATTTCTTTCTTTAACACTCTTATAATAATAAATTTTACACAAAAACTACACTTACAGAACTTATATTCTACGTAGTACACAAAGTAATTAATTTTCAAAACTTCACCTCTAAACATTTTATCGTGAACGTCTTACGATATTCCGAAAAAATATATCTAGAACGATCTACATGCCCCCGAAACATCCTATGAAGAATTGAAGTTTTCTACTGAATAATCTAGAACCTAACATTGTTACCCATTTCTTTTAAATGTTCCTTTCTATTCATCGAATAAATGGAACTGTGCTGCTATATATATTAATTTTAAATTTTTAAAGAAGACTATCCTTGATTATATTTTCTCTATGAAATTAAAATAACTATGTCATTATTCTGAAAAATAACAAAGGGAGAAATGTTTTCCATACCACTATTTACCGCTATATTTGAGTAAAGCTATCTATCTCAAATAAAAAGATGCGGTGTCTTTAAAGGAATTTAGTTTCTGTGGTGAGTACAGATTATAAGATTTTACGATGGTACTTTTTATGAAGGTCTTTTATATTAATAAAATTTGTTGATTTTTTTATCATTAGTTTGTTCGTTAACCACACTTTGTTGATTTGGAGAAATGATAGAAAATTGAAATCATTAAAAGCTATCAAAACCATTAACCTTCTTAGGGTGTTCGAGTCTTTTTTGATCCATAGCAAATTTATTTTGTATAGAAATTATTACAATTTGGGGAATTTTTCAAAAATATGTTGTGACTTTGTTTTAATAGTCATAGTAAATATTCAGTTATGTGAAATTGTTTTTTCAAACGGTAGTTTTTTAACAATAAAAATTATAACACATCGGGTATAACAGTCGTTCGGGTCAATTTTGATCAGTGTGGAATTTTCAGAGCATAGTAGCTTGAGCACCGCAATCTTTAATATATTATTCAATTATTGTTTTGGCAGTAAATTAATGCTTTCGTTCTTCCCCGTTACATATTTTTTGGTTTCCTTTTGGCACAATAAATGACACTAATAGTACTGCACTGTCCTTAGCAGTTCCTAGTTTCTGTAACCGGTATTTGCTTCCTGCACTTTCCTTTCCACTCTCGTAGAGTGTGTAAAGGGGCGTTGTAAAGCGATGAATCTGACCAGTTGACGAGTCAGACGGCGACTCTATTCAGCAAAAATGGTAAAATCGAATGGAAATCTGAACCACAAGCTTCATGTGGTAGGCGTGAGGCAGAAAATGTTGTGAACATGACACCAGAGCCCACGAGATACGCCACGTCTAGAACTGAAGACGAATCCTCTGCATTCATGTTGTTTTTTTTCCTCCAGTAATTGTGAATATCATACTAAAAATTGTAGCGTTGACATTGCATTGCATTTGAAAGTTTAGAGTAATTTTCAGGGGTGAAGGATTGAATTACAGCATTTTAATTTTATAAATACAGAGGGGTTTCTTAAATTCAATCTTCCTTATGGTTATGAAAACTTACCTCTATAGTTTTCCATGTTAAATGATATACAAATATATATAAGTATAGATAAAATGATAACTAAATAAATAATTAAATTACTAATATAAATAAAATGTGACTATAATACAACAACATTGAAAATTACGCTTTGGGTCATTTTTGAACCGAACACCTTAGGTGTATGCTACATTGCAACAACGCAAGAATGTTAAAGAAAGATAAGGTAAACCGAAGCCCCACTAGTTTATTAAGTATTTTATTCAGACCTTTGCCTTTATTTCTAAAAAAATTCTGTCAGTTTTAGCAAGTTCATAGACGAAAAACTAAATGTTATCAAAATAAATCTCAAAATATTTATTTTTTAGAAAATTATATTGGTGTAACTGATTTATATAATTTTAATATATATATATATATATATATATATATATATATATATATATGTATATACCGGGTGCGTCATAAATTCGTGCAAAGTTCAAAAATTCATAATAAAAAAAGCAATGACCGGAAAATTTTTCTGTTTGAGCCAATAAGATCAGAGGGACATTGGAATTTTTTTTCCATGTGAAAAAAAAGTTCCAAAAAGTAACCGAAAGAGGGCGCTCACACGTCATACGGAGACGTTGTATGCAAATCAGGCAAACTCAAAGAGAAAATCAAAAAGATCACAATAACATGACACTGTACATTGATGTTAAAGTAACAGATGTTCAACATTACTACCAGCACAAGGTAATAGGCAAGTGAGGCGCGTCACTAAGCCAAATTACAGTGGATTGTAGTATCGATAGCAGCGATTGTCTGTCGAGTGACATTTTTCAGTTCCATCAAAGTGGTTGGGGAGCCCCGGTACACATGAGACTTTAAATATCCCCCCAACTAAAAATTTGCTGGGGTCAAGTCTGGTGATCGGGATGGCAACTGAACCTTACAACCGCGACTTATAGAACTCGGTCTTCAGTGAAAGATTCCAACAGGAATGTCTTGATATCACGTGAATGGGCGGAGCACCATCCTGCATGAAGGTGACAACAGGTAACGCATGTCTTTCCTGCAATGCAGACTTCACGTGGTCACGTAAAATCGCCCTCTTTCGTTTACTTTTGGAAAAAAAAATTTGCAGTGAAAAAAAATCGAATGTCCCTCTGACCTATTCGCGCAAACAGAAAATTTTTCCTAGCTTTATTTCTTTTATTATGAACTAGCAGGGCTTCGACCAGCTACGCTCAAGCCATCAAAGGAAGACGATAAATGAATTAAGTGAATGAATGACTCAATCGACTTACAACCCAAGGGGAGAATTTGACGTTCTTTGCATTTGAAGAACCGTTAGAAAATTTGTGTTAAGTGTCGTTCTTTAAAATTGAATTAAAAATCGAAATTTTATGATAGAGACTTGAAATGTGGTTTATATGAATGAGAAAGCTTTCATCTTTCAGATGATGTAAATATTTTCTTTGCAAGATAAAAACTCGAAGAGCATCGACCGTAGATCCTCAAAATTGCGTAAATTTCTTGAAAAAAGGGGTTTAATATTTTGATGAAAATATTAGTCTATTTTAAATTATTTTTAACCAAATGAAGTCTTGTTTGAAGGAGAAGTGTCTGTAGTCTTAGATTGTAAAAAGATCAAAATTCTACGATAATTTTTTGCCGAGATATCGTAATCTGAAGTTAAAAAAACATAAAATATCCCACAAAACATAAAATAAAAAAATTTCTAGAATAAAGTTTAAAATTCGGGCTTCGAGGTGCACTTTCCCATAGTCTGCACTACCCGTGTGCCAAATTTCATGGCTGTAAGTTCCATAGGCCGCACACAAGCAGACATTGAGGCGGTACACCCGGAGAGTGTGACCGACAGACAGACCCGGACCTTGCTTTATTAATATAGATTTTTGAACTTTGTACGAATTTATGACGCACCCGGTATATATATATATATATATATATATACTGTAGCGTCACGATAAAAGACTAAAGCGATTCTCTGAGACGTTGCTAAAAATTACTACTACGGGATCCATAACAAAGCAAAGACAGAATCATAATTAAAAAGCAAAGGCCAATTTTTCAAAACAAAAACTTAACGGGGAAATTTATTTTTTAAAAAAATTAACATTAAAACAGTGCAACATATTCAGTTAAACTCCGTGTAGATTTACAACGTACGGAGCCTCAAAAAACACACGTCCGTACAGGCCGCGTTCTAACTAGCGTCTCCATCAGACAGGGGGTAGGCAATCGCTGGTGACAGTTCCTTCGTAACTTTATTGCATTCCAGAATCATTAGGACGACAGCTTTACTGGCTGCATCTCTAGGAAAACGTTTTTTTATCCCCCCACGTGTTCAAAGCCGGTGTTACAGGCAACACTTTTCCTTGAAAAACACGCAGCTGTGTTTCAAGCTCTCTGTGGGATCTCGGGAAAAAATATAGACCATACATCCTTACATCCAGTACGCTACATCTCCTCCACGCTCCAGGAAACTTTTTCTTCGCAGAAGAAAAAGTTTGTCCGTCTGTTACACCTACACCACAAATAGCACAATTTGTGCACCGGCATACAGAGGAGTTGAAACAAGAACACATAGCCAGCACCACCTTTAAAACCCACGTTGCAACCAAAATTAAACAAAGCACATAACCAAAATTTTGAAAATTTAATAACCTATTAAATTTACGTTCAGTGCATTTATTTTGTACGGGATGTCATCCTCAATAAAAACACTTAAATTCCATAAATCAATATTCATTCACTGATAAGAACAAAAATAATACTGATAAACACTTAAATACACATACCAAAATACAACAATTATATGCCTTTCTATTGCATAAAAAAATCAATTTAATAACATATACAAGGAATATAAGGTAAATCAACCTCCTGTGTATTTAATCTGGATTTTCAACATGGGCTATACACTTACTAATAATTAAAAAATACAAAAACATGACGCCCATATGAACCACAGGTGGATACATAGTGCACCTCATTCCACTCTTACAAACCGAAACGAAATATAAGTCAATCAAATCCTCTCCCGACCGATCTACCTCCGAAATCAACTCTTTGCACTTCCTCATCACCTCTCCCGACGCAAGATGTTTACTTCCTAACCCGAAAGAAAAACTGAAACTCTCAGGATTGGATAATTTGGCCCTTGCAGGTAACCTTGATCTCTTAACTGAAATTTCAGCTTCTGAAACGACCACTGAATTCGACATCTCTATCTCTGTCGCTATCTCCTCTCCCAAATTCCTTTCTAAACTTAACACCCTTTTACTCTCATGTTCTCCATCTTCTCTCATATCCTTTAGTCCCTTTTCCATTCCGAAATTTTCTAATTCTCCCGTGATAACTAACAATTCTCCTAAGTCTACGTTTTTATCTTTCAAACGTGAGTCGTGTTCATCGGGTTCATCGACCTCCTGCCTTAACAGTAAATTTTAATTCCTTTCCCCGCCACTCTGCTGGCCTTTCTCATAGCGCGTACAGACTTGCACAGCGCTCTCTCCCTCTGCCAGTGATTTATGTGTTTCTGCACTCTGTTCCTATCCCGATCGCCGACTCTGGCGGTCCTTCAAAGAAACAGAGTGAGGTCAGCGGGTCAAATGGTGTCGAGCGGGGTCGGGGGATACACCAAGATCGGGGGAGATCAAGAGCGGGAAGGGGGGTGGTTCTAAATACCGTGTCTAATGTTACCGTAACTAAGTGATGTGACAGGAGTTGGGGAGAGAACTCTGTCATATGTGAATGCACCATTAGATAAACCCCCGAATGTTTTCAAAACACAGCAAGCTTACTCCCTCATTTTCCTCTATTGTAAATTTTCCCGAGTGGGTCTGTTCGACCGTAATTCTTACGGGGGAATTTTCCCCCCTCTGGCCGTGCTCAAAATTACTACTACGGGATCCATAACAAAGCAAAGACAGAATCATAATTAAAAAGCGAAGGCCAATTTTTCAAAACAAAAACTTAACGGGGAAATGTATTTTTAAAAAAAATTAACATTAAAACAGTGCAACATATTCAATTAAACTCCGGGTAGATTTACAACGCACGGAGCCTCAAAAAACACAAGTCCGTACAGGCCGCGTTCTAACTAGCGTCTCCCCCAGACAGGGGGTCGGCAATCTCTGGTGACAGTTCCTTCGTAATTTTGTTACATTCCAGAATCGTTAGGATGACAGCTTTACTGGCTGCATCTCTGGGAAAACGTTTCTTAATCCCCCCACATGTTCAAAGCCGGTGGATCGGGCAACACTTTTCCTTGAAAAACACGCAGCTGTGTTTCAAGCTCTCTGTAGGGTCTCGGGAAAAATAAGACCATACATCCATACATCCAGTACGCTACAATATATATATATATATATATATATATATATATATATATATATATATATATATATATATATATATATATATATATATATATATATACAAAATCGCCTTTTGCATTTTCTTTATACTATCGTGGAATAATAACAATTTTAAAACACAAAAATAAATTGTCCAGACTTATCTTTTCTTTTTCATCCATATTTTTTCTTTTTCGAGTGTTCTCCAAAGCTTTTAAATTTGTATTTAAAAATTGTATATGGAATCTTGTTTGGAACTCTTAAGTCCACAAGTGACTGCAGTGAAAGATCAATTGCACACCTTTAAAAATGTTAGAGTATCATTTTCTCCTTAATATTCCTAACTTTACTCTTAAGTTTCTATTATCTTAATTAAATTCAGTGTAGAGAGTTATTGATAAAAGCATTCCCTTATTTTTCAATACTACGGCTTAAACTTTATCTATGGACAAAAAAAAATTAAGAGTTTACATATTGCACGAATTATTTTGACATACATTATTTTTATATTCATCTAAACTTTTCATAAATTTGTTTCAGAATTTTTTGTTGTTGTTTCTGTGTGCTTATCATGAATACAGTGACATGAGTTACATCTTTTCTATATTAAATAAAATTTACTACAATACGACAGAATCATAAACCATGTTCGTCAAAATGAATGATATTTGGGAACTTTCAATGGGCTTCATTCATCATTTAACATACATTTAAAATACATTTTGAAATTTCTTTTAAACCTTCTTTCACATTGTAGCTTTTTACTTTTTCAAATCAAAATATGTGATTAATAAAGTGTCTGATATTTCATTTCAGGTAAGCGGCATACGATGGTTTAATGTATTTTCAGAGAAATTGGAATACGTGAGTATGTATTTTTAAAATTAAAATTCATTAACTAGTGATTGGGAATTTATGGACTCTCCATGGCTATAGCGTGTGAGAATTTACTAGACAAAAATTCTGACAATTTCATATTTCTTATGTTTATTCCAACTAGGATCACTACATCAGTTTAATTATTACCTAAAAATATAAATAAATCTATTTGTATTTTACCCCTAATATCTGTTTAATATATAATACATAGATATTACTTAATCATTTACAATATTAATACTGCAACAGAGCATAATGATTATCATTGCTTTCAAAACAATACCGTCTGGCAAAAGCATAAGTTCAATAATTTTAAACTGCCAGGTGTTGCCGAAAGCAAAATTCGCATGTCTTGCGGAATTCCGACCACTTCTGAAAATCATCCCAATCGGAAGTTATGGAGTGAAATTCGAAGAGTTCTTATTATGTCCCTATAGCAGGAATCGTCAATCGTTTACACTTATTTTATTTTTGTATGATATGTATATATACATATATATATATATATATATATATATATATATATATATATATATATATATATATATATATATATATATATATATATATATATATATATATATGTCGTGCGCCGTTTCACGCCCGTAATATGAAAGACAGTCAAACTCAGGAAGCACACATTAATCCAGTTTAATCACGTTTATTTCTTCATCTGTCAGCAACCACTGCTCCAAAATATCGTATAGCTTAGCGCTCGCCATTTCGCAAAACCCGTGGACCCGGCTAGTGCACGTCCACTTTCAACGAACTAATCCCGCGCTCTCCTAAAATTCGCGGTCACTCCACGCGTCAACTCGCCCTGCACATGCTTAGAGCCCAATCTAGAAATCTTCTCCAAGTCTGAATTATGTAATAGTTTCTCTTCGAACGCTTAACCAGAGACCCGCCAAGGTTATCTAATGAAACGGGGAATTTCCCTCCCAATTCGTGCGTCTGGAAATATAAAAACTAGAGGCGAATTATGCCACAAAAATAATTTAATTCCCAAGCCCCTTTTAAATTTAATTTAATTATTCTTTTCCCAACTATTTTCTGACATATATATATATATATATATATATTTTTGGGGAATCTTTATGTTCTAGCGTATGACATTTATGGATTAGTATATTGTAAAGCACATTTAGACAACGTTTAAGAAAAAAATGTTTCTTACATTTTTTAGAGGTAGTAACAGATAAACACAGTAGCTTCTGATTTGTTTTCTGCTATTTTAAAATATGTTTTCTTAGACGAAAATACGAATATATTTTGTTACATGCCTCTGGGAAACGCAATTCGTAAAACAAGCATCATCAAAATTTTTATTTCATTGTTGTTTTACAAATCCTTGTTTAAAGTACTGCACTTGGCTTCCTTCCATTTTAATTCCAATTTTTAGAAGTACGGTAAAATTTTTACTGTAGTTTTGCTGAACACCGTAATTTTATTATTATTGAAACCATCAATTTTTATGTCCAAAAGGGAAATGAGTAAAATGTTTTATAACATTTTTCATTCCGAATTTTAAATTTGTCTTTCTAAAGTAATACATAAAATTTTACGATGAATAAGGTCTTCAATAATGTGTCAAATACTTTAAGCTATTCAATAAAATATTCAGATTTATATGTTTTTAAATAAAAATCATCATTTGGTGAACAGCATCTAGAATACTTACGGTAATACGATGAGATATTTAAAAAAATATTTAATACTTTATTTGTTTAGAGGAATCTTGGTAAATTCTTTAGTTTGATAAAGATCCTATGCTTGAAATTACATTTATCCCTTTATTTAACTTGTATAAAACTAAAATGAGTACGAATAAAAGAATATATGAATTGAATAGCATCATACATAATAATGAACACAAATTAATTCGTTTAAAGAATGAGCACTTACGTAAACAGGTGTTGCTAAGTCTTTGGGGGCTATTTATTTTACACTTTAAATTATGTATATTTACAGATTATGTATATATATATATATATATATATATATATATATATATATATATATATATATATATATGTGTGTGTGTGTGTGTGTGTGTGTTATATTTAATTATTTATTTCAGTGTGAGACAATCGCATTTGCTATTCACCGCGAAGTTTTGCTAGCTACTTTATCGTACGAGCACCATTTATGTGAGCAAGCATTGCTCCCTCTGAGGAGACGACACGTTAACAACCATGTCTTATTCTGGATTTGAAATTCAGCCCACTGCGTGAAAGCTCACGACGCTAACCATTATACCATGTGGGTGGCAATAAGAAACTTTAAAATTACTGATTTCTAGAGTTGAATGGTAATGGGATGACGGCTAAGTTGTTACTCCATTTAATATATTGCTATCATTATAACTCTCCCCATTAACTGATACTGAAGTGTATAAAGGAGAAACATAGAGTCAATAGGGAAAATCATGACCTTAGAAATCGCATAAATTAAATTTACTATTGGGGATATACAGTCTGTCAAAAAAATATACGCACCCAGAAAGTAACGATCTATTAACACGAAACTTAACATGTAAGTAGTGTATGAGAAGATAAGTAAGTGATTGCAAATTCAGAAAAACAGACCGTTTTATTAAGAATATATGGCATGAAAAAGGTTACAAATAAGTAAGTAGTAAATCCACCTCTGGCAGCTATACAAGCCGAAACATCACGTGGAATCGAATCAATGAGGTCACCTATGACCTCCTGAGGAAGATCATGCCATAATCTTTGCAACTGGGCAGGTAATTCACCGGTATGAGTTTTTTACATAGTCACAGAACGAAAACATTTAAACATAGATGTATAAGACTAAGAATCTTTACAGAGACGAGAGCCACTGCTACTGCGACTCACTCACACAGCATAACTGAACTCAACTGACTTCACTGCAGTTCACCTTTTTTATAGGTTGGCAAAATATGTGTCGATATTTTGCCAAAGGTGGCGACAGCGCCATCTATTGGTCATACAAATCTATCTAACTAGGGAAGGTAGCCACTGGCTGTTACAAACTTATATTTATGTAACAATTTGATAACGCAAGAGCCTAAATTTCTAAGTAAGTGATCCTACGAAAGTTTCACATAAGACACTTATTAAATTTAATTTTCCCATTTTGATTTGGAGGAAAGTTATACACAAACGGAGAACACAAATTTATTAGGGAAATGTTTTGAACTCGCATGCATGATTATTTAAGTAAACGATATTAAACCCTCTTCTTTCGATTCAGTTACCAATTATTTCAAGATATTATCAAAATAATTTAACATGAATTCAATAAAAAATATAAAAATATAAACTTTCATTTTAAAACTTTTTCCCGAAAATTTCTGATATAAAAGATTTCACTTAAGAATTTATAAAAATTGTGAATGATTATCAAAGCCTAATATAAAATGCTTCACTTATAAAATCAATATATGTTGTATGACATTTTGACAATAAAAAATTATGTTAAGTATGATGGGTTTTGTATTTTAAGAGTAACTGATGGTAAAATTTTGGATAAATATCATATTACAAGTTCATGGCATGCAAGGAAAGAATTTTAAATATATCTTTTATTTTTTCTTTCTTTCTTTTACTATTTCTTTATTTAAATAAAATGATTTGTGAGATGCACAATCCTTTGCGTGTGCACTCGGGTAATAAAATTAAAATAATGTGTCTTCCCAGTCCATTTCAAATGGTATATCAACTTTCGATCAAAATTTTATAATACAACCCGAGACCCAATTTCTTTTCCTGCAACTTGTTCCTTAAAGTAATACTATTATAAAATGGTATTTGAAGGATATAAATTTACTTTAGTTGACAGACCGTGACAAATGAAAGCGCAAAAAAAACTGAAATTCAAGTCTACAAGTGTTGATAAAGTGTAAAGTGATAAAATATTCTAATATACGGAAAGCATTTTGGAAACGCTAATATAAGGTTTGAAAAAGGAGTATTCTAATATCACATATAACTTCCAGACAAGTTTGCAGTGAAGAAATATCCCTTCATTGCAGCATGCCACGCTGAAGATAGTAATTTGGTTCAAATGGATGAGTGCGCTCTGCGACCAATAATATTTATTACTTCGTTCACCATTCCGAATAGGAATCATTTGGGATATTTGATACGAAAGTAAATGAATGTAGAGGGAATTTCCACGCTTTCTTCGTAAATATATATAAAGGGAGTGTGATACATCTTGTGAATGATTTAAGTAGCTGATGTCAAATGTAAGTTTTCACTGAAAAAAAAATTCACTTTCAAATAGATTTATCTATTTTATTTCGCTCCTAAGAGTAAAAGGTATTTTTATCTCTCAGGGCCTTATAGCATGTTGCGTACGATAATTTATAAATTTATTTTGTATTCTGACACAAATATACGAGTTCAGGTAAAAATTTTTAATACTTTTCATTTAGACTTATGATTAATGCATATGTTTGTATAAACGTGTTACATACGATAATTTATAAATTTATTTTGTATTCTGACATAAATATGCGAGTTCAGGTAAAAATTTGTGATAGTTGTCATTTAAACTTATGATTAATGCATATAATTGTATTAATTATACCTTAAATGTTGTTGTTGTTTCTATTGCCACCTGGCTGGAAGTTCCAAACAAGGTCTATGTAGTCTTCGGGCTGAAGTGTGCGCTCCGGTTTAAATAGCACCACAAGGATCAGAGACCGTCTTAGCCACTTGCCACCTCAATTTTGACCGAGCAGCCCCAGGGGCTACATCTGGGGAGATCGTACCCTCTCTCACCTTCACTGACCTCTTAGAGAGACTTTCCGGGCTACGGATTTAACGTGCTCATATACGGCCTAGACACGGACTTAAATGTTATAAAATATAAACACACTATTTACCGCTCTATAATTTCTCAGTTTCTTTAAGTAGCAATTGCCAGAACCCATTTCAATAAATATATATTTTTTTGTTTAAATGTATCTAACATCCCAATATAGAGCCTTATTTGATTTAAATTTAAGTCTATTTGCGATATGACTACTGGCTAGATATTCTCAGGGATGTAATCAAATCAGTAAATATAAAAATATTAATTATTTAAACTTGATGGAAACACGAGAAAAATCTGTAAAAATTCAGTAACTAGAAATAGTAGTTACCAAAGCATAGTTAGTTCTGTAAATTCAGTAATGAATACACATTATTATCAAAAGATAAAATACATCGTATTTTGAATGTAGTTATCAGAATGTGACAAGTAATGTTTTTATGAGTCGCGTTAGATAGCGAAATTTTTTTTAGGGTATCCGACGCCCACGTTTGACTTATTGGCCATGCGATGTACTGAGAAACAAAAAACTGTTTTATGTAATTAGTTTGAAAGTACTTAGAGCAAATCTGGGGATAATCTTTTTAATTTTTAAGCACTACCTGTTTTATACTAGTGAAAAAGTTATTAGCAAAAAAAAATATTGATTGCATGCATATCATGGAGACACAGGAATCATGTAATTATTATCCAACACATGGTAATTGTACATGTGAGAACCTCGGAATATACGCGCTATTGGGGAAATTAATTGCATTGGTAGCTAATTAATTACAGATGATGTATCAAGATTTGTCTACACCGTATGCTGTTGACAACTAAGCATCAACCGTTAACTTGCAAGCCCGTTTGCATTACCTAGAACGGTTTTGCCTGTTCATCTTGGGTATTTAGGAGTTATACTCTGGTTAAAGCTTCGCAATTATAGCTATAATAATACAATCAGGCAATTTATGGAGTTCTTTTAGTTAATATTTTTTATTTTGTTCATTTTTTCTACCTTTTATGAGAATCCCTAAACATGCAGGGGACTTGAATTAAGGTTATCTTGTTTGATAATGTATTGTTTTTAAACACAGTACCAAAAATAGTAAATATTCAATACCGAAACAGTATCAATCTTGGTTGATTTTTAACTCCAGAGACTTTGAAATCGAAAATTAGTCTGAATTACAAGTAAGGATTATTTAGGAATAACTAATACTTTAAAAGAAAGTATAGTATGTTGTATTCGCTGCAGAGTATGACAATTCATCACTAATTTTTTTAAACTAAAAAGTGTTTCTTTAGATTGTTGACCTTGTCTTAAGTATTCCTTTGAACATTATTTCTATAATTTTTTTCGATATTGTCTATTATTTTATATATTTTTCACACAAACACAACTGGCACAATAATGGTGCCAGGCAATAATGACTATCAGCTAAAATATGATTTCTTGAAAAATTTTATGAAAATCATTGTAAGGATATGCATCGATTGAAAAACACGTTCCTATTTAGCCCAAGAAAATAATTTTCTGTGCTTTATTATAATAGGAAAATTAAATGCATCCTGTGCTACCATTTGCAATGCATCATAATTCTTAAAGGTAGAAAAAAATTCTGCAATTTTTTAGCACTATGTGCAGTCAGTCTTATCATCAATATTATTTTTGCGTACGTACACACACACACACACACATATATATATATATATATATATATATATATATATATATATATATATATATATATATATATATATATATATATATATATATATATATATATATATATATATATATATATATATATATATATATGGGGGGTGTATTCATGTATGTATGTATGTATATTTATTTTCCTTTGTAAATGTATATATAGTTTATGTCAGCTATGAGAGAATACCAAGATAGCATTTACGCCGTTTATTATAAATATATCAAAACACAGTTTTTACATTTCTAATTCTCGTTTCCTTACCTAAATAATGATTTTTGACATGTTTTGTCGATAAATCGACAGAACAACTGAGTCCTTACTGAGGTGTATGGCTATTTACGGAAATGAACTTGTCTTTAAAAAACTTAATTTCTATGTTTTAATAATACTTCTGTATATTAATTCATTCATGTACATACGAAAGACGGCGTATGCGAACTTAATCCCCTGCGCAAATATTTATGATCCCCCCAAAAAAATATATATTCAAATAACATTTTAAAAATCTGAGTAAGCAAATCTGGACTCCCCGCACGTTCCCTAAGTATTTGGTACCTCATCAACTGAAACTGCTTCTCGTTACACAAGTAAGAAGAAAATATCGCTGTACAAATATGCGTGACTGAAAGACAATAATTGCTAATGTCACGGACACCTGATACACGGCATCAGCTATCAATCGTTGCAGCTTGTTTCAATGTTTCCCTTAACGCAGTTTCTCACATTTGCCATTTATAGAAATGGCAAAACGTATAAATCAGGGCTGAATTTAAATAGAACTTTTTGGCGTTTTGTCGGCTCCGGCTCTCATTTATTACTTTAAAAACAATTCACAATAACAGTAATTTTAGCATTTTGATCTCGTTTTTAAATTTTTGTTGGCAAAATATGATATGAAAGAGAAAAAGGAATTGTTATGAGAGTAAAGAGAGTGTTTTACTCGGAAGCTAGGGATTGTGGTGTTGATTAATCGGGAAAATTCTTATATAATGAAAGAAAGTGTTAATTTGTCGATTCATAACATTGTAAAGAAATAATTTCAATTTATGTTGTTAGATTCATCAACAGATGTTTGTTAAAACGCTAATTACATTTATAACTCATAATGTGTCCGGTCATAAGTACTTTCATAAATACTTTTTCTCAATACATTGTTTTCTGAAATAATCCTTTTAAAATTAAAAACTTCAAATCTTTTACTTTAAAAGGGAAATAGAGATAAAAATTTTCAATTCACGATGGAAAATTTGTTTAACTTTGGAAGTTAAAAAAGGAATTCAACTACACAATTTATGTTTTTTTCTTATAGAAAAAATGACGATTTTAGTAATTACCGAAACTGTAATTCTGATATAAACTAGCACTTTATATTTATGAAGGAAAAAGTTTATTTATAGATATAAAACTACAGTTCCAGTTACTTGTGTCACTTTTTTTTCGCTGAATGTTGAACGGAATGTAGTAAGGATTACTTTCAAATCATATAAATATTTAATATGATTCCCCCTCTGAATAAAGGTCAGTGATCTAAGCTGAACCAGTAGAGATGGAAAATGTCGTTTAGATACCTCTTTTATCTGCATGTTAGCTCTTTGTACTCATGCTCTCTAAATATTAAATTAACTTAAAGTACTACCTAGGAGCAACGTGTTCCTATGGGGCCCTAATTAGACGAATCCCCTTCATCTGAAGAGAACATCACATTGTTGTTAATTTACCAAATTACTAAAAGATAGTATAGAAAAAAAATCGGAAAGGGAATTTTGAGTTCACTGTTTTAAATACGTGGTTGTGTCAAAGAAAATGGCCTATAGTGCAGAAAGTTTTATTTCAGAAATATATAGATTTTTTAAAGAGCCAGATATCATTAATTTTTTTTAAATTAAAAGAATGCACCTGGCCTCTCATATTGCTAGAATGGATGAAAAAAACCCCACTAAAGACAATTTTTATCGCAAGGCTCTTTACTAGTCGCAAAAGAGGAAAGCCGAAACTAAGATGGCTCGACTCTGTTGAATCAGATTTTAGAGTGATTGGAGTAAGTAACTGACAGACTAGGTCTAGAATAGGCTGTCCTGGAGGAACCTTCAACTGAAGGCCCTGGACGACCCTGGGTTGTCGTGTCAAATATGATCACTACAAGACTATGCAACTAAGTAGTTTTAAATCTATGCAACTAAGTAGTTTTAAGTCTATGCAACTAAGTAGATAATCTTCCTATCCTCCTCGATATATAGATGAATATTATGTAAAGTTTCAATCATTTTAACACTCTCAGGAGATGCGTTAAAAAGGTATTAGATAATAAAATGGAAAGATATATCTTACGAGGCTTGATATGTACACCACAGAACTTAATATTCATCATTCAATTCAGAATAAAGTACTGAGATAAGAGAACTGTTACGTTATAATGCCTTTTTCCTTTATAGATGGCCGGACAATGGTCGATTGGCTAGGGCTCTGGCATCAAGTACCAGAGCTTGTGAGTTCGAGCCCCACTTTTGGCTTGGATGTTTGTATCTATTCGCAATAGGCTTTAAAAGCTATAGTTACCAGTCTAATTAACACTTGTGTAGTAAAAATTGTCCTTAGCGCTCCAAGCCAAATCAACAAACCTTTGATTGGAACCAACTAACACCAGACATTGGTCATGTGATTGTCATTTATAGATGACACGACAATGACCAAGGATTCGTAAAGGCCAAAAAAAAATTTGATGATGAATGATGTCTAACATCTTTTACAAGTTTTGACACAGGAGGAATTAAAATGATTAGGCCGTGTCTAAAGTCTCTTTGGCATCGTCATTCGGCCAAGATATAACTTTTGTTTCATCCAGCATGTTTCATGTACGTTTATTTCCACTACGTGCGTTCCATAGTGTGCGGCGTGTCTTAATCTACCAGGTTTTCTTAAATTTTAAAATCAGTTTAAAATGGCTGTAGACTTGCGGTAATAATTATTTTGATGTTTGAACTAAAGATCTTCTTCCTGGAAAATATTTACTTTTTCCTGATTAGAAGAAGAACAAATATAAAGGAAAAGTATTTGAACTTTAATTATGTAAATTGAGTACATTAATTTAGAACTTATTGAAAACAGGTCTGTAAAAACTTTAAACTGCAGTTAAGATGTGCGCTAATCGAAAAACAGTAATGAAAAAATACATAGATGCCTTCTGGGAAAAACCTCGTGAAATATGTTGTTCACGAATCTGTAAACATGATGTCAACAGTTTTCCTCTTACTACTGTTTACAGCTGAGCTCTAAAGATGTTTTGATAAAAAAATTAGCTCAGAAAAATCTTATTTATTTTTAATCTTTACCAGAAAAATACTAAAGATAAATTGAGGAAAAAATACTGACAAATAACTTTGTATATTTTTAAAGGCGCACGGCCAATTAAACGGTGGGAGAAGGAACAATCTTTAGAGGACAAAGGATAACAGTTAGGAAATTTATATTTTCTTTACTTTATAAATTATTTTTCTTCTTACAACTGTGAATGTTATACTAGAAATTTAAACGAGTTCTAAAACTATCTAAATAATTAAGTATATTTTTTATGTTTGGAATTTTTTTTTCGTACTCTTGCATATATACAGTCATAATAGAAAGAAGGAAATTGATCTAAAGTTAAACATTTATTTTATTTTCGCTTCTTTTGTATTGAGATAATATTTTAAAATTATGTTACGGTTTCCTATTTTTCTTAAATAAGATACATTTTATCATAACTGACTGGCAAGCGCTTCTTTCATGATAGAAGAAATATTCAAAACGCCTGATCTGATTAGTAAAACGGAAAACAAAAATTGTGTGTTTCTTTTTGTATTATGAAGATTGACATATTAAACTAAATGCTAAATTTACTATCTCTCCAAGGTGGTATAAGATAATTTTTTCCAAATTTCCTTTTTCAGTTTCTAGATCTCGGAGATACAAAATGAGGAGACAGAGAAACATCTTGAACAGATTTCAAAGAAACAAAATAACTTAAATCTATTTAATATTTTATTATTAATAATATTTTTAAATTAATTGATCAAAGAAACATACTCTTTATAATTAAATTTCTTTTTCTTTATTCTCAGAGAAGATAAAGTCTTACTAAGCGAAATTCCCCAAAAATCAGTTTCCAAAGCTTAAACTTCTTTCAACAGATAGCTCATCAAATTTCATGTAAATTTAGCAGACGTGATATTATTTAAGAGGAAAAAAAATATCATTCCCTTTTTAAAAACAATGACATTAATATTTAACACTAGAAAGACGGATGCCATCGTTTTGATGGTTTCGGACATACTATTGATCGCTATCTCTGTATTTATGTCCTCAGGCTTCTGAAATTTTCTGACTTTTTCTAATTTTACGCGACATATGCTCACACATTTACAAAATTTTATTCGATGGTAAAGAGGGATAGAAAATGTGTTGTATGCCTACTAAGACTAAAAGCCGTGAGATTGACGGAAATATAGAAAGCAGGCAGAAATCCTTAAAATAATACCGGAAAAATGTTATTTAATTTTTGTCTCTTCCACCTTTTGCAAAAAGCAGAAATATTGGCTCTTCGGAAATATTGGTGTTGAAAAATAAGTACTCCATAAACCATGCATATAATTTTACGGATAAACCATACCAGGTTATCAGCTCCGGATACCTGCATAAAAATATATCTAAATATAGAAAATTTATTATATATTGGTATGAAATAGTTCAAAATTTAAAGTATTTAATCATTTAAAAAAATGTTAAATATTTTAAATTCTTGATTTTATTTTTAACCGTCAAAATGACGGCTCTCAGTCTTTTTAGTAAGAAAAAAAATTCCCGTCTTTTTTTTATTGTTAATCAACCGCAGCTTTCCTTAGAACTGATGCAATCTATTCGCCAGCAAAATTGAATGAAATACTCCAAAATAAAACCATCTATATTACGGATTTCTTATCAAAGTGCCATTATATTTCATTCATATTCCTGCTCCTTTTAAAGTCACGGCTAAACAGATGCTTGCTATAAGCGGATAAACTTTTAAGCCCATCTTCCATTACACCACGGCTGCATTTAGGATCATTCTGGGCAAACACCACTCATTACTACGACGTGTATAGAATCCAATCGTGATATTAGAGGGAACGTTGGAATCTGCGTTATTCAGCTGACTAGAGAACGGTCTGTTAGGAAGTGCTTGTCAGGCAGAATTCGTTCAACCTTGCAATCAGGCGTAGCATTCATGATAAGGTTTGTTCAATAAGGATGCATCTCTTTGGCGGAGAACCAGGAAGCAGCTTCGCGGGCTAATTATCAATGAGTAAAATAATTACACACTTACTAATGTGATAGGTTATTTAGAGATATTTTTGATTAACACACCCTATGCGTGCTGAATAAATTTGAGCCATTGTGAAAGTTGACTAATTAATTACAGATTTTAATAATTACGGAGTTTAAACTCCCACTGAGAGCTTTCACGATAAGATTTGCATGTCTAATATGCATATTCCGCGATAGAACGAAGCAGCAGATAAATTAAAGTTAAATTTAAAGGTTCCCCGTTTAGTTCACAACCATTTTTCATGGAAAACTGAGACTCATGACGATAGACGTTTAACATTTATCTTCGGATTATGCTAATTGGAATTACTCTTAGAAAATTTTATATTTAGCAATAACTTAAAGGTGCGTTAGATAATATACAAGTCTATAAATAAAATATATCTAGTTGTTTATAAACGAGTAGTATCAGGGTATTTTAAGTCTTCCCTCATGGGTTTTGTATAAAATTTCCACATGGCTTATTTGTATATTTTTCGTTACAAAGAAAAAGAGTGAGTCGTGAAAGTAAAAGGAAAATTTCATTCATGTAGTTGTAAACTATATTTTACGAATGATTGAATTATTGCGCATGAGTTTTATCTGCGCCAAAAATAATCGTGGAATGCAAAACTAAGAAATGATTAACAGTTTTATATGCTCTTACATTCTTCTATATTTTACAATAGTTTATTTAAACTAATTACGAAGAAATATACACTCTTGGACAAAATTTTTTTTTTAAATAAAAAAAATAAAAACGTCTTACCATGAAGGAGTTTATCCGAATAGAACGAAAATCCATAGATGTAGTGTACATGTACAGAAACACAAATGACTACAATTTGTGAAAAATTGGATGATTTTTTCAAGAGAAAGAGATTCCCAAAGGGACAAAGTCAATAACGCGCTGGTCCACCACTGGCCCTTATGCAAGCAGTTATTTGGCTTACCATTGATTGATAGAGGTGGCGGATGGCCTCCTGCGGGATACCGGGCCAAATTGTGTCCATTTTTCACATTAAATCGTCAAAATCCCGAGCTGGTTGGACGGCCCTGCCTATAATGCTCCAAACGTGCTCCATGGGGGAGAGATCCGGCGTCCTTGCTGGACAAGGTAGCGTTGGGTAAGAACGAAGACAAGCAGCAGAAACTCGCCGTGTGCGATCACGCATTATGTTGCCAAATGTAAGCCCGGGATATCGTGATATGAAGGGCAACACAGCGAGGCATAGTTATTGTCTACCCGAATACACGGAATGAAATTCGAAAAGAATTTAGGACCTGGAATTGAAATTTCTCCTCTTTAATATCCTGCCAGTTGAGCAGTTAAGATTCGCTGCAACGTCATATGTTTCTTCATTGGCTGCCAAATTTTAAAATTTTGCAGCAATTTGAAAAATTCTATCATTTTTTAAGAACTTTTTGAAAAACGGGTCTTATTCTTACAAAATGCTTATTTGTGAATTCTAAATGTCCTCAATGAACTAGGAAAGAATGTTAATTATTCTTATTTTGTATGTAAAGTAAAATATTGAAAATTTAAAAACAGAGGCTGAAGGTCCCTTGTATCCTTAATGTATCTGTTCACTAACAGTATAGTTCATTTTCAAGAAAAAAACAAATAAAGTAAAAATTAAAGTGGAGTGCAAACAATGCGGTAGAATGCAAATTCCAGTTATGTAAGAATCAAGTAAATTTAAATTTTTTTCCTGTATACTCGAGTTCAAAGTTTAGAGTAAACTCCTGGTTTTAGTTAATGTCGCAACTGCTCTTCCTTCTACCTCGGAAAAAAATATGGGTGTAAAAGGAGATTAAAAAATGAGTTGGGTAGAGGCAGTTTTGTATGCTTTATGTTCTTTTAGTAAAATATTCTGAAATTTTAATCTTTAAGTATATAAGTTCCACGAGTTAGGTAAGTAATCGCAATGAAGTTAACTTATCATTCAAATTCCTCTAATAAACTGAAAATCAGCATTTCCCCTCAAATTTAGACTGGAGGATAAAATTTTATATCTACCACATATTTGCAGTGCAAAATAACTTACTTATTTGAAAACCGAAAGTGTTGTTGTTGTTTCCATTCCCCTTGGTGTAGGAAAGCCTACACCAAGTCCAAAGGACCTAGGTCCTCAAATCCTAGGCCCGTGGCAAAAGATAGTATGGTAAGCCCGTGGCAAAAGGTAGTACGCAGCTTCACTTTAAGGCAAGGTATCACTAGGGCTGAAGTCTGACTTGTCCTCGAAGAACATCGGTCCCGTAGTTTTGAACCGAGTCAAGTGATAAGACCGGAACACTTGACCCCGCACCTTCAGAGGTAAATTTGAGAACTTGGAGGACATTGTTGCCATGACCTATTTTACGTGCCCTGGACACCATTAATGAACACGGCGGTGGATTTGCACGACGGGCATCGAACCAGGGACGGAAAAACCGAAAGTAACTCTCGATAATGATATAATTTTAAAATATTATAGGATGCATACCTGAATCTATATCTAGAAGTATTATACGTTTAACACCTGGAAATAACTTTGCTATGTGGGATAGGCCTATATCGTTAATTTATTTCATGGTATAGATACTAAATTAAAATTGGTTTAGTTTGATCACAGAATTTATTTTATTGCGTAAATGTTTTGTTCGGGTATTGCTGCTTAGAAATACCTTTTTAGTGATTCACACTGCTTATACATTTCTTAGTGTCAGAAACAATTTTAATCACACATCATAATCAATTTAAAACATTTTCCTAAGTCAAAAATATGTTTCCCTTGTTTGTTTGTTTTTTGCACCCGATTAGTTACTCTGGCAAGACTTTGTACCTGATTTAATTAAAAAATATCATTAAATATATAAATATTCCCTCATACTGGGAAAAATTAATAAGCATTAGAATTTAATGGTTGTTGTAACTAGTTAAATAAAAAATCTGAGAGGGTACCGTTATTAAATATAAGAAATAAATAATTTTTTGAATTGAATAAAATTGAAATTAGAATATTTATTTCAATTTCATTTATATAATTTTACATTGAACAACATTCAAAAATTCATTTAAAAATATTTCTTTGTCTTCAAGAACAACAAAAAAAGGGACATGTACAACACGAAGTGTCGACTTTCTTACTATATTATCCCCTTCATCGATTTAACATAACATTTATTTCTTTGAATTTCATTGAAACCTATCGCATTTGTACCAAATGAAATGTTATTCGGGTAGAAATAAGTCAAAAATTTTTCAAAAATATATCTGACGATCAAAATATCGGACTTACGCTTTTGGAATATACTTTTTGTTATTATTAGTTAAAAAATAAACCAAACAACTTTGTGTGTCATCTCTCCGCCGTTGATAAGGTCATTTTTATTATTGGCAAATACTACATTTTATTACTGGTGTGTGAAACTCACACAAAAATAACTTTTCAGCGATGACATACAGCATAGCCTATGTTTAGTATAGATTAGTTTACTTTCCAAATGTATATAAAATAAATTTCAGTTACTTCAGTCTTGTGCCTCTCAGATTTAAAGAAAAGGGAATATGAAAATATTTTTGATTTTTAACAGTAACAATTGTGTAAATTCCAAGAAATGTAATTATCACATAATTTTTTTTTTATTTCATAAAAAAGTTTTGGGTGAATTGTTAGGATTTTGTCTGATAAATGCATGAAACTTTTTCAAAGTGGCAGAATTTTCAGCAAGTGTCATACTTTCAAATGCACATTTACAATAAACATTCATAACTAGGTATCATTACATGGGTGTAGGAAATATAAATAATGCAAACAGTAATTAAGGTTTGAGAATTTGTAAGCAGTTTGTTAATTTTAATGTGATTTTAATCATTCTAAATAAACAATTTATTCATTTCAGTCAATTTAAAACCTTACTTCGAGAATATTGTAGACTTTCAAATGTAACTTTTAGCTACCAGGAATTACTTTCCTTAGACCTTAGAATAATTTAGTACCTTTTATGTTACGATAAAGGAAAATAAAATGTTAAGTTTTGGAAATTAAAGGTTTTGAGGATGATTTCTCAGTTTTCAGGAATAGTTTTATTCAAAAGGTATATTTATAAGGACTTACAAGAAATGAAAAACCATTTGTCTAAGGAATGAATCAGAATTTGTGTCATAAATACCCTTTATATTTAAAATTTATGCCCTTTTATATAACGTCACAATCCTGTTTTCCGAAAAAGTAAGCAATGCGGGCGAGCTAATTCAATTGTATTCCAAAACTTTAGTCGATGTATTTCAATTCTTTGTTTTCTAATTTTGTTTTTTTAGAGCTGTCCCAGACTCGATTTTTTTCTGTGTTTTCTTATAACAACACAGATGTGTTTTTTTGTATTACGGTCTCCTTTACTTTTTATCTGGCGGTATAAATCGAACTCTAGAAAGAAAGTTTTTCTGAAATTGGATTCAGCAGAGAAACCAATATCTCTGTTAAAGATAGATGTAGTTAGACGGGAAAAAATAAGCAAGAAATAGTTTAGAATAAGACAGAATAAACTGAATTATTTGTCCTGTAAGCAATAATTTATTCCTTCAAATTAAACACTAAAATTCTTTTTTATTCTTGGATAAATACAGCTCTATTTTTATTTTGCTCAATATATTTTATAAAATGGGAAGTATTGTTTTTTATTACTTTTCTATTACGTTTCATTGCCATTTGTAGTCTAAAAGAAACTCCAACTTATATTTCATATTTATCAGCCTTAAAAATTTATTGTGGTCATGATAATCTTTAAATGAAAGATTGAAAATAACTAGTTCTCATATACACATAGAGGTATAGATATTTGCATGACTTCACACTCGCAGACATAATATTTTTCTTTAGGTAATATACTCATATTATCTGCATTCCTGTTTAAATTTTTAAAAATAAATAAACATTTAACCACGCCTTAATTATGCTACAGGCTCTTAATAAATATAACGTCTAATTAAAGGTTCCCAAGTTAAACTCACTTGGTGGTATAGATTCCCATCAAACTCTTGTGCTTGCAGATAATCTTTACGTAACTATCGAATCAGCACAAGGAATTGTGCAAGGAATGTATGTATGTGTTTGAAATACCTCTTTCAAACAGTTTTACCTTAGTGACAACGCATAAGTATGATATTTTTATGTTATCTTTTTTATTAAGTAAAGATCATTATTCATGACGAGGTATAAATGGACACCAACATTAAGGGTACTCATTGCAATATAATGTGTCTAATTAGGGAAATATTGTTTTAAAAATGGAGCTTATTCTAAGAAATAATGAAAAAACAAAGATACTTAATTAAAAGTTTTTGAATCGAAATTTTCAATTCAAATATTAATATATTTTCAGGGAAACCAAATAACTTTCTCTTAGTACACAGTTTCATTTTAAATGAAAAGCACTTAGCAGGTAATTTAAAATCTACTTGAGCGTTTTAAATAGTAAGCTAAATATAAAGTACTGCATATTTAGCTCATCAGCTGCATATTTAGCTCATCTCTTTTATTATATATTTAGCTCTGATGAGCTAAATATATAATGAAAGTCACCATTGGTGACGAGGTATTAATGAAGAACTATATCATCAAGAGTTGAATACTTTTTGCAATATAGTGAGTCTAATTAGGAAACTACTGTTTTAAGAAACGAGAAAATTCTAAATAACAACAATAAATCCAATGATACATAACTATGAGTATGGATTAGAAAAAACTTAATTCCAGTATAAATATATTTTAAGGGAACCCAAATAACGTTCTCTGAGTAGGCGGATTCCTTTTAAATGGAAGCACTTAGCAGGTAATTTGGAATCCACTTAGTACTATAAGCTAGCCCGTACCCACTAAACATTATATCTCTAATTAAATCTTATCAAAGGATGGACAAGAGACCCATGGCGTACATTGTTCAGTTGATTCGTGTAAATCGTGAGAGGAAGTGATTGTCTTACACAGGTCACTCAAACTTGAAATCAGAGAGTAGCATTCTCGTTAGGTCAAACTAGAGCTGCCTCAATTAGTGTGATAAACAGAACTCGCATCCTCCATCACGGAGAACAGTATGTTGTACTCAGACACTGATTAAAGGCATAAGCCCTTTGATGCAGTATTCATATTATGATCAAAAATATCTTCAAATATCGTGATTTAAGAAGGAAGGCAACTGTTCAATTAAATCGAGTATTTAACTACTGATTTATGCAGAACTAGTTGAATACCAGTTCTTCGCTACGGAATACATTCAAATTAACAACAGAATACAACGGTCAATGTATGCAATTAATGCCAATAAATATATATATATATATATATATATATATATATATATATATATATATATATATATATATATATATATATATATATATATATATTTATAATAAATACAACGATCAATGTATGAAATTGGTGTAAAAAAGTATATTTATCGAAAAATTGTAACGGATATTTTTATTGTCAAAATAATGTAAAAGAAAACATTGAAATTAAATCTAATAGAACATACTAAAAAATATAGTAGAGTTAATATAGTACAGGTATTGAGGAACATATCTTTTACTGTATTTTAATATTTTTTTGGATAATGTCCAATCATCTACCGCACTAACAAGAAAAAATTTTTTTGTGTATTTCGTTGTTATGCACGTGACGCAAAATTAGTTTAAAGTATCACAAAAAGAAAAGAAACCACGTGATCAGAATTTAATAAAATAAATTCTAAAAATTAATCTTTAAAAATTCACTAAAATCAGAAAATGGAGGTAAAGATTCGATAAAGATTTCATTTTAAAGGACTTTTTATGATCTTTCTCATGATATAAATTTTATAACCCTCTGATAATTATTTTGAATGGAAACTTGAAAAAATTTACAAAAACAGCTTAAAATTTAGTTTAAAAAAATCTAAGAAGAATTTTTCAAAAATCTTTCTTAGTATACTGCTACACTATAAGAAGAATCTCCATGCAAAATTTCAGCTCTTTAGGTCCAGCAGTTTTGGCTGTACGTTATATGTCAGTCAGTCAGTTACGGAACTGTTTTATACATAGAGACTATCGATTATTAAGAAACACTTATTTCGGTTAGCAAAAACTAGTTGATTGGAAATTGATTGGACTAATTGATTGGATTTCCTGGAAATTCTAATGTTCCTGTCTTTATTAAAAAAATCATTTTACATTAATGTTTATTACATAAGATCTTATTGGTGCTATTAAAAGAAAAATTGAAGTATTATTTTCTTAAGGAATAGAAAAATAAATTACTTCATTTATAGTACTGAATACTTCATTTGATAAATCATGAAAATATGAAAGAAAAATTGTCATTCAATTTGAACATACAGGTCACATTTTAAGAATGTTTTACTCATAATCAGTATATTTTAGTTTATACCACCTGCCAAAATTCTTAGATCAATTTGCCAAAATTTGTGAGCTGCGAAGCAAATTATTGGCGATAAAAAACACATTGTTTAGGTTTTATTATTACAAACGAAAAAAACCAAATTATTTTATTTAAATAGAGGTGAAGTATAATTTTCCAAATACAAATGGATTACAGGACTTGTTGAATAGTATTTTAAATTCAACAAGATATTTCTTCCTTATTACAGATTAAGATACAAGAGACAAGTTACGTTAAGTGTCACAAATAAAGTCGGAAAATTAAACATATTTAAATACCACTGAGTCGAATTATACATACACACTGTAAAAGGAGAAATGAAAAGGAGAAATAAATTGATAAAGGAATATGGAAAAAAATATTAAACAGAAAGACATAATTGAATTCCTCTTTAAGACTTCAGTATTTACGATTCTTTGGTTATCCTTTCTTATGCATTATAAAGAACACGATTATTTACACACATGACTAAATAAATGTTGCCAAACCCTATTTTATTCTACAAACTCCTTGCTGCTGTTTTCTCAACGTAAACAACATTGTCTCGACGAATGATGAATTCTATTAATGACAGTCATGCATTATTTGATTGTACTTTTTCTCTTTGAAATTTATTTAAATAGTATTTGAAACGGCGTAAATAGACGGAAAGACAACTTTATATGTTCCTACAAGTCAACATTTAATACAACAGATACGTTTTTTTATTGCAACTATCCCTTCGGATATATATTTTTTTTCTATTTTACTGAAGCTAAAATTAAATTGCGCCTGCATACATTTTCGGTATTTGTCACATTTAGAAATGTTTAATATTCTTTTAGACTCCTGATGATTAAAATTATTTATCGCACCGTTATTTATTAAGATAAATGACGTAAAATTTCATTTGTAAAACTAAGTGTGTTTATTAAATTACTTGCAGAATTGTTAAAGAAATATCACGATAAGTAAAGTCATTAAATATAAATCCATAAAAAATAGTAAAATGTAGTAGAACTTGATATTGACTTTGAGTGACGTTACATGAATATTAATATCATTATTACGATAGACATTTTCAGCAGAGCGAGATTTTTGTTTTCTAAAAGTGTGTTAAGAAAGGCTAAAAGAATCTTGTTCAGTTTGACAGAGGATGCAGTTTCAAGAATATTTTGTAGATAAAGCGTTCCGATCTTCAGAAAAATATAATCCTTTTTGTAAACAAATCTTAATAAAAACCAGTACAGAGAACGGTCACATATAATTTTTTTTGTAGTACATAAATGTATATAGAATTAAAAACCCGTGCTTCTTCCTTTATAAAAATGTATTAAATGCATTTAATAAGACTTATGCTTGGTAGTAATATTTAAAAGTTGCTCGAATTGGCTTTAGTTGTAAATTTATTTTTTGTTCTTGTGATATGAACAATTGAAAAATTAATTGAAAAATTTATATTCTTTTGTGATAAAATTTATTTTTAAGTTCCCTCTCTTGGTATATATATTTAATAAATGTGTTGAAGGCATTTTAATAAAATACGTTTTGTTCATAACAATTATTAACTTATAAATTTTCCCCGGTAAGTTTAAAATTAATTTTTACTTTCGTGGTGCGGACTTAGTTAAGGAATTGGTGATTCATAATACTATAATTTGTTTTTACAAGCTTTTAGTTCTATGTCATATATAATAAATGAATTTAATCCTACTTTTTACAAATTTAGTTTTATTCATATATTTCTTTTTTTTTGTTTTAAACGCATTTTCTCTTGTGTTATATAAACATATTTGAACAATCGATTCATTACACCATAATTTATTTTAAGCTTCTCATGTTGCCCATAATTACTTTATAAGAAACGTGCATTAGATTGAGTAATATTTGTTAATTTATCAATTTAATCTCGTCAGCTATAAACACAATTTAAAATTCTTCATATGAAATAAATCTAATCATCGACGTTCATATTGCCATTAATTGTTTAAAAGTTAAGTGTAATTTTACTCAGCCTTTTAAAATTGTTAAAGTAAGTATTTACAACATAGGTATTCTTCTAACGAATTTAGTTTTTTTATAAAAATTTCACATTGTTTCATTACTAATGGAACAATGGGGCATTGTGTAATAGAAACTAACCTGCATGCATAAGAATTGACACTGAACTCTGAGTAACAACATATGATAGTAACTAGCGGAAAGTCGAAAGAAGAACAATCTTCAAATCAGTAAACGTAACGATTGTCGGACAATATCAACCCACATCATTTTCATGATAGAGATATGTATTAAAGTTGTTAATAAAGACAAAACAATATCAGTGAAAGGTACAATAATATGTAAATTTATAATATTAAGTTAAATTTACAAATAATATTGAGTAATTAATTTTATGTAATAATAATATTAATAATAATAATAATAATAATAATGTAAAAATTAAATATAAATAAAAGTAATAATATTAAGAATTTGAACTAAAGTAGTTAAATAATTGTTAAATATCTTTTTTAACAGTGAAAACTATATCATTCTAAAGAAATAGTTTCTATTGTGTGATATTGAAGATCAACACTCATTGGCGCTGGACATTTTTTTTAAACATGCAAAAAATATCATCAAGGATAGGTAGAATAACAAAATAAAGTTGTTAAAAATAGACTTAATGACACCTATAACAACGCGAACAATGCAATAAAGCATTACGGCTCAGGTTGGTAAATAGGCTAAAACTGATGGAGAAAATTCAGTTCACGCTTAAACTCATTTTAATTATAAAATAATAGCTGGATATATGTTAGGAAAATATTATATTAAACTTATAAACACTGTATAAAGTAATATATAATGTATGAAATTCTTGAGAAATCTTTGAAATCGTTATTCTTTAATACTAAATTACACTGAAACTGAACAGCTATACACATATAAAAAGAGACCTTTTCTTATGAAAGGTAAATGCAAAAATTTTTTGCATAATGTTCTTCAGTTAAATCTTGTAGAAATGTCTAAAGATTAAGATCATGCTCTATTACAACAGTGATATCACGCAAACAAAATAAGCTATAGAGGAAAAATTCTAAAAGTTTGAAAAATTTTAGAATTATCTGTCGAAAATTCAAATTTTAGGAACAAAAGTATATGCACACATATGATTGACGAAAAAAAATGCTGATTTATTAATTCTGACAAATCATAAAATGAGACGTTTTAGTCAAATAACTTAAAGACGGTTATATGAGTAATGGCAATGTTGTATGGTCCTTTAAATTTTCCCTATATAACAAAATACCTCAAGTGAGTTAACTAAATGATTATACGAGGGAACAAATTATTTCACTTCGGTTTAGAAGACTGATGACCTGATTGCCAAGCGCCCGGCATTTGTAAATAATAAAAATATATAAATTTCACTAAATTTTCAAGGCAAAAATTATAGTGACATTAACAAAGAAGTGGGAAGATTTTTTTTAACTGCCAGATATTTAATTTTAAGAGTAATGAAGTATATGGAATGCAACCAAAATAACCATTCGGGGGCCCTAATAAGTTATCTGACAGAATTTGTTGATACATTGTTGCACAAGTGCGAATAACTCCATGTATTAGGGCTCAAACATGTGCTGAATGTCGTAGAGTACAACGACATGATGTCTGCGGAATTAGAAATTGGAAGAAGGAAATGCAAAGAATAAACTAATTGGAGGATACGAGAGTAAAACGTGAGGAGGCTAAGAAGAGCCAATTCTAAAAAGGGCTTTAAGATAACAGAAGGGGATAAAGAAGGAAGAGACACTTACAGACAGATGTACATGAAATAAATATGCAAAACGGCGGTTTGAGTTGAGAACAAGAAGAAAAGGTAAAAAAGAGGAGCAAAGTTACATACGGCCATAACTTTGCCCCTCTTTTTTTACCTTTTCAAAAACAAAAAATAATTTCCTGCAGGATAATGATCCTAAATATTCTGCTCTTTTTACTCGAGAATTGCTGATGTTTAATGTCAAAAGAAAGTTAATAATACCTCCCCAATCACCTGATATAAATGTAATTAAAAAGTTATGGCATATTCAAGACTTAAAAACTGGAAAGTATCACACTGCAGCACAGTTAAGCTAGACTCAGGAATCGAAAGTAAATGGGCTAAAATAGATTATGAAACAACTCAAAATCTGGTTTATTCAGTACAGAAAAACCTGCAAGCTATTATTGATACCCTTGGAATACCTACTAAATACCAATAACTGAAAATCATAAGATACTTAATCCTTACTTTTCCTCCTACAAAAATGTTCTTATTCCTAATTTGTTGTAAGTCAAATATTATTTCACAGTTTTTTTTCAGCAAATAGTATATATGTATAGCACATATAATAGTCTGAATTTAAGCATGGTCATGTGTAATGATAATGGATATAGTAATAAAAGAATAATATACCAATATATTTTTTGTAGTTAGGAGAAACAAAAATTTTGATTAAAGGAACAAGTAACGTTAACTAAAGATACAAATAAATAGTTGCATTAATTTCAGTTTTAAATAGAATGACAGTATTTAAACAATAACTATTGAGAATTTATTTTCAAAATTGATATCATTGCAAGTATATATTAATAATGTACAGTAATGATTTAAGACAGTTTAAAGTAATAAATGTACATTTCTCTTTTCAAATCAAAGAAAACTTGCTTGTTATGAGTTTTAAATTCAATACTAATAAATGAATGTAGCATTACATTGTAGACATTTTGTAATTAATCATGTAGCATGTAGGTTATATGTTTTGAGGTTTTAAAATTGTTGAGTAAATTAAAAAATTGGCAAGTAAATAACTAATTTTCTTTTCAAATTATGGCTTATTAAACTCTAAATTGCAAAATTTAAGCTCCTACATCAATTGGGTTCGTTATCCCCAGCATTTTGCGTCAGAATTATTTACCAAAAAGCAAGACAAATTCTTAAAATACTTTACTCCCTGCAACTATTATCATTCTAAAATGTTTCTTTTGCCTACAGGCAACTTAATCAAAGCCACGATGGGAGAGAAGAACAAAATCACTTATATCGACCGTGTCCTCTCACTGAAACGAGGACGGTGTCGTTCTCACATGAACCCCGATCACGTCTATACCTTCAGGTTATGGTTAGCGTATAATTGCGAATGGATGATCTTTCTTCTGCTAAGTAACTCCTTTACTTTCAGCTGTTATCTGCAAGTATTTGGTCTAGCTCACTATGAATGCACTTTTCGCTAAGAATTTATTCCTTCTTTAGCTGGTAACAATAAATGATATGAGTGGAATGCAGAAATAAAGATAATTTTTAATACGGGGAATTCTTTGGGAAGAGCTACACTTATCAACGAAGATAAAAGAATGTCTCGGAAAACAAAGTTTGCATTGAGTCAGCTGAAAACTTTGTGTTTATACGTGTGACTTGATGATATAAATTTATAAGATGATATGACTTGAGAATCCTTTTTTCCTCTTTTGACCACTTGTTCTGATGATTTATATAGTGAACAAATAAAACTTAAATATTGTGAAACGTTCTTCTTTATCGGATCAGGAGTTACTTATTAAAAACAGCTAAAATGATTTTACTTTATTCTCATCAATAAATATTTTTTTTGCTCATGTTTGTAAATTTATTTTGTTTCGTTTCTTATTCAAATGTTCTATATTCGGAAATCTTATTAGGACTTCCCTCCCCATTTGTGTCACTTCACCACAGCACTACCTTATATCAGGATGTAAAACCAATAAAATAAACCCTTGTTGCTAACCTATCTTTCGGTCTCCAAACTATATTTTGTCCCGTAACATTATCTTTTCCACCATTGTAACACATTATCCACGTTGTTGCAAAGCTTTGGAATGTGACCCGACTGCTGCCAGGTCACTTGTGATTTCTCTGATGTTTCGGTTTCAAGTGGATCACGATCGCGTCGCATCTGCGCATCATATTTTGATACTGTAGAGTGGCTGCGAACATTTTCCTGAGTTGTTCAGCTTTGACACAAATCTTGAAATGATTAACTGGTACAAAGGTGGGCGCACTCTAATAAATGGTGGAGGTAACGTGCTGATGAAATCAGGCGAGTTAATGTGAGTTCGTGTTTACATAGTTTTTCCGAACAAGCACACAAAATCTAATATTTACGCTATTATAACGTTTGAATTTAAAAAGCCCCAAGGTTAGTCATCTCACTGCCTTTCTGCCCATGCTATAAATTAGTTAGAAACTTATTTACAACTCATAATAAAATTTAGAGTATAACATGGCAATTAACGTAATACAAGCTCTACCAATTTTGTTTAAATACTTAGTAACTTGGAAGATTCCACTCATTGATTATAAAAATAGAAAATTTATGAATTGGCGTAAACGTTAAAATTTGAATAATGACCTGAAAAGAAGATATAAAAATTCAGATTACAATAATTTCGATTTCATGCTTCTCAAAATAAAATTTCTATTAGATTTGTGTCTATTCACATGATACCCTGAATAATTTATGAATACTAATTATTTTAACAAAGAAATAGTAAAGTTTTTAAAGGGAACGGTACAGGTAGTTACATAAACTTCTTTTATGTATATCTCATATTAGTATATCCAGCTCGGTTAATGAAAAAAAAAACTTTTGCTCTTTTCGATAAATATTCATCTATAAGTTCTTTTGCATTCTACGTATAAAAAAACGTAACTTTGCTAATCCTATCCTCTTTTGGGATGTGTCACTGATGCTTACAAGTCACACTTGGTAGTACATAATTACTTATAATTTCCACGCTCGCGCGAATAATCAGGACCATGCCTTTTTCAAATTAAACTATACTTTGTCAAATTGGCTTCTGGCAAAATTTGAAATCAAATCTTAATCCTTAAGGCTGAACAAGCAACCGAAGTCTAATATTGCCTTGAAGACAATATTGCGTCCATATATTTACATTAACTGGTGCATCATTGTCACGAAACATGCTAAGTACGAACATAGCTTATCAATTTACTGGTAAGTGCGGCATTAAATAACCATCAAAGTGCCAAGTAGACACGTCCTCTGTTGCCGACACAACCAAGGCATTACTGCTATCTAGTTTCAATCACATCTTCCTGCAAAGGCTTCGTCAGCTTGACATCTCAAAATGAGGGAACTCGGGGCCCTCACTTTCCTGATATTGAACTCGGACATTGCGTTTAATTTGGATGTGCTTTAGAATTTATAAAAGGAAAATATTTGAACACAATAGATTAATTCAAGATTCAGGTTTAAATTTCAAGTCTAAACCTGAGAAGGCGTTACGTGTGTGCAATACAGTTTGAATGAGCAGAAGATAAACTCAGTACCGATCGCGTTGAACAGATATACTTTTAATTTTAGACGAGAGACTGCAGTTTAAAAACTTAGAACTTGTAATCAGAACTTGTTTTAACGAACAGCATCAAAAAGTAAATTCTTAATTGGCAATAAAGAAATTGACATCTAGATTAACGTTTAACGTTTAAATAAGTGTTTCAATTTTAAATTCTAGTATAAAAATCTTTTAATAGCACATTTAACATTACAAATTTGAATCTTAACGTTGGGATAATTAACTTCAATATTCATGTAACATTTGTCTAATAATTTTAAAATGAGTTAAAATACATAGTATTAAATTTCATCACAATATGTAACTGAATATTAACTCTGAAAACCTTTTAATTTTTTATATTCTCATGCCTGTCGAAAAATTGTCACTGATATAATTTAAACCATAAAGTATGTTCCCGCTGATATACACATAACTAAAGCTACGTGTACAATCAATTATACACGTAGCTTTAGTTATCTAAATTAAAAGTATGTTTCAAAATGCGTATTTTTTTCCTATAAAGGATGTATGATTCATCTCAACAATGAATGCTAAATTGACTGATGAGATATAGACTAGAATTTTTTGGCTTAAATATTTCAAAGCCATAAACCTCACTAATGCTCATATAAAGGATTCTTTACCTTCAATAAA
This sequence comes from Dolomedes plantarius, assembly GCA_907164885.2. Classification (NCBI taxonomy): domain Eukaryota; kingdom Metazoa; phylum Arthropoda; class Arachnida; order Araneae; family Dolomedidae; genus Dolomedes; species Dolomedes plantarius. Next base: position 137,569,481 of record OU015491.1, on the reverse strand, counting down.
AACATATTTCACGAAGTTAAAATGTGAATTATAAATTCGTGAAATATATATGAATTTCGATAAATATGAAATATAAATATGAAATTATTTATATTTCATATTTATAGAGTATTATAATATATTACTTGATAAAAATGAAATTTGATATAAAATATCGAAATATAAGTATGAAATTATAAATATGAAATTCGTTAGGTTCATCGAAACTGGCTGTATTCTATACTTGATTTTGATTTTAAGTATTTTAGAGAGAATTTCATAAGGTCTGGGTTTCATTTCTATACATTCAATACCCTAAATATACATAAATTTTAGCTTTAATGAGAATGCGGTAACAGTCTTCTGTAGTCTCACAGAAATGTTTAAGGAAAACAAAGGAAGAAATCCCGTAGGAAAAGAGTCTCAGCAGTTCCATTTAATTTATAGTTACTGATAAATGAACTCATAGATTATGTTTTCTTTACCTTTATCCCATCTTTACTTTTTCTTCACCTAGTTTAACCAGGGTTAATAAGAATACCTATGCCTTTTTTGGCAGAAATCGTCTTTAGGTTTAAAATCTGTATCCATCAGAGATTTTCTTCGGAAGCAGGAATATCCACAGAGTGGTCGGTTACAATTTATTAATCTTATTTGTATGCTTCAGTCTCCCAAACAATATATAATTTGACAATATGCTAAAAAATTTATAAAATATGTTAGCAATTTATTTAAAGTATTACCAGTCCTTAAAATAATCTTAAAATTAGGAAATTTTACTGAGACATGACAGACGAAAACAAGTAATTTTTTTTTATTTAGAAAACAATAATTTGAGGAACTATGCATCGTATTTCGTTGACAACCGTATTTTAGAGATTTCTTCTTTAGAAATGTTTAAGATATCATTACATTATGTGATTTGGGCCAGGTGATGGCGAATGGCTAGGGAGCTATCATTCAGTTGAGATCCTGTGGGTTCGAGTCCCACTGTTGGCATAAATGTTTGTAACCGTTCGGAATCGGTTTTAAACTGTAGGTCCCGGTCAAATTAGCCCTCGTGTAGCAAAAGGTTGACCTTAGCGCTCCAACCCAAACCATTATGTGATTTGAAAATAATAGGAAATAACACTATATTAAGGTATAATATATTATTACGATTAAAAAAATAACTTGCAATACACAGATTATAAAAAAAAATCTATTTATTCAAGCATCTCAAAAGAAATTTGAAAATGGGTCCATTCTTTAGTCCCTTTCGTTTCCTGTCTTTCGAAATAAGAAAAAAAGGACGACAGACAATGAAAATTTAAAATTTATACCTTGAGAAATGGGTATGAATGGTACTAAAAACCTGCAGACAGTTATAAAATAAAGACAACCTCTAGGCGAATGGCTTAAAATTTTACGGGAAAATTCATAAGAAATAATCTTTGAAGATAGTTTTAAACAATCAGGAATGAAACACTTAAGTGTAGGAGAGTCAGTGGTATTTTCCATGAATTCAAAGCTGTACCCAACGGCAATATGACGAATAACAGATTGTCATATTTTAAAAAAAGTAAATAAAACAAAAGCAGGAGTAAAGTGCGATACACTATGGTACAGTATGAAAAGAAGGGATAATTGAAGATAAGGCTTAAAATTTTACTATTTGAGTAAAATAAGGAGGTAATAAAAGAATGAATACTACTAGAGACAACTAAAAAATGATAATCTTATGAGTTCATAGGAGATATTTAAAAAGGGGCTCCTTTTGCACACATAGAAAACTGAAAATAATGCTAAAAATAAAATTTTCCCAGCACACAATTTTCTGTTCAATAGATAGTGTGTGATGTAGTAGCTGAGTTAAAACCGATCTAATACAGGATGTTTTTTTATCAAACTGACACTTTGATAAAAACAGTTTGATAGAGCCACCCGTAGTACGATCTATCAGCTTAAATTTCACCAAAATTAATAGATGGACTAAGGACGACATCTGAAAGAGTTTCCATAAAAAGAAAATTAGTTTCAAAAGTCGTCGATTGGGGGAGATATGGCGCTGTTGTAGTCGGTGCACCCGAAAATTTGCATAAAACGCAAGTAAAACATCAAAATTCAAATTCATGACTACGTAGTCAACAGCAGCTTTAGTATTTTGGGCTTTAAAGATCGGTACGGAATCTGTTGCGCCATCACTTTACAGAAAAAAGTGTCATCAGTCGTTTTGTTTTCCACTTACATTTCCACCTCGCTCCCTTAACCTAATCCCTGTGACTTCTTTCTGTGGTGTTATTTAAAGTTCAAGGTGTATCTTGGTGGAGTCTCTAACTTGGCGGCCCTAAAGGACAACATATCCTTGACTGTCATGAACATTCCTAGTGACATGTTACGCTCGGCCGTTGAGAACGTAGTGTTCAGAGTGCAGCGTGTCGTCCACCAAAACGGTGATAGCATTGAAGAGGGGAGAAGTGAATTTGCTGCATAAAGCGGTGTTGCAGAGGAATTTTTTTTTCGTTTTCATTTGTCTTCTTATTGCAGCTTTTTGGTATTCACTCCTTACCTTTATAGCCCTAATTACTGGCGCTGCTGTCGACAACGTAATCGTGAATTTGCTTTTTGATGTTTTACTTGCGTTTTGTGCAAATTCTTTTGTGCGTCGACAACAACAGCGCCATATCTAGCAACAAAAGTCACCCTCTCAGTGACTTTTGGAACTTTTTTTTTCACAGAAACAATTTCCCGTGCTGTCCTTAGTCACTCTATCAAGTTTGGTGAAAATCAGGTTGATAGAGCGCGCAACAGATGGCTCTGAGTGGTGTCAGTTTAATAAAAACCACCCTGTATTTTGAAATATAAGACGCCAAAAGAATTTATAACCGATTAGGATATCCGATTAGAATATCCGATTAGGATATTTAGGATCAGAGCCGAGAAAAGAGATTCTGAAATCTTTTTGCAGATATTGATGAACATATATATCTTTAATGAGGAGTACATTAAAAAATTACTTGATTTTCAATCTATGTACTTTGCAACATATTTTATGGTGCAATTTCAATTGTTATGAATGAATAAGGATTTTCCTCAAAGCTATTAGTTCATTGAGGATATTTGCAATGTAGTTCCCCCCCTCCCCCCTCCAAAACAAATAATTCATTATGTAGAGCATTGTTTTAAGAAATAAAATGGCTTTATGGAATTAATTATACGATAAATTAAAATTCAACGCCTTTATAGAAATAATTCAAAAGTCAGTGAAAAGTGTAGTCACTTTAGTTTAGACTGAGAAAAAAAGGACCTTTAATATGTATAATTATTATAACACTGCAATCGTGTTATAAAAGAAACTGATTTCATACTGTTTTCATGCGTTATCAGGGCAAAAAGTTGACAACGATAGTACATTCAAAATTTTTTGAAAATCTATACCTATACTTTAAACTAAAACAAGTTATGTTCCATTGGGGAGTTTTTCAAAGGAACTCGTAATTCAAAATAATAAACACAAGCATACAACACCACAAAAACGAAAAATAATTTTTAGTTATTAAAATCTCAGAATAGTTTTTAAATCTGAAATGCAAAAATTTCATATGTGTCTACAACATTCTTAAAAACACAAAGTGGAATGAAGAATATTTCGAAAGTACGAAAATACGTTACCCCTGCTTAATATTTTCAGTTATGGGAATTTATAATTATTAAAATGAAATATTCAAATTAATACAGTTTTCATTTTCAAACTAAGAAAAGAAAAAAAAGAATGTCAGTAACATGTAAAAAACAGATTATCTTGAATTATATATTAAAAAAATACGATTATTTATGTAATATCATCAGATTCAATTTATTCTTCGCAAAATGAAGGCTGAATCTCCTTTGTAAAGATTTTAAATCGACTTACTTTATTTAATACAAAGAAGTCGAATTTTTAATTCAAACGTAAAATTGCAGCAATAAAAAACATAATGCCTTCCAATTCAACCCCAGTTAAGAAAATACAAAACCATTATTCATTTTTCTATTGTTATAGCTTTTTATTTATAACATTTTGAGTGAAATTTTAAAACTTTCTAAATATGTAATCACTTTTAAATTAAACTTTTATTAAAAATATAAGCTTGTTTCAATCCAGTAATAATGAATTCATATAAAAGTTACCTAATATTCAAGTTAGAATAAAAGTAGCCACATTTAAGAGCAACATTCCTGTTTATCTTTTACAATTTATTACTTAAAATTTATCCAGCCATTTATAAAATATGCATGTTTATTTAACTCAGCTTACTCCTCGATGGTGAATACATTATCCGTGATATGTGATAGATGAACGTCACGTAACTAATAAAGCCTCAAATATGAGAAACAATTAACGTGTGTAAGTCCAGAAAATGGAACAACTAATCTTTACGTTGAAGGCTGAAGGAGAATGTGACTGGCAGTGCAATTAACTGAGGTAATGCAACTGCGAAGCACTGACAATTCCTTCATCGATAATGAAAAACGGTATGCGCATGATGATTATTAACGAGATAAGAGTTTTTATTTGTTTGTTTCCTTGACAGTATGCAAAACAATTCCTTTTGAAGTAAATAGTGTTCCTTAGTTTATCTGATATGAGACAGGAGTCAATGAAACATAATCTGAATTCATTAATTAGAATTTAAATACTACGTAGTTACGAAAATAAGTCTGCATTTAATATTTCATGTGGAGCGTTATGTTTAATTACTTTACTTAATGATTATTATAATAGTATTAAAAGTTTTTTTATTCTTGGTAGGAAAATCATCAACTGTTATTTTAAATCGGTACTGTTTTATGTCTACGCACAGATGAAGAGTTAATTAAACACTTTATATTAAAGTTTAAACAAAATCTTTCAAATATGACTTGCGATCAGAAGTAGCCAACCCGTTCGCATGCACATGCTTAGCTAGGATTGTTTCGGTATAATAGCATTATTTTTTCATTGAATTTACAACGACTGACCTTATGTAAAGGCTTATGCAAATTATTATACTTTAGGGTTAAACTCGAAGTGAGGGAATATTTTTGCATTAATTTAGGCTCCTGATATGGGATTTTTAAAATACATAAAATAGATAATTTCCTCTCAAAAAAAGATTAATTTGTTTGAAAAATAATACATATTAAAAAATATTTCAGGTAGTCTCTTCTAACGAAACTACTGCGGGTTATTAACGTAGAGTTACTTATCGTTTCTTAACTCTTTTTTTTTCGCATTTTGGTACTTTTCTGTTTAGCTGTTTTACTGCTACTTGGTTTGGCGCACTGTCAAAATTATAATTCGCGACAACGCTGAAATTTTGCTTTCCCCGGGACCATTATTGAAGAACGTAATCCTACGTTAAAACTGTTTTTCCAAATAAGCCTACTACTATAAACCTGTTAATAGTAAACTCTATGTTGTTGTTTCTAATGCCCCCTGGCCGGAAGTATTCAAGACCAGGTCCATATAGGCTAGTGAGGTGCTTGGTGCAGCTCAAGATTTTATAAAGGCACCACAAGGGTCGGAGTCCGATATAGCTAGTTAGTGCCTCAATTTTGAACGAGCACCCCCTATGGGCGTTATCTAGGGGGATCGCAACCTCTCCCGTCCTTCCTGACCTCATAGAGAGACTTTCCGGTTTACGGATTTAACATGTCCATATCCGGCCTACACACGGAGGTATTTGATGGCGCCTGTCGGGATTCGATCCGAGCACCCTCAGCATCGAAAGCCTAAGCGCTAACGCTAGGCTACCTCGGGTGCTAGTAAGCGCTAAAATTCCTATAAATTATAAAAGCTCACAATTTGTGATAGGCGACGGTTCTTTCAGAAGTTAGCTGGATGACTGCAGTTGGTCATTGGTTTGTAAATTAGGGATTCGGTACATAGGTACATTAGGCATGTAATTTGTTCCCCAACGTTCGGTTATGCTTTTCTGAGGAGGCCATAACAAAGGCTCCTAGAAACCTAGGGCCAAGTGTTCCTGGTATGCTAGAGATAAATATTTTTTCTACTATTCCAATCATCATCTTTCCTCTACTCTGACACTTCTATAACATTATATTAAGGGAAACTGTATAATTTTTGTTGATTATATTACCTGCACCTACTTTGCTGAGAGAGAGGGAAAGGGGGAGGGAGGGAGGAGGAAAGGAGGGAGAGAGAGAGAGGGGGGAGGGAGAGATGTTTCTTGGTTGTACTTCTCGTTCAATCATTCTGAGTAAGTATCGCCTTTAGATGTTCTGATTGCAGTTCTAACTCAAGCAATTCACTCCGGATTGCCGTATGGTATTATCAATAACCGAAGCATTGAAATGTCATTATCAAGAAACGTTGTCTATATTTTTCTTTTTATACTTTTAGAATTCTATCAAAATTCTTCACCATTCGTTCGAATAGAATGTATATTAAAAATCATCAGATACTTCGAAATTTCTCAAGATGTCTTTGTCTCGTTCTGTATGGTACTCCTTTGCAGATATCCCTTTTGCACAGTGTTCACTTATAAAGAAGATGCTTTGGTGAAATGTTATAGGGAAGGAGGAATTAGAAACCCTCTATATCTGACACTACAGTCAGATATAGTGGGTTTGTTATTCAATCATTGAGTCTTCTCTATTGTATCTCTTCAAAGAAAAAAAAGTATTTTGTATTTTTTCATTAGAAGAAGAAAAACGAGTAAATCACTTTAAAAAAATAATTACATAGTTGGAACTGTCATCTGAATAATTCCTTTAGTCTAGGAAAATTTCTTCAGTTTCTTTATTCATTAAACTCTATTCCTTTTTAAATTGAAATTTACAATGAAATATGAAACTGTTTCGATTATTCGATTGGATTTCCATCCAGACTCAATCTGTGCAAGACTTCATAGTCTTGGCACTTAAGAACAAGAAAACTATTTTCTTTTTGAACTGCTAGGAAAAACTCACTGTTCCGTGAAGGTAAAAATCAATTATAGGCTTACTTTAGAAAAGTATAGCCGAATAAATCATAGAGCTATGAGACACCTGTTTCTGATTTATATTAGCAGTCAAACTGCCTGAAATTGCATTATTACTCTTTATAAAAGCTATAAAATGTCTTTGAATGCTAAAAAAATTTCAATGAAAGATTAAATTAGCACTGGTCCAAAAACCACTTCTAAACGCAATTCGCTGGATCTCAGCTTCAAATTTCAAACAATAACGAACCTTAACTGGAAGAGCTTTTAGTTTTAGCTGGCAAATAGAAAATCTCTAACATAAAGATGAATAATGGTATTATAAAAAAATAAGAAAAAATATTCGGTTAAAACTAATTATTCATCAGTTTAGATATGCAAATACTAAGCTCATGAATATTACTCAGATGAAAGGAAGATCTGGAAGGATGCTTTCTGTAACATTTTGCGTAAAAGCCAAAGGTTCATCTCTGTAAACACTGTAAAACAGTATGGGGAGAACTTATTGAAAGACTTGAGCAATAAAAAATTATATAAAATGCTATTCATGCAACTATAATAAAACTACTGCTATGACTAAATTTATTTCCATAAAAAAATATTATAAATAAGCTCTTATATTTCATCTACATAGGAACTCGTTTCCCACCCTAAAGCTATCGAATTTGTTGAAAATCAGTTTAATAAAATTTCTAATTATAATTAATTATAAAATTTACTAATAAACTGAGAGAAGAAAAGATTCGAATTATATCAAAATTTTCAGAAAAAGGTAATAGTAAACCATTTAAACTTTAATGTCAATATTTTCCTGTATTTATTATCTTTCTATATTTGCTACAAGAATGGATCATGATAAACACAATGAACTTTAAACTTAAAATGTGAAATTATTAAGATAATTATATGCAAAAAAAGCTGTTTTAGGTAACGCAGGTATAAAGGAAACTTGCTTTATAGCAAGTTTCCTTTATAGGTGCTATAAAGCAAGTTACGGCGTAGGCGTAGACGGTTTCACCGTTAGAAATATATAATATTAAACATGAGAAGTATTGTAATAAAAAGCATAATTAATCGCATAATTGGTAATAGCATTTTTTCATTTTTAGTTATTTTCTAAACTTATAGGTGATGTATTAATAATTTTATGTAAAACTATGGTTATTGTAAACTATGGTTATTGTATCTTTAATTCAATACTTTACCCAAACTTTTTATTTAAGTACACTACTCTTGTGTTTTTTTTGTCTTGTTCAAGAGTAAATCTTCTGAGTTCTTATATACAGTCAGTATTGTACAATGGTTAGCTTCTGAATAAGCTAAAAACTCTTTTTTTCTTCTCATCCGAAGACTAAACTTATTTACCTCTTAACTGGCTCGTATATTCTGTTCTCCATGTGTGGCTGAAGGTTATTTCGCCCATGTCACATCTCTCTTCATAAGGATTCATATTCAGGTTACATCACTATTTTTCTTCTTTTTTATGCGTTTTGTGTCCTTGTTTGTTTATCTAAAATATGAGACTATTCAGAAACACACTTTTTCGGCCAATTCTGTTGTTAGGTTCACTGGCCATGAAAAATTGCTAAGAGACATCCGTTTTTGTTTTTGCAGCGAATGACAGTATATTATCTTAATTATTTTATTATGAGAGAATATTTCGGGCTGAATTGGAGACTAACATTATATTTCTTTGTATATTGACCCATTTTAAATAATAGTTTTTTGCGTTATTGTTTTTAGTTTTAATATATATATATATATATATATATATATATATATATATATATATATATATATATATATATATATATATATATATATATATATATATATATATATATATATATATATAATGGTTTCACAGACGGTGATGTTATCTATATATATAAAAATGAATGTGTGTCTGTCTGTCTGTCTGTACTCGATAGATTCAAAAACCATACATCCAATCGCCGTGAAAAGTTGGGAAATTATTAGGTATATCCCTAGGAAGGTTTTTGAAAATTATTTTTAAAATCAGAGTTTGGATTCTAGGTGCTCCCGAACAAATATCCCAAAAATATCAAAATAACATTTAATTAGTAATGATTTTTGAAATTCAGCCTAGTAGTATGATGTAATGTAATATTTGCTAGATTCCTGCACCTGAGATTGTTTTCATGTGTGATATTATATTTTGTATTATTCGCGTGATATCATATTCTGTATTATTCCTACTTTACAATGACTGAAGATGGCAACTTCTATTATTTTTTATAGGATGGAATACGTTTGTAGGTTGTTTTTTAAGATGTCAAAAAACTTTTGCAATTATTAATACGAGAATAAATTATTAATACGTGAATAAATAAAAAATATTGGAAATACGTTTTATTTAACCCCTCAATTATGCCACCAAAGCGAAGTGCCATTGGTCGATCTACAAATCAAGCAAAAAGGAGAAGAGAAGTACGAGCTTCAGAAACAAGTGAGCAGAGAAAAACTAGGCAAGAAAGAGATCGAGATCACACTGCTCTTGCTCGATCATTAGAAACAAGTGAGCAGAGACAAGCTAGGCAAGAAAGAGATCGAGTTCACACTGCTCTTGCTCGATCATTAGAAACGAGTGAACAGAGGCAAGCAAGGCAAGAAAGAGATCGAGTTCACATTGCTCTTGCTCGATCATTAGAAACGAGTGAACAGAGGCAAGCAAGGCAGCAAAGGAATCGAATTCGCAGGACACAGACAAGACGAACGATACATACTGATTTGAATTTATGTGGTTTCAATTACAATCCCCTTTACAATTACAGTCTTCATCCAAGTGTAATTATTGGAAAAATGGATAAAAAGTGTACGTATTGAGGTGCTCAAAAATTAAAAAATGAAACGCCAGGTATGTGCTGTGCAGGTGGAAAAGTAAAGTTACCAGACTTGCGTTCACCACCTGAATCATTATTAACTTTAGTATCAGGTGAAACAAGTAAATCAAAAATTTTTTTGAAAAATATACGCAAGTACAATTCATGCTTCCAAATGACATCGTTCGGAGCAACGAATATCGTTAGCGCAAATTATATGCCAACATTTAAAGTACTAGGGCAAATTTATCACCATGCTGGATCACTACTACCCTTGCCAAATGCTGATCACAAATATCTTCAGATATATTTTATGGGAAATACTGACGAACAAATCAACAGACGGTGTCAACTGAATATGAGTACTAAACGAGAGATTGTCGCTGAATTACAAAATTTGCTTGAACAACATAATGAATTAATTAAATTATTTAAAACCGCCATTGAACAAATGCCATCTGACGATTACAAAGTAATAATAAAGGCAGATAAAACACCTATTGGTCAACATCGAAGACAATTCAACGCACCAACGATCGATGAAGTGGCAATTGTCATAGTTGGTGAAGAATTTAATTCTCGCGATATAATTCGTCATCGTAGAAATGGTGACGTCCAGAAAGTATCAGAAACGCATCGTTCATATGATGCATTACAATATCCCATTCTATTTTGGCAAGGAGAGGATGGATATCATTTTAATATTAATATGAGAAATCCTACAACTAATGTGGACATTAACAAAAAGGTCAGTGCTATGAATTATTATGCATATCGAACGATTGTTCGTGAGAATGCTGATAATCATATATTGAAATGTAGACAATTATTTCATCAATACATTGTTGACATGTATGCAAAAATAGAAAGTGAAATACTCCTCTACATACGACTAAATCAAGTCAAATTGCGTTCTGAAGAGTACATCCATTTACGTGATGCCTATGTAAATGATGGCAATCTCAGTGAATTGGGAAAAATGGTCATTTTACCATCCACATTTACAGGCAGCCCAAGACACATGCATGAATATGCACAAGATGCAATGACGTATGTTCGTGCATATGGTCGTCCAGATTTTTTCATCACATTTACATGCAACCCAGCATGGGATGAAATAAAGGAGCTTTTATTAACTGGACAATCACCATCAGATCGTCATGATATTTCTGCACGTGTATTTAAACAAAAATTAAAATCTTTAATACATTTTATTGTCAAACACCATGTATTTGGAGAGACGCGCTGTTGGATGTATTCCATTGAATGGCAAAAAAGAGGTTTACCACATGCGCATATTTTAATATGGATGATGGAAAAATTAAAACAAACAGAATTGATGAAATCATCTCTGCAGAAATACCAGACATTGAAATTGATAAAGACTTGCACGATATTGTCTCAAAAAATATGATTCATGGTCCATGTGGCTCACTAAATAATAATTCCCCATGCATGTCAGATGGAAAGTGCACAAAGCGGTATCCTAGAGACTTACTTGCTGAAACTATTACAGGCAATGATGGATATCCACTCTATCGACGACGATCTACCGAAGATGGTGGAAAATCCATTAAACTAAAAGTACTCAACAATACTATTGATGTTGATAATCGTTGGGTAGTACCATATTCTCCATTACTACTAAAAACGTATAACGCACACATAAATGTTGAGTACTGCAATTCAGTGAACGCTATAAAATATATTTGCAAATATATGAACAAAGGAAGCGATATGGCAGTGTATGCAGTGGAAAATACAACTGCTTCTAACGAAGAAGTCACCCAATATCAACTGGGACGCTACATAAGTAGCAATGAGGCTGTATGACGTATTTTATCATTTTCCATTCATGAGCGATATCCAACGGTTGTTCATTTAGCAGTACATCTTGAAAATGGACAGCGTGTGTATTTTACATCAGAAAATGTACGTGCAAGAGCAATGTCACCACCACCAACAACATTAACTGCATTTTTCACATTATCTAGAAATGATACCTTTGCAAGGACACTACTGTACTCTGAAGTACCAACTTATTTTACGTGGAATACATCAACAAGAAAATTTCAGCGTCGTAAACAAGGTAGAGCAGTACAAGGACTAAATTTATATTCCACAGATGCATTGGGTCGTCTGTACACTGTACATCCAAATAACGCAGAATGCTTTTACCTAAGATTAGTATTAATCAATCTTCGTGGACCAATATCTTTCCAAGAATTAAAAACAATCAATGACCATATGTGTGCTACATTTCGTGAGGCTTGCCACAAATTAAGTCTCTTAGAAAACGATGCTCATTGGGATATTTCACTCGCTGATGCTTCTAATACAGCTCAACCACAGTAGATACGTACACTATTTTCCATCATACTAACTACATGTTTTCCGGCTAATTCAAAGGATCTTTGGGAAAAATATAAAGACTATATAAGTGAAGACATTTTACATCGCATGCGTAGCATAAATGCTAATTCCAACATTCTATTTACATCAAATATATACAATGAAGCATGATTTTAATTGAGAATGTATGTTTGACAATAGCCAAAAAATCACTGAAAGAATTGGGAATGATTGCTCCAAATAGATCTGGTAATGCCATTTTCGATCGTGATATACAACGAGAAACGCACTTCGATGTTAATGAATTACAAACATTTGTTCGAATTAATCTGCCGAAATTGGTATTAGAACAACGAACAGCATATCACACAATTATGAATGCAATATCTAACAAGAGTTGTGGTTTATATTTCTTAGATGCACCTGGAGGCACTGGCAAAACTTTTCTTATTTCAATTATTCTGGCAACTATAAGATCACAAAATAATATTGCACTCGCTATTGCATCATCTGGTATTGCAGCAACTCTTTTGGACGATGGTCGAACAGCACATTCAGCATTGAAATTGCCATTAAATATGCAGGTAATTGAAACTCCAACATGTAATATTAGCAAAGATTCTGGAATGGGAAAAGTACTAAGATCATGTCAGCTTATAATATGGGATGAATGCACCATGGCACACAAGAAATCATTGGAAGCACTCAATCGCACATTAAAAGATTTGAGAGGAAATGAGCAGCTCTTTGGTGGTGCACTCATTTTACTAGCTGGTGATTTTCGACAAACTCTACCAGTTATACCACGTTAAACACCTGCAGATGAATTGAATGCATGTCTCAAATCATCAGTGTTATGGCGGTATGTGGAGAAAATATCTTTAAAGACCAATATGCGTGTTCAATTACAACAAGATGAATCTTCTGAACGATTTGCAAAACAATTGTTAGATATTTGGAATGTAAAATGGAAATGGACGAATTCACACACTGTATTGCATTACCAGAAACTTTTGTCACATTGTAAAATCCACTGATGAATTGATTGCCAAAGTTTTTCCAAATTTATCGCAGAATTATAAAAATAATCAATGGGTTAGTGAGCGTTCTATATTGGCATCCAAACACATTGATGAGAATTTAATAAAATGCACAATTCAAAATGAAATACCTGATGAAGAAACAACATATAAATCCATAGATACTGTTGTCAATAACGATGAATCAGTTAATTATCCAATAGAATTTTTAAATTCATTGGATCTACCAGGAATGCCACCGCATATTTTATCTTTGAAAATTGGTTCCCCAATCATTCTTCTACGAAATATAAATTCACCGCGACTATGCAATGGGACTAGGCTATCAGTAAAAAAATTAATGAATAACATAATTGAGGCAACCATTTTAAATGGAAAACACCAAGGGGAACATGTACTACTACCACGCATTCCCATGATACCAACGGATACTCCATTTGAATTCAAACGTCTACAGTTTCCTGTACGACTAGCCTTTGCAATGACCATTAACAAAGCACAGGGACAATCATTGCAAGTATGTGGATTAAATTTGATAAATCCATGCTTCTCACATGGACAGCTGTACGTTGGGTGTTCACGAGTTGAAAACCATCAAATTTATTTCTTCTTGCATACGATAGGAAAACAAAAAATGTTGTATATTTACAAGCACTACTAAGATAAAGTTCACCATAAATCATCAAATATCATTCATTTCATGATGATTTTTAATAATTACAAAATTATTGTTCAATTGAAATTCGTTTGCAATATTGTTTAATATCACAAGTGAAGAAGCACGTTTATTCTACCATCAACTATGTATATCTATGTTTTGTACATATGTTATATTCAAATGACGTATATGTAGGGATATATGTAGGGATAATTTTATTGTAAATTTTCATTTTGATGTATTGTATACATTTGATCATTAACAAATTATGTTTGAGGTATCAAAACTGCCTTTTTGTTCAAACACAGCAACGTGTGAACGGGTACAGCTAGTATACTTATAACAGAAAACAAAATTGCTACTGATATTTAAGATATTAGTGATATTTAAGGCAGTATACAGCTAGTATACTTATAACAGAAAACAAAATTGCTACTGATATTTAAGATATCACGAGATCTTGAACCTCGAGGGAAAATTGTGCTTTTAAATTATAATGGACATAAAAGATTGAGGTCTTAACGCAAAGGTTATAGGATATAACTTCAAAAGCTAAGATAATCTGAGAGTAGCTAAGTAAATCTGTAACTTAATGTTTTTATCAATATAGTGACCAATCAGTTTTGCTTTAGAAAATCAACAACTTAAAAACTAGTTTCTTTTTCTTGGTAATTAGAAATACTGCCTAATTTGAATAAAATTAAAATATTTATTTATTTTTTCTTAGAAATTATTTGGGTGCGTTGTGTTTTATTATTTATTTTGTTGAATACAACCCGAAGCCCTGGATGTAGAATTTAGCAAACGAACAAAAGCCAATAAACTATTCTCAATTTTAGATCATGTAATTTAACGCCAACTACTTTCAATTTAGACAAACAAATAGATTTTAACATAACAAAACTTAGTTTATTTACACACTTCATATTTACAAGTATAAAAAAGAATCTTTCATTTCCCAAAATGAAATCGCACTATTTTTATCTCTCACAAATTGTATTTACTATTACTTTGCAAAGGTTAGGGAGCGTCCCGAGCACAAAACAAATAAACTGATCTATTAGTTCAACACTAAAACACTTTCTCACTAAAAAACTCCTTCCTTACGAAAAAAAACTAATTTTACCTAGCTTAAACTGGAACTGAACAAATCAAATTGAGATTTAGCACTCACCCCAAATGCTTTTCATCAAACCAAATTTATCAAACCCAATTTGCTATCTTGGCCTTCTCGTCTCGCCGAGGGTTCGGGGTCACACTGCTCTACTGGGCAGGGTGCTGTATCTACTTCTTTCAAGATGAGGGATCAATCGCTCTTAGTTGATATCGTAGTCGAGCTTTCCTTGGCGTGTACCTTCGCTATTGCACTGGCGATGGGGGTCTCTTCAGGTCGTGAAACGGGGCGCTGGGCTCTCCACGTCGTGTATCTTCTCGATTTCGTTCGCGATGGGGATCGCTTCTCGGCTGTGGCACGGGAGCAGGGTCTCTTCGTCTCTGCTGCAATTCGAGTGCGGACCTCTCTATTTTACGTAGTAAACGCAATCGTTCTCTATATGTTTATCGTATATGAAATCTAGGGAGCTCTTCTCTCTACCCGCGCAGTAGCCGGAACGGGTTTAGGTGGAACCCTCAGGTCCACTTAAAGTATCACTTTTTTAGTCGTGCTGGAGATGGGGACCTACAGATTCCCCGATCCAGACTCTCTTTCTTTTCTTCCGATCTCCTTCTATATATTTTATTTTAATCCCCTTTCACACCCATGACTCCACCTTCTCATAAACTTCAATCAGCCATTCCGGACACCTTAAACTTTACATTCTCTATTCTCCCTTCACACTTTCTCATTGGCTTCTGAACTTAAAAACCTCACGCCCTCACTGCCTGCCCTTTTTGAACCACCCAAGATTTTCACGAGGCCACCGTCCAAACTGTATACCATAAATTCAACATAAAAGGCCTTTGTAACATAATGTCACCTTTCGGCTCCGTCATCTGATCTGTGTCTCCATCTCAGACCTTCCCATCTCCAAAGCTCATAAAGCTGTCTCGCACGGACTACGTCCTAAATAATTCTATTCTATAATTACTGTGGACGTTAAGTTTGATTCCGACTTTTATCACAAACATGTAATAAAGCTAGCTTTTTATTTAAAAGTGCTTTACTACAATGGGCTATAAAAATGCTCACTAGAAATCAAAAAGTTTAATGAAATAATGAATGCACCTAATTTAAACTAATATCTGTTCAAAAGGAATAACTGCAATTATGCATTATATTGTTAATGAAGTGTTAATTATTCCAAGAAAAAAAATCAGTCTTTGATTTTTTCCCTGTTTTTTTAGAAAAAATCTAATGATGTCAGTAGGTTCATTCACAGCTAAGTTACTGAAAAAATACTGTGTAAATATGTTTCAAAAGTTGCGTTTTTTATACTGATATGATATTTATTGTCATATGATAATCATTCCATGTGTATCGCAGTATATTTTATATGTCATGCTGATTTTAATTAGAGACCAATCAAATTTACAGTCACGAAATTTAATTTACAATACTTTGGAGTCCAAGTACCACAAGTTTCTCTCGATTAACCATGTACATCTAAATTTTCATTTAGGAAACTTATTCAGTTTCATTACGTAAATATCTATACCCCATGTTTTCATGAAGACAGTTGAAAATGCTTCTTTCAAGGACATCCCTCGACATTGTACACTCGTCACATTTTATTGGGTGTCAAGTTTTCTGACTGAATAGAAAATGTTGTTTGGCAGTGTAAATATATATATATTTAGGCAATTTACACATAGCTATAGATCTATATGGCAGTTTGAATGCGAGACTAAGCTTTTGTGTTAAACAAGAGATCGGTGTTATGACACACCGCTTATATGTATGTCGTCTCAGATATCGTAAAATTACGTGACACAGGAATTGTCACTACTAGCAATCACTTGATATCTCTTGGGACGTGAGAAATAGCTATCTGTGATCCCATCAAGTTCAGTGTCTATAGGACATGGAATTCAAGTGCAGACTAACGCTTCAGGACTATTATTTATTTATGGCCGTATACATATAAATATATATATATATATATATATATATATATATATATATATATATAT
Source organism: Dolomedes plantarius (assembly GCA_907164885.2). Classification (NCBI taxonomy): domain Eukaryota; kingdom Metazoa; phylum Arthropoda; class Arachnida; order Araneae; family Dolomedidae; genus Dolomedes; species Dolomedes plantarius. Next base: position 137,552,536 of record OU015491.1, on the reverse strand, counting down.
ATATATATATATGTATATATATATATGTATATGTATATATATATGTATATATATATATATGTATATATATATATATATATATATATATATATATATATATATATATATATATATATATATATATATATATATATATGTATATATATATATGTATATATATATATATATATATACATATATATATATATATGTGTGTGTGTGTGTGTGTCTGTTTGTTTCTTCTTTTGGATATAAATAATACCAAAAAATTACTTTTTGTGAGTTTAACATTCTGTATAGAACTTTACGATTAGCTTAGTTATTGATGAAAAGCTGTAACCAAGTCTTAATAAAAGGTAAAAATTAATATTAGCTAGTTAGTTTAATTTATTATAATGGGAAATTGTGCATAATAACATAATAGAATTTTAAATACAATATAGTCTCCTGATTAGGTCTCTACAAACACGCTGCAATTAATATCGGATAATTTTTATTTATTTTTTTTATTTTGAAAATTGTTAACTCTAAGTTAGATATTTTAAATACATCATTTTTATCTTTCAGATGAAGTGCCCATTTCATATTATTTTTTAAACTCTAATTTCCTTTTATATAATAAATATATACCGATGTATCTACATAAATGCATAATAATTTTTTAATGATAATTATCGTCTTTCCAAGAGGAAACTGAAGGCATTATGTAAAACTGAATCTTGCACTTATAGTCATACCAATAATCATTATAATAATCGTGCTTTATCCCTGAACAGTCGCAGTGAATGAGACGATCTTAACGAGAATCACGTATAAAGCTGCGAGAACAAATAAACACTTAACACCAATAAGTAAGATTTAGATGATAATGTCGTAAATAATACTCTCCCAAGTGCTGTGGCATTACTTGGATAAAAAAAAATTACTCAAGTAAAGAATTTGATCTTACTCTTGAGTCGACAAACACATTAAGATGAGCAATTGTTCTTACATATTTTTCATATACGAACCATTTTATAGGACTTGGGACGTGAGAAATAGCTATGCGTGATCCCATCAAGTTCGGTGTCTATAGGACACCGAGCATACATACTTCTGATAAACGTTACTGTACGCTGCGGGGTAGGAAAATTTTATAGTCTAAAACAGCATTCAATTGCTATTATTCTTTTATGGACTGGTATCGAGGGACTGGTCGATCAATATGCTTTTGTTATTTTATTCTTTTTATTTACTGTTTAGCTTGAGAATATCTCTGGGGACCGATGTAGCCTATCTGTAGCGTGCTGGCGTTCGGTACTGAGGGAGCTCGGATCGAATCCCAACAAGCGCAGTCCTTCTTGTCAAGGCCAGAAATGGACACGTTAAATTCGTAGACCGTAAAGTCCTTCTAGGAGGTCAGTGGGCGGAAATGGTACGATCCCACTAGATGTCACCCCTGGGGTTGTTCGGTCAAAATTATGGTGAACTCTGACCTTTGTGGTGCTATTTTAAACCTTAGCCACACTACTGAGACAGAAGCTTGTTCAGACTTGGTCTGGAACATCCGACCTGGAGGCAGAAGGAACAACAACATCATATATCCTCTCAGTAAATTCTTCAACTTGATCTGTCTGATGTAGAGTGATATTACCATTCATTAACTATAAAAAGGACCTCGACACCTCTGCACGAGTCTACAGGATCATATTCTAGCACCACGGTTATTCTCTCTTTATAGGAAAAAGGGAAATAGAAAATCGGCATGTCAGTACTATCCCTCTCCATAGCGTAACAACAGTTGCAATATATTACACCTGAACTATATCTCCTATTGTGTGCGCACGTCTTGGATTATGCGCCAGTCTTAATCTGAATAAACACTACGAATCATTAGTGAATACTACGTTTTCTCATTTTCTAGAATATTTTAAAGTGAAGAACAAGTAAATGGGCTTTTTTGTAAACAGCCAAAATTCTTACGCATTTTTACGTTCTGTATTCACGCCAGGTATGTTTGACCTTCTTGAACAAAAAAAAATAATTGTTAAACAAAAATCACATCTTACCAATTAATCAACCACTTCTCTCTAATAAAGCTCCCATAATAAGTGGGAACTAATAAACATAGTTACCAGTTCGACCATTATATTTTTAATATCGCTAGCCTCGGCTTTATAAAATAAAAGTAATGAAATTATTATATTTTGTTCGGCATTTTTATAGCACACAATTTATGCAAGCCAAGTCGCAATGGAAATTACTTACCTTTACTCTATGCTATGTCGGAGAACTCATTTTGCACAGAAAATCTAAATGTGAGACTAACTTTGGTAAACTTTGTCTTATTTTGAATAAGATACCCTTCCTGGCAGGATTTGCTTAATGCAATTTCCTCACCCTTTAGCCTCCTATATTTTAAGCCGCAAATAGTAGAAATCTCTTGGTTCATTCCGTTGTTAAACTGACTACGTAGAACTTCGAAGTAGAAGATTAAAGAAAATTGTTAATTAAGATAATGCCTTCCGGTTGTCGGCTATGCTATAAAATTCAATGCGGGTAAAAATCTAAATCTAAAATCGTTTGGTAAGCTAGATATAATCTTTGCTTAAGTGTTTGATTAACTAGATATCATCTTTGCGAAAGAATTCGAGAGACCCACCACAGGAAACATTTGATTTTTTTCTTCAAACAATTTTCGTTAAACCTTGATACGAACTTTTCGATATAACATTATTAATACTTAGAGAATGTAAGAATTTTTCTTAATAACTTTGAAAATAAGCAATTCTGAAAATTTGTCTAAACTTATTATAAAGCTAATAAAATTTTAACTAACAGGATTTATTTTAATTTTACCGTCTGTGAGCAAAATTTTTCTTTAGCTATTAAAGCTTAATTTTCATAGAAAAATTGATAATAACATCGCAATATCTTGAATGAAAATTTATTTACATTACCAAGTGTATGTAAAAGTAATTGTGGCATTTACTAGATGATATTAGAGATGTTGCGCTAAATTTTATTTTCTGATCATGGCACATCTTTCGTTTAAACGTGTGTGACAATAAAAAGAAGAAGCACTAAAACCTGCACATCCGATTTTCGTTGAATGACTATGATAAAAAATTATGGTGCTAACAGAATCATCAAAATTTATGTTAAATAACGCTAATTAATTTTTTAAGGTAGAGCATTCTTTTTTTTAAATTTTAAGTCGTACGCTTCATTATCTCATCCTTATTTTCATTATAATGGAGCCCCTTTCCCTTCGCAAATTTTACGAGAAAAGTCAGTCACATATCTCAACTTAAAATATAGTGCATATAATAACTAAACATACATAAAAATTTACATAAAAACATACATAAAAACTGACATAAAAATTAGCACACTTATAATTTATAGGTTGAGCATTCAATTATACACAACTGTCATAGATTAATCCCTTAGTTGTCTCAAAAGTTGCAAAATATGCAATATTTTGATTCACTATTCATTCATGCAATTTATTAGTTTAAAGCAGCAAAATTTGTTTAAATTGTATTGAATTCATTGTGAGAATCCTGAACCTATCTTTCCCAATATATTAAATGAATCTGCTCTTACTGCAAACATATTACCCAGCAAAGTTTGGTGAAATGTATTCTCCGCTATGTCATGTTTACAGGTTCTATTGTGGTTTACCTGAATCATATATTTAATATCACCCTATCTCTGTCAAGTTATCATGATCAGGCTTCGCTGGCAATATACCACTTGATGAGATTACCATTGTCCTTCTGTTATTAAATCTATTCCCAGTGCATTATGAGCTGATTGTTCATGTACTAATTTCGGTTCGATTTATTCCTTCTTTTAAATATATAAATAAGCTGATTCGTTTCTTTTCTAAACACATTGAATATATTAACGTTTTATTACTTGTGTTAATGTGCATGTCAAAAATGTATTTTGGAAAGGAATGAACATTTAGGTACTAAATTTTGCTATTCGATATATAATGAAAGCATGTATTCTGGCTTTATGATGCCTATTAACTGACAATACTTTAAATTTAAAAAAAAAAAACCTGTCTAACATGATCGGCATATTTTCTCTTTAAATCTCGCTATCACATTTGATATTGTTTGATATACAGACATCACTTTACCCGTTTATTAAGTTGAATAAAGGGGGTCCGGCACATATTAAATTTTTTTTTTTATTTATTGAGTTAAAATTTTGAAAATTTTTGTGATGAATAACCATATAATTTGTAAACAAAATCCCATCATAAAACTTCTCATAAAGTTTTTAAAAAAAATTTTAAAACTTATTTAATTTTTTTAAGTGGGGTAATTTAAAATCGTTATAACTCGAAATATTATTTGTTGCATTTTAAAATTTCTTCATTTAAGTAAACAGAAATATATAAGTTATAATTTTGATTGTGAATTTCTTTTAAATATTAATTTAAAAAAAATAATATTTAAAGTAAAAATTTCAAAAAAAATGTCGTAACTTATATTTAAAAAATCATCTTTTCAAAAGTAAATATTTTTTTCAAATTTGCAGAGTCAAGATTAAAGTAAAACAATTGAAAAAGACATGTTTCAAGTTTGAACCATTTATCTTTAGCGGTTCTTGACTTAAAACAATTTAAAGACGAGAAATAGTGAAAATACCATGCAGGAAAATGCATTCAAAGATTTAAACAAATATTGACTGCTATTAGAATGTTGCAAAAAAATTAATATTTCCTGTTCTAATTAAGACAGAAACACGATTTAAAAGTCATTTTAAGCAAAAAATAAACAGAAAAAATTTTAATGCAATTTATTTTTTTGAAAATTTGAAGAATTTTGTGTCATTGACCCCCTTAAGACCTGTAATCGTTAATTTTAGAACATATCAGTATGCGAGCTGATAAAGAATGTTTGAGTTTCATTATCTGGTAGATGAAGGTTTATGCAAAGTTTTTTGTAGACACCAAATATTTATTGCAAAAACTGAGCGTATCAACGATGCTATTGTGTCCTGAGTATGCGAGGATAAAGCGATGAAAAGTTTCAAATTATGTGGAATACCTGAACTTCAAACAAGTGCATTTACATATCCCCGCGTCAAGATCAACCGCAACGAGTCTAAAGCGTACTTAGCCTAGTTGTGACCGAGTCAAAATAATAATATAGTAATAGAAGAATAGAAGATACATACGTAACGAATTTAGGCAGCGAAACATCTCTTTTCGACGTGAATTTCATGTACATTTTTATTTTTATATTTGTTACAAAGTTTAGTTGACAATGAGCAAGTATAGATTTAGTCTTCTCGATTCAAATATGCAGAATCTAGAAAAAAAACCATAATTTAGAAATGTTTCTCTGTAATAGTTAGGTCTTTTAAATTACGTTTTGAGAAAACCTAAGTTTTATATTCAGGAGTTTGATAATTGTGTCAAATCTAATTTGAGTTTATAAAACTTTGTTCATAGCTAAAACTTTCTGAAACTATGTTCTGTTTGGCTTTGAAGGCTCTCTTTTACCACGGTCTGTTATGAGGGGTACCAGAGATACCCCTTTGCGTTGTGTAAATTTAGGGAGGTGAACTCCAAAGGTAACTATGCGTTTATAAATAAAAATAACAACATTTATTATACAATATTTTACAAGAAAAGGTCGGGTTTACATATTATATTTAAGATCTTGGCTATACATATTTTTAACCGAATTAGGGCATACTTCATCCGCTTCCTGCGGCATAACCATTACGGGTCGAGTGAAATAAAAGTCTCGTAATCTCTCAGAAGGCATGAGCACTATTTAGAGGGGGAATTTATGACCAACCTGGGGAGTTTGATGAAAACAGCATAGCGTGGCATCGTTGAGGGCATTTCTACAGGAGGAGGCTTTAGGCATCGGGTAGAAATTCATGTGGCATTTCACTGGCGGATGCAACAGGATTCGGTGCTGGCGGTTGAAGACGGGTATCTCGCCATTTTACGGGGGCGTCTTTCCTTCCCAGGCTCTCTTGCAGCTCGCTACCTCCAATCGCTCCCTCGCTCTCTCTCCGAACGTCGTTTCTCCCACACTCGGGGCTCCCCCAATCTTTATCATAACCCCTCCCCAGGTTAGTTATTCACGTAAATTTATTGCCTCTTCGAGTTTTTTATTCGAGGGCAGGATGCTCTGACATTCCCATGGTTGACCCACGTGGTACGCTTATTTCCAAGAAAATTGGAAGTCCGTTGAATTTCCTGGAATTTCTTTCCCGCGTCCTGAGGAATTCAGGAGGGGTGATGTTTCTTGGAAAATTGGTGCAGCTCCAATATGGCCGTTTTATGCCCCGTAATCGTGTTGGAAGAACAAAATGGCTATAACGTTGGAAGGAGTTCAAAATGTTCAAATTGTGGATCCTTCACAACAATCACTCCCCCCCCCCCTTTCTAGGCGTGCTGGTACGCCACAGTCTGTAGGGGTTGAAGAACGGATTGGCTCCATTCGCTTCAGCAAAATAGACTCCAATTGCACAAAAGTCACAATGGCAGTAAAATAAAATCATGAATGACATCAGTTGTAAAAGTTCAGGAGGTCAAAATCTCCCCTTATAGTGCTGCAAGTTTTACTGATTTAAAAAAAAAATTCAAAATTTATAAAGTTTTCTTTAAGCTTACATTAACTCTGACTAACATTACCTAACATCATAGAAAATGGTATGCATACCCTGTAAAACAAATAATAACAAAATAGTGGCTCGATCAACACATGTGATCAGAGATTAAAATGTAAAGAAAAGGTTATCTTACAGAAATAGAAATCTCTCCGCTAAAATCGTACAGCGAAGATGAAATTTTCAAAAACGTTGGCAAATGTGCATAATCGCCATTATGTGTTTAACTCGCGGAAAGAGTAAAAATGTTCTCTTTTCCTTGCGCTGCCATTTGTGTGAAACATATAATGTGCTATCCATGCATTCAATAATAATAGTACTAATAATGATAATAATAATAATAAAACACAATAATAAAACACAATACACGCTAATCTTTTAATAATATATATATATATTTTTTTTAATTTTAAATTTTCCTTTTTTTTTTTTTTGTTTTTGTTTATTTATTCATTCCCCAACGAAATTGACCAAATTTTGCTCTATCATCAGATTTGTACACTGAAACATCGTCAAATTGAATTTAAACTATGCGCACAAATGAACCCACGATGAAAATTCTAAAGTCTGCTAAGTTTCCTAAAAAAAAATTATATAGATATCTCATAGCAATATAACAGAAGACGAAGAGTTAAGAGAGAGAAAAAAAAAAACTTGTTTTTGTCAAGAAAAAAACTTAATCAAATGAAAAAATTTATTTACTCGGTACACCTTAGTTTTCAAAAGCCTATCGTTGACACAAGATAGTTGATCAGACCCTCTGGAGAAAACGATAAAACCCCTTAAACCGAGTTTTCCCTTGTAAATTGGCAAATGGGCAGAAAACCTTAGGCGGCCATTCCCAAAGAGTTCTGTCCATGACTTACTGATCTAACTGAACCAAAAACATTTTAAGTAAAAAGTTTTAAATTCTGCGCGAGTAAAGAAAGTTTAATAGCTTTGCAGAAGTATTGAGCGTCTATTTCCCATTCGCCTGATTTTTGTAATTTTCTTCCGGCAGCGGTTCGCTTGCGGTTTTGATAAATGTACTCTGCATCTCCGTTCGCAAAACGGCTTTCGAATTTCGCTTTGTTTGACACCCCGTTGTAGAGCATAATACAACTATCCGCGACCTCACGTTACATTTTCGCCTTGAACCTAGCGTTGGGGGAATTAGCGAGACTAACTTTTTCACTCTCTGTGTGGGGCAATTGTTTAGCCGGGGGTCCAGCAAGTTGCTGTGAAACTCCCCTTCCCATTCTCTTCTGTCGAGGACGGGGCGAGGGAACCTAGAACATTTAGTGTGTTCTCAGGATCCAACGACATTAACTTTTTTTCACTCCCCCCTTATTTTGGGTCATTCTTCCTATTCCCCGCGATCAAAGTCGCGTTCCCGTTTTAAGGGTAAAGTTGAATTCCGAGTGGGGAAAGTGTGGATTTCGTCTTGCTCCCTCTTACTAGAACACCATTTTTAAAAAAAAAAGTGGCTATTTTGCCTACTGAACAGTAAAATTCGCGCATTATTCACCGTACTGCCCCCTAAATTTATTACTATCTTTATTTAGTTATTCATTATTTTCTCTTATTCACTCATTATTCGTTACCATTATACACTATTATTATCTTGCCCCTCAACCGGTATTTAAACATAGCAATTTTTCCTACGGGCGACCACTGAACAAAAGTTGCTAAGGCCTCGAATTGCATGAAAAACGCATTGCAGTCTGAATCTGGGGCGCCATCGAACGTGGACACTAAATGCGTAAAGCTGGGAGTTTTCCCGCTAACGGCTGAATCGGTCGCCATAATACTATAAAGTAAGGAAAGGTAATCCGAGATACTGCTATTGTGCTTCAAGACAAACCCTTTTAAACAATTTTTGTTCTAACATATACATGCGAAACATATAATAATCAAAATAAAGTAAAAATCATTATCCTAGAATTATATATATACTAGCCGCGAACACATAAACTCTAACATTTCAATACAATTTGTTCACACAACATGTAGGCATGGCAGGTACAAGGGAAAGAAAAGAGAGAAATTTAAAAAAAATGTATGCATAACACTTTACCGATATATATATGAACCATAAGAACCTTGCACGACATTAAAAGCTTTTGCCAAGATACACAAAAAAAATTTTTTTTTTTTTTTAGTATGCCCAGGTTTTGGACTAAAGTAAAAATATTATAACATACCCAGGGAAATCCTCGTCACGAGGCACCAATATATGTTATGAGGGGTACCAGAGATACCCCTTTGCGTTGTGTAAATTTAGGGAGGTGAACTCCAAAGGTAACTATGCGTTTATAAATAAAAATAACAACATTTATTATACAATATTTTACAAGAAAAGGTCGGGTTTACATATTATATTTAAGATCTTGGCTATACATATTTTTAACCGAATTAGGGCATACTTCATCCGCTTCCTGCGGCATAACCATTACGGGTCGAGTGAAATAAAAGTCTCGTAATCTCTCAGAAGGCATGAGCACTATTTAGAGGGGGAATTTATGACCAACCTGGGGAGTTTGATGAAAACAGCATAGCGTGGCATCGTTGAGGGCATTTCTACAGGAGGAGGCTTTAGGCATCGGGTAGAAATTCATGTGGCATTTCACTGGCGGATGCAACAGGATTCGGTGCTGGCGGTTGAAGACGGGTATCTCGCCATTTTACGGGGGCGTCTTTCCTTCCCAGGCTCTCTTGCAGCTCGCTACCTCCAATCGCTCCCTCGCTCTCTCTCCGAACGTCGTTTCTCCCACACTCGGGGCTCCCCCAATCTTTATCATAACCCCTCCCCAGGTTAGTTATTCACGTAAATTTATTGCCTCTTCGAGTTTTTTATTCGAGGGCAGGATGCTCTGACATTCCCATGGTTGACCCACGTGGTACGCTTATTTCCAAGAAAATTGGAAGTCCGTTGAATTTCCTGGAATTTCTTTCCCGCGTCCTGAGGAATTCAGGAGGGGTGATGTTTCTTGGAAAATTGGTGCAGTTCCAATATGGCCGTTTTATGCCCCGTAATCGTGTTGGAAGAACAAAATGGCTATAACGTTGGAAGGAGTTCAAAATGTTCAAATTGTGGATCCTTCACAACACGGTCAGTCGTTAAATTTAGGCAGAATAATCTATGTAGCAATACTGATTTATTCATCCTTCGTTACTAAAATACATCTTTCCTTATTAATCTTCTTGCAATTTTTAAACCAAATAAGAAGACATATTTTCAAATGAAAGATAGCCTATGCAATTATTTTTTTTCTCATTATACTAATAAAAATGTATTATACTAATACAAACCGTTTAATTTGTAACACCTTTTATAAATGAGGTATGTAATGTTATGGTTATGAATGAATAGAGATCCACGCAGGTTCGATACTGAAGAGAAAAATATTCATTAACAAGGAATTTTTAAACATTTATAATAACGATCTATATACCAGCTAGCTATAATTTGCTTTTTTCACGCATTTCATGTTAAAATGGATAAAAGTTAGTCCTAACTGAAATTTCTGTGCCATTCGCGTACATGGTATTCTTTTAATTATATAAAGTTCTATTAGATTAAATTCCAGAAATGAATTTTAATCCTATAATTTTTATGGAATTTTTAAGGCATTTTAATTCATTATGTCTGCACTATTCCCCCAGATTTTTTCTCATTATAGAATCAGATATATATTTACTTTACAAACATACTCTTTAAATGAATAGTTAATGATAATTTAAAACACATTCAAAGTTTTATTTCATAATAGCTGCGTACATGGTACAGCAGTAACTGACGATACTATTTATGTAATAAACGTTAAATATTATTAAACTAAATCTCTCATAATTAAGTTTCAGTAAAATGTAACATTGAAATAAAATTCTTTATTTGATGTACTTTCCTTCCTTTTGCACCTTAAAAACTTTATTTATTGCCTTTCATTTACGCAAAGTGCAAACACATATTTGGTGGAAATATATTTTAATTAGTGGTCGATATTTACTTAACCAATAATATGTACGTCTTATTTGAATATTGGTTCAACTCCACTTCAAAAAAAAGGAGTTAGCCTCACTTTCATGTTCCTACAAGTCATTTCTATCTTATTTTTAAACTGGTACACCTCCAACTTATTTCTGCTGCCAACAGAGGGCATTACAAATCAGACTTCAGCAGTCATTTCTCACTTAGATTTTAAAGACATTTTTGTAGCTAATAATTTCAAGATAAAAACAACTTTTTATATACCATGTTTTTAAATTTTCTGTTGAATCATATAAACTTGACAATTAAATGTATTAATAAATACCTTTAAAAAAATTTTTTGAGGAATTATCCCATCAACTTGAAAGAAAGTGAAGTTAATTGGAAGTTAACTTCCAATTAACTTTTCGTTTCTTCCAATTAACTTTTCGTTTAACTTTTCGTTCCCGTCCCGGCCAATAGATGGCTGCACCAGTCTACAAAACAAAATTAACTGAAAATAACTGAAAATTAATTTAATTCTGATTAAAGATGTCTAAAAGTATTAAAAAAGGCATTGTTATCGTGTTCTGAGTTATTCTAAAAGTTTCAAATGTCTAGCTAGTCGGGAAGTTAGTTAAAAATCGATTGCAAGATTTTAACTGGACAAACAAACACACACACACACACACAAGAAAGGAAGTTAATAAAAACATGGTAAAAATGAACAAGAATGGAGTTGTACCACTATTTAAATAAGGCCTTCATATTATAAATGAACCAAAAACAGCTAGAAAGTATGCCATTAGTTTCATTCAGAAATCATTGGAAAATAGAAAACAAAATTCACTTACCCGCTGAGATTTTTTTCTTTCTTATATTTCAAGAATATGGAAGTCTAATATTTAATGCTAGTCTTTCTAATTAAAAATAAATTTATATATGTAAACAGATTTGCAAATTCTTGTAAATAATTTTCACACACAAATATCAATTTAGTTCCCTTTCTTTCTGTATCAGTAGTCATGCTTTCTACAGTCCGGAAGTGAAATAGCTTAAACTTAAATATTCACAGTTACAAAAAAATGCGAAATAAATTAAATATCCTCTGGCTGAAATGTAAAGTGGTCATCCCTTTTGTTCAAAGAAGGGTAGTTATCCATTATAAATGAAGTGTTGCCACAAAGAATTTTTATGGGCATTTTTTTCGGATATAAGTATTCCATAAAACAATGTAATGTGTAATTACTACCTTGTACCAACATTTATTTTCACCAGAAAGTGCTAAAAAAAGGAGATGTAACGGCTTGGGTGATTTGGAAAGAAATATAGGAAAGGGATTTTTACAACAATGTAAGCTGGTTTTAATAATTTCTTAAAGTTAGATAAATTTGGGTATTTAATCTTTGTTTTTATAAATGTTACAATTATTTATATTTATTCTGTTTCTCTAGAAGGTATAGTGTGTACTCTTTATGTGACCTAATTCTTCAATAACTATTAAACTCCTCAACACGATTATGAACACATCCACAAACACTTGTAGACTTTAAAAAGTGTCGAAAGTAGTTTTATAGTCGTAATTTTGTTAAATATAAAATCGTGCTCAATGTTAAAAGAGTAGAAGCATAAAATCCCACTATTGAAATTAATTATATTATTTGAAATGCATTTAAAATACTTGAAATATTTTAAATCATATTAATAAATGAGAAAAATAGCACTTTAAGGTTATGGTAAGTAAAAGATTGATTTTGTGTACAATATCTATGGTGCCCGGTACAAAGGGGTTAAGTCAATAACAGTAATTTAAATATTACCAAGTTATTGGTTTATATATCAATAACAGAAATATAATTTCGACTTGAGCCTTCTTCACAAAGAAATGTACTTTTGTATACAAAATTGATAGAATTCAGCCTTTTATACAATTCAAAAGATTTTTTTATTAATACTAACAACTATCTAAAAATCCTTTTTTTTTTACTTAAGCCCTTTATACCTGGCACCATAGATATGTTTCCCTGATTTTGATTTAAATTTTTGCAGGATATACTCGTTTTTGTGTTGTTCTTAATGATCTATTTTTAATCAAACTCTAATATCTTTTGCTTCGTATATAGTTAACAAATACGAATTGGTTCTATGGTATGTAAGCTCTAGAAATGATCTTATATTTTATTGGCTTTTTCAGAAAAGGGATAAAAATCAAATGCAAATTCTTTGTTTTCCCTGCCAAAGTCTTTAATATACATAAAAACATTATTAATACGCTTTATAAGTAAACCAAAAAATAGTACTATAGAGAAATCCATATAGTAATGAAGGATAAGCATTATTTTTTAAGATGCTTACGATAAATATATTTTTAAAAATTTTTAATACAAATAACTGTGGACAAGGTTCTTAAGTATACAGAAAAATAAGAAATAGATAAAAGTAAAAATGAGATTAAAAAAAATAGAAAATACGTAAACAGGAAAAGCAACCCAAATGATCACAAACCACCCAGTAACGTCCGTCCTGCTCTGTCTTAACTGGCCTCAAATGCACCTCCCGTCCTTGTTGTTGGAATTGCAAAGAGAGTAGAATAAATATAATAACTAGCATGTATACGTTGGCTAATAAAATATATCAACCTTATATATGTCCTTAGGTATCCTTTAGTTTAACTAAATGAAAAAAAAAAATATTTGTTTTGTTTTCATTTGCGAAGAACAAATCAAAACTTGACAGTAGGCATTCATTTTTCCCAGAAAATTTTCTAGAGGGAATTATACTACAATTAAATGCCAGTCTTGTTAAGGAACGAAAAATAAGGAATTTGACAACCAGAATTTTCAGTAGTTTCAATCTTTTTTAAGGTAAATATAAAATAAGTAAATTTAGAGAAATAATTGCTCTTTGATAATCATTTTTCTGTTTCATAATAGAGTTATAATGAAACTAGAACATACGTTAGTGAGTCTCTTAATCTAATCACTTTGCATTTTTTAAAGAGAAAAATATGCATTAACAAGGAATTTTTAAACATTTATAATATCGATCTATATACCAGCTTGCTATAATTTGCATTTTACATGCATTTCATGTTAAAAAGGATAAAAATTAGTCCTAACTGAAATTTCTGTGCCAGTCGCGTGCCAGGTATACTTTTAATTATATAAAGTTCTATTAGATTAAATTCTAGAAATGAATTTTATTCCTATTATTTTTATGTAATTTTTAAGGCATTTTAATTCATTATGTCTGTACTAATCTGCCAAATTTTATCTCATTTTAGAATCACATATATACGTACTTCTTTTACAAACAGAATCTTCAAATGCATAGTTAAGGATAATTTAAAACACATTGAAAGTTTTATTTCGTAATGTCTGCTAATTTTAACGCCTTCGAGTGCGAGTAATTCTACATTTTTCAGCTTTAGCTGTAGATAATACACTGCACGTTTTCTGTGAATGATTACTAAAAAGTCAAACTTTATTCTATTTCCAATACTTATTTGAATTTATTGAACTTTATCTCATAAAACCAAGGAAACCTTGCTTTCATATTCTCTCTATTTGCGTGCCATTTAAATTGGTATGAAGTCAACGTGGATATTTCGACAAGGAACACTTTTTTTTCTAGTGTGAGTGGGGAACTTTATAACATGATTTACATGATGATGTGGTCTGTCACTTCGCCAGTTGAAAATGAAAATAAAATATTCCAAGGACAAAGGAGAAAAGTGTCAGATATGTTATTTGAGGGATAGCTGGGACTTTTGAGGAAAAATGGAATTTAGGAGCAGAGTTTTTTAAAAACATGAATATCGAGAATATTTTCATGATGAAAAATTTAAGTTTAAGTGGTGCAAAGATGAAAAAACGGAACTAAATAAAGGCAGATTCAGTCACTTGCAATGTTTAAATTTACAGAAGTTAAGCTCAATGCATAAATTTAATAAAATCTAATTTTTTATGCTTTAATAGTTTTCTGGTGCTTTCACCAAAGAAAAGCGTAATGATGTTGCATGAAAATTTTCTTTCTTGTACATGATTACGCTTTAATTTGGATGAAGCACGCATATTTTATTTTCAGTAATAAAAGACAATATAAAGTATCTGACAAGAGTATTTCTAGCTGTTACTAAAATCTTAATATAAATATCTTTATTTTCACAGGGTTGTATCTTTCAATTAAATTTTAAATAGCTTCTTTCGCTTTATGTTATTCATATTTAACATATTTTAGAGAGAAAATCCTTTTTGATTTCTAATTTGTCTATACCAGTCTTTAAATACCTGCCGGTAAAGTGAGCTTATATAATGATGCGCAGCTCCTTAGATAGAAGTAATTCATGTAAATCTAGAATCCCTAGATTTACTGCAAAGTCGATTCACAGAGATGGACTCTTGTTTGTCAGTGATATATTTGCAGTGAATCAGATGACGCAATATAAGACAACATCAAAGGATACAGAGTTTATTGAAGCCCTTTAATCTAATATATAAGTAGGATATGCAGTGGATAAAAACAGCAAAAATTAAATGTACTAGAAACCGTGTGTTTCACAATGATGTGTAATTATATATGATGCGCAGGATCATAGAAATGATGAATAGGAAACATGATCATAGAACCGATACTTGCTAAACAATATGCATATCGAACGTTCCAGAATTGCTTGATTGTTCTGTGCCAGGGGTATTCAAACTGCGGACACACCAAGCTTTTATGTGCAGCTCTAAACACTCACACTCATTATCAGGTGCTTTTGTAAACATAATTTTGGAAATTCGAACCTGAAAAATACAAAACAGTACAAAAAAGTGTCACCTGCTACTCTTGTTTTTCGCATCAACGTATCTTTATGAATCATCCATTTCCTAAATGGAATATTTGAAGAACGTATATCTATATCGGATTACTGATTCTTACCCTAGATGACGTATTGAGAGTAGTTTGTAACAGGCATAAACCTGATTTGTCTAAAATAGTCAATAGTTTGTGTCAACATAAAAAATCCCACTCTTTTTAAATACACGTTTGAATACGGTTCGGTTTTGAGTTTTATTTATTATTATACGTATTATGAGGTATGTTGCGACCCGCGTAATTTAGCAAACATATGTATGTGGCCCGAAAGTAAAGGTTGAGTATGGCCGCTGTGGAAGTTTAGAACATTTTGACTATTTTACAGAAATCTAAAATAGTCAAAGTTTGTGTAAACACAGAAACTCACACTCATTTTTAAATACACGTTTGAATATATTTCGGTTTTGAGTTTTCTTTTTTACATTAATATATTATGAGGTATAGTGTACGTTGGGGCTCGCGTAACGTAGCAAACATACGCATGTGGCCCGAGAGTAAAAAAAGGTTGAGTATTGCTGTTCTAAGCCTTCAACACGAGAACTATGTCGGTAGAACGAGACAAATGCCAGAAAGATGTCTAAATCTTTGAAAGTAAGAGAAGTTGCACTCAGTCATATGAAATTTTTTTTCTAAGATGTCCGAAGCATTTATCTCTAGCATTTAAAGCAGAACAATTTCATTCTAGAATCCATATATTATTCCATACTTCTTTTTTATCCAATGTATATCCAATATGCGTACTAATTATCATAAGATTATCAGGGATTAAATCAATGGTCCTGAAATAGTAACAAGTATGGGTATATATCATACGGGACAAAAAGATGGTTGAAAATATTTGTTGTTTACACTTACAAAAAGGCAACGTAAACATGCTCTGTTTTTTGTCTCATTTGTAAAGCCAGGAGATTAATCTTCCATTTTAATGTTTATGGGAAAGCGTTTTTGAAAATATGGCTTCATCATTTCTTCCTTTGATAATCAAAATACCATTAAGCTATCTAATTTTTTCCAATGATATGGAAAATGCATTGGAAAATACTCTTGAAGAGTAGAAAATGCAAATTCATCAGTAGAAACGGTAAAGAGTTTAAGAAAATACTTCATGGAGCATTCACATATAATCAAATGTATAAACCAGATGAATTTGTTTAAGCTAATAGGCAGCATTTCTTTCTGTTTATATCATTCTAGTTTGCAGTCTTTACACTTTATTTCAACGTTTTTTAAACACATGATATTTTTTATGAAATCATCTTTAATACACTTAGTGTAAAATACAATATGCGGTTATAAAAATCATAATTATATTAAAATATAAATTTTTTTTTATACTTTCATAATTTTTTATGTACAATTCGGAGTTTTCTGAAATATTTCCTTCTGAAATCCTGTAACATTAAAAAAATGCAAATTCATCACTATGAAACGGTAAAAAAGTGTAAGAAGATACTTCATCGAGCATTCACATATAATCAAATGTATAAACCAGGAGAATTTGTTTCAACTAATAGGCAGTATTTTTTCTGTTAATAGCATTCTATTTAGCATTCTATTTTTTAAACACTTGATATTTTTTTTCCGAAATCATCTTTAGCCTCTAGAGACCCGAGCCTAAAATAATGCACTTTATTCATAATTTTTAACTTTATCTAGCATAAATAACATTAAATGAAATAAATATAAACAAAAAATTTCAATTCAAAATTTTTAATTATGTTAATTAAGTGGTACCCAAATGGCGACCTTGGGTTTATATACAGACAAAAATCAGTTACTTATCATGAAATTCTAAGAAACAATTTCTGTTTTGAAAGCTCAAAAATAGATTACATTTAATGCATCTAACTCTGGATTTTCCTTTACAGCCTGAATTGCGGCATTTCTTCTGATTTTGCAATTTGGACTGTACTGGGAAATGTCCCATTTTGCAGTACCTCATATGATTGCCTGGTATGGGAATCACATTTTGGACATATTTTTCGCTGAAATGCCTTCTTCTAATAAGTTTGAGGTTTCTTTAAGAATTAAACTTTCTACAATTAAAAGTTTGAATTGTATCAATTTTAGTTAGTCTTCTCTTAGCACCTGACTTTGTTTGCAATGGCGTGTATAGAGTATCCATGCATTACGCGTTGCCATGTGAAGGAAATGTGCAAAAGTACGCTTTAGCCATTTTTTGGTTCGTGTTGAAAGGCGTTAGTATGAAATAAATCTATCCATTAGATCTACTCCACCCATATAAGTATTATATGCTTTCACAGCAGCAGGTTGCTTGAAATCTATTTTCCTATTTGCTTCCTTGCTCCCTCTCTTGCAAATTCCTTCTGGGTTGATGCAAAATGCACTGGACAATATCAATACCGACTTATTGTCCTTTCATTTGACTAACAGGCTTTTCAATCTTCACGAAGTCAGAATTTAAAAGAGACTCTTTCCATATCTCGATCTTGTGGAAAATTAGCTGCAGTACCATCAGTTCGTTTGCTCATTACGTTACCAGTCAAAAAAAAAATCTGGCACTAAGGTAATCAAGAATTGGTATACCTGTGAAAAACCTGTCGGTAAAAGATGAAAAATTGATGTTTCTGGTACTGTACTAACTAAATGTTTTTCTATAGCTCCTCCTAAACCATAAGATGCCTTTTCATATGTCAGCACTGTATCTTCACCCGTATAGATAGCAAAATCCAAAACTAACACATCCTGTGTCGTGAGTACAACATTTTTCAATCCTATAGGGTTAGGCTTTGATGGGACATATTGTCTCATTGCACAACAACAAGAAAATGGGATCATCTGCTCATCAGTGGACAAAACATTTTCTCAGAGGCAGATCCTT
This sequence comes from Dolomedes plantarius, assembly GCA_907164885.2. NCBI lineage: Eukaryota > Metazoa > Arthropoda > Arachnida > Araneae > Dolomedidae > Dolomedes > Dolomedes plantarius. The sequence goes on along the minus strand of OU015491.1, from coordinate 137,534,273 downwards.
TCTGGTTTGGAGCAGCAGGTAGTACCTTTACAGGAGTAATTATTTCTTCTCCATTGTGCACAATCTTCACTTTCAGGTTCGAAATTCTAAAGGAAATCAGAATCATCAATATCTGATAATTCTCTAACACTTTGCACACGAAGAGCTTGAATTTCCTCTTCTGTCAGATAACGAACTAAAAAAATAAAATAACAATTTTTTTAGCATTCGAGCCCCAAGGTCCCCAATTGGGTACCTTCTTTTTGAACATCTTTAATAACACAAATAAATATTAAAAATGTGTATTAATTCATGTTTATATAGTCACTATGGTCTAAACTTTATATAATATAACACAAAATGTAGAAGAAAAATTTTATAGTATAAAAATAAATAGTTTTCTTACATCTAGTACGTCCAGAAGCCATTTTCAGATTTCCCGCTACTTTAACTGAAGAACCTGACTTCGGATCTGGAACTGGTAGAACCATCTATCAGGAATCGCTTAAAATAGACTTTACCTAGTTGGGTCCCATCGGTTTCGAAGATGATAAAGGTGATTAATGTTTCTGGGGATGTTTTAAAAAAGGTACCCAATTGAGTACCGTGGGACTCAAGAGGTTAATACACTTAGTGTAGAATAAAATGAGAGGTTATGAAAATCATAATTCTATCAAAACAGAATAATTTTTTTAAACTTTATATTTTTCATATACCTACAATATTACTCTTTCTGAAATATTTCCTTTTCGAATCCTGTAACTTTATAAAATGACTTGCAGAATGTTGCACCTCTGCATATTTTTTTTCTGCACTGCACTGAAAAAAAAAAGGCATTAAACGTTTCGACAGAACGGTACATAAAAACAGCCAAAAGAAATGATGATGTGCTTAAGCACGACGCTGAAAGATTTTATGACATACTTAAGAAATTAAGAGGTTGTCTATAACACTTAATTGTCGCAGTAAAAACCATTATTCTCCTTTCACCTCTTTATAAAAATCTGCAAATATTTTTATTTATGGTTTTTTTATCTTGGAAGAAAATGAGCACTAAACTAATGACTTTTATGGTACGAATAACCTTTATTATTCTGCTTTACTTATGCTTTCAACTTAAGTCGTATTTATAAACATGTTTTGTTAAAAGAACTTCTGCAAAGCAAATATTTAAGCAGGTAAATATTGAAATAAAGGTAAAAGGACTTTGCTTAAACTGTCTCCCAAAAATAACTGAAACATCCTTAGAAATAAATTTATTCTATACATGAAGAGGAACGAATATGCGCAGACTTTATTAATTTCTGGTCCCTATAATAATTGGCATATCTCGTTGCTGCTAGGTTACTTCTTGTCGCATATAATTAATAAAACAAACATCACTTCTTTTCAAATTTATAAATATTTTTCTAAAAAAAGTGAAGATAAACTTGCTTGACTGGGATTGAATATTAAAGTATTTCTAGAGGTATGAAAAAATTATAAGAGATGGTAATTATGTGCATCATATTTGTGAAATAAGGTCTTAATTCTCGGATGTAATTGTAATTTGTAATACATCATATCAACCGGATACAAACACAAAAAATTCGGAACAAAACTGATAACGGGTAACGTATAAAAGAGTAATTGAGTTCAACGCATTTTAAATGTACAAAAATAGCTCCTTTGTGAATGTATATGTTAACTTAAATGTCTGGAATTTATAAAAAAGGTGGAAATCATTAAATCGGAGATTTAATTAACAGTCATCATTGTTCACTTCATTCCCATCTTTTCGATGTACATCAGGTCTAATCACTTTCATTTTATATTTCTATACACACAATAGAGCTGCATATTGTGCATAGGTGAACTATTTAAATTTTCCCTCATATTTAACTTTTTGTTTGTTGTATAATAAATATTTTTATCTTTTTCAGTTGTATAATTATGTTTTACTTTATATAAATTTTTATGTACTTATTTTTCTTTCACATTGTCATATTACATTATCAGTACAGGGATAAATAACTGCATTATTACAATTTAACATTGCACGAATTTTTAAGCTATTAGGGAGGAAAATCCTCCGTTTATTCTGCATGCTTAGTTTTTCCTAATAAAATTAATTGTTTGGGAAGAAATTAAGTATGTTTTTTACGTTAAGAAATTTTTATTGAAATTTAATTAAAAATGTAATTTTTATTATATGTATATACTTAATTTCATGAAAAATATCAAGTTATATCTCAAATAAGTTGGCTTCAACATATCGAGTTTTAGGATAGACTATTGATTTTATAGTAAATTTATAAATCAATAAAATTTTCCACGTAATAACCTTTTACTTTTAGATGCCAATAATTAACCTATTTTTTCCAATACCAAAAAATTATTAATGATATCAGGATTTGATGTAGAAATTTTACAGTTAAGTTCATATGCAAATAATAATCATAAAAATCAGTTTCACTGAATTAGTATAAAAATAATTTATTGAAAAATGACCTACAATCTTACTGGGTGTTTATTGCACAGCTCTTGTAACTTTTAATATGATAAAAATGACATTTTTGTAATAATGAAATTTTCAGCTTTTTGTATACCAAATTAATCAGTTATACAATTTAAAGATATTTATGCATGTGTTTCGCTAAATTAGTTTCATTTATAACTTTTAAAAGATATAGTTTCTTTTTACTGTGTTATATTAATCGAGAATAAAACAAATACGGGGATTAAATAGCCATCAATAGTTTTTAATATTCTCTTAAAATATGAGAAACTGTGCATAATTTCGTTGCTAGAAACAGAATTTTCCTGAATTCGTTTCACTGATTAGCATACGCTGCAACTTATAAATATCATCTTTAATATACATACATTGTAGGTTACACAAAATAATAAAATTTATTACATCTCAAGTTATTTATTTTCAACAAAACTATTTGAACATACTATTTTACTTTCAATAAAATCAGCATCTGTATTTAAGAACGAAATTAAACTAAGGATAGAACATTTTATCTGGTATTAATTTAAAATATAATAGATTAATAACTAATAATTGACAATTGTATGTTATGATAATTTCCAAAAAAATAACTTTATTTCTTTCTTTTCACAGGTCCTGATTTCTGGGGTCTTCTAAATCCTGAATGGAATTTATGTAGTAAAGGACATCGACAATCTCCTGTTGATGTCGATCCTTCGAAGCTTCTTTATGACCCATTCCTTAGAGTTATCCATGTAGATAAGCACAGAGTATGTAAAAATGTCTATTTTTTGCTGATATTACGAATATTGAACGCTTATGATATTTGTCATAGTAATCAAATTTATGCTTTAATAATCTTAAGCTTACTAAGTTCAGTATGAGTTCTTTTTTTGAATAACAAATAAAAAATATGTATTGAATATTTCATACATCCATAATACTTAAAATAAGTCTTCACAATTTAATTACCCTGTAGAATGTTTTATTATTATACCATTGTAACTTCCCAAATAAAAAATGCATTACGTATACTACAGCATTAACTGTAAAATAAATCTAGTATGAGAAAGCAAAATTTAAAAGATTTGGTATGGCGCTAAGGTTTATTTACACAGCAGTTCCCCCCCCCCCTCCTTTAATTCACCCGCGATGAAATAAGAACTTCAGTATTTATATAGTTTACACTGTCGGCCCTGGCACTCTTAGTGTCTTACCGCCAATGTATGCATCCGATTGAACAGCCTTGGAAATTTATATATATATATATATATATATATATATATATATACATACAGGTGGTTATCAAAATAATGGAAACACTTAGGAAAAACATGAAATTCTTTATTAAAATGGCATATGATCATCTATGGCATTTATTACCACTTGGATTCATTAAGGAAGTGAATTATGCAAGTCACGAATACTGGTTAAGGGAATATTATACCGTTCTTTATGGATAAATTGTCAATGTTACTGTAGAGATGCTATTGATAGATATTGATTCCTGACACTGTTCCCTAAAACAGACCACAGCAGTTCGGTGATATTGAGGCTTAGGGACTGTGTGGGCCCGATAAGGTGTTTCACTTAGTCTTTATGTTCCTCAACCAAGACTTGACATGTCTAGCTGTAAGGATCGGAGCATTATCATCATGGAGAAAGCCATCTCCTGCAGGAAACAATTTTTGCACCATAGGATGGATCTGGTCGGCCAAAAGTTCGACATAGTCCTTCCCAGTCAATCTCTATCTCGAGGTTACAATAGATTCCTTTTGAAAACCATGAGATGGCCCCCGAAACATTAAGAAATTTCCTCTCCATGTTTGACAGCTGGCATGAGACAGCATGATAATACGCTTGTGTAGGTGTTTTCAGACATACGCATGTCCTGTTGCAGGGGACAAAGTGAAAAATGATTCGTCTAACCAAATGTCATATTTCAACGTATCACTCGACCACGATTTGTGCTCGTCGCACCACTGTAGAGGACGGTTTGTTTTCACATCTGTTACAAGTGGCTTGGGAATTACTACTCTGCCTTAAATGTTTTGTGTTTGAAGTTTGCTCTTACCTGTAATGACTGGTACTGGAACCTGCAGATTCATATGGAGCTCTTCGGTCACTTTGGCTGCAGTTGTCTTCTTTTTTTAGTCACAGTGCGCTTCAACACCAGTCAGTCTCTGTCACTTAGCTTTCAATTTCGTCCACTATTCTGTTTCACAGAGGATGTCTTTCCGTGAACTCTGTATGCCATCATGACTTCCGATATCATAGCTCGGTAAACACCCAAACGCATGGGGGCTGTGTAAGAGATACTCCAATTAAACGCGCTTCAACAATATGCCCTTCTGCACGGTCTACAAGGTTTGGCATCTTACGCTATCCCCCAAAGAGCCTGATGCCCATAGTTTTATTACTGCTACTTTAGAGTAGAATAATGTATACACTATATTCTATAAAAAATTTTGGTCCCTAAACATGTTTTTTAAGGAATACGAAGCACTTCCATAAACACCACTAATATTGATGTAATTCCATTATTTTGATAACCACCTGTATATATACACACAGAGAGAGCTTTTATTAACTGCTACAAATTCAAAATCATAAATTTTTCCTCTTAAAACCCATACTTTTCACATGATATATGAAGTTCTATTTCCTGAATGCATTATTGTGATATTCAGTAGCAATAATGGCTGTAAGATGGATGAATTGGTAGGGTGTTATACTGCAAAAACATAATCTAAGATTTTGAATTCCGTAGTAAATATGTGTGACTGCAGCTGTTCGTAATCGGTTTTAAACTGTTCGTCCACAGCGGCAAGACTCTCAGGGTTTTCTTGGGATATTTATCTCTAAGTGCAACCAGTTAGCATGTATGTGCGTAGATGGCTTATTAAAGCATTCTATCTTTGAACTCATTTAACAAAATACTGCATCCTGCGAAAATATAAGAAAGAAACTGCCAAGTTTGGGGAGAGAATATCCAAATAAATAAACATGCCTAGGGAAACTTCAGCGCATGCATGACTGAACCATGTCCCAAACATACATTAAATGAAGCATAGAATTAAGTAAGTCTCTACTCGGTCTGAAGCTTCTTATTTATAAAGACAAGTAAACGCAATCAAGGGAGTTAGCGGTACTTTATGTGTACAGGTAATGTTGTAAACCTTTTGGCGACTTATGACGTTAACATTTCGACACTTTGGAATTACTTAGTGGAAATTCTCAATACATATAAATTCTGTACACTCGAGTGTGGGTGGCTAAATTAAATATGTAGAACGGACAACTTACACTCGTGCTTGAAGATTTGACCTTTGTTCATCAAACCAACTAACCAATCAGGAGCTATAATGATACTATATTACTACATAACATAGTATATCTAATTGTTAGGAATCATAAATCATTTTTGAGACAATAAATCATTAATTATTAATAATTTTTGAATTTTTAACATGATTTTAAATACTTTTACACAAATTTATGCTGCAACTTATACTAAAAACGTCTACGGTACAGATTAGTATTTGACAGTCTGGAAACTGATCGATACTAATTTTTAGAAGACTGCAGAAACTTAATTTTTTTGTTTCAGTGATAAACACATTTGGAAATTACCTCAACGTATTTTTATTCAAAAATATTTCACTATTATGAAAATTAGAAGGAAAAACATAACTGTCAAAAGTGGTTAATATCACAATTTATCAAAGTATAATTTTATCAATTGAAGTCAAAGTTTTTGTCGTCAGATTAACTTATCACGGTTGTTGGCGCATCATGTTTGTCGGCACATCAACTATTTTGTTTTGTTTAATTATCACTTGCACTTTAGTTTAATTGTAAAACAATTAACCTTGAGAAAATTTGCCATAAAAGTTTCCTGTACTTATTTCACTAAGAAAAATTATTCATTCGTTGAAACCAAATTTGCATGTTTTTGTAGATACTATTCGTTTAAAGTTCGCAATTTTTAACAAATCGAAACAAAAACACACAGCTACTTAAAATTACACATATCACTTTCGAAATTTCAGTTTATTGTTAACGTTTAGCATGCTAAACATAGTCATGTAAATAAATCCTAAATGTGTTAGTTTATAAGGAAAATAAAGAAGTTGAATTCTGTAATAAGTCATTAATTAAATATTGAGCATGCATATGGACAAGTATGTAATGAAAACAAATCTTGTAGTACAGAACGGGGATTACTAGAATTTAATTTTAATTTAAAACAAAGCTTATTCCTAAAAGTGCATATAACATGAAAGATTTCGTGTCATTTTTCATTATTAAATTGTTCTGTCATTAGTTTTTAATTTTAAAGTATTTACTTAAGAACGTTTTGAGATAGGCGCAATAGACTGCAAAGTTAATTAAATAGTACCTTTATTTCCAAGAGCAAAACTTAATTATTTTGCTTTCACGAAAGTTAAACAGAATAAATTGTTTTGTTCAAAGCATTAGATGAAGAAATCAATAGAGATGGTAATAGCTTAGAAAATTAAGTTTCGAAAAAATTATTACTCGAGCAAACACAAAACAACTAGATAATTTCGATCTAAGTTTGTTACTTTATCATTTGTAAATAAAGTAAAACACTCAGATTTTCCTTTTGCTCTTAAAAATATAAAATAACCTTGGCCTACTTTAAAAAGTATTTACAATTATGTGAGAATTTTTGAAACATTACCACGATGCAAAAAAATAAATAAATAAATATATATATATATATATATATATATATATTTCAGTATTGTCTCTATGTATCGTAAAATAACTTTTACATATGTGTGCTATAAAAGGATTTAAATATACCTCTCAAATTGAAGTTTAAAAATATGATTATTAAGAAAAATCCATTTAAAACTTCACAGCTATTCGTGACCACAGTCAAAACAGATCAAAATAGTGTACTTTTATTCAAATTAAAGCAAATTATATGACAACACGGCCAAAAAGGAAGAGTAAATATTAAAAAAATTAGTATCAATTTAAGAGAGAGGTAGAATGGATGGAATTGTGTCTATTTAATGTATAGTTGCACGCACTTATTTTAAAAATGGTATGTACAACTTATTTGAAGGAGAAATGACTGTCATTTTGTGTTATTAAAGTACTCTGAAGTATCAAAAATAATGTGTATAGCAGAAATTAATTTTCCTTCAGATTTCAAAAATGGGATTGAGATAAGACCCCTGACTTGATTGATTGTATGAAGTAATATTAATTATAAACCAAATATTTCTTTTAGAATTAGTGTGGTGTAAAGCTTCTTTTCCCTTGTGAACAAAATTTTTAAAGAATCGTTACACAATACAGCTTTTTATTGCCTCTCTATTCCAGAGTATTATTTTATTGTACTGTATTAATAATGTGCAAAATACTCAATTTCTGTGACATTTGTTATAATATGGTAATTAAAATATTCTGTTTCCTTTGAGTTATTATTTAGAAGATTTCAAACAAATCCTTATCACTTATACAATATTCTAACGTTTGCAACTAAGGCAAGATACAGAGAAATTTATTTAAACCTTCTTTAATACGTATAATATTATAGATACAGTCTGTGTTAAATGTTTACTGATGCTTCATCTCTCAATTCAACATAGATTTTGTAGTATGTCTTAAGAAATAGATTTATTATGCAGATATTGCCTCTAAAGCATCATCAATGCCTTCTCAGAACTACCATTCATGTTTGAAATAAATTAAGTGCTGCGCATAATCTTGATGCATTATATACGTCTAGATATATTTAATTCCTTTATGAGCGTAAACTGTGGAAGAGAAAATTTTATTGTGCTCTTGATAGAGTGTAACACAGAATTTAATGGCATGTTTAAGTATAGTTAATTGATAAACGGATTAATTTGTTAACAATTTACATTTCATTAGACTTAATCCGCGTTAATACCCATTACCAAATAAATTAAGATCTTAACTGTATACATGTTAAACCCAAATACTCGGTATATGCTTGAATTTAGCGTATAACGTAAATGAAAACGAACCTTTGTGCGTTGATATACGAACTAAGAGTGAAAATATTTGTGAGATAAAGAAGCTAACCGTTAAAACCTTTGCTAACTTCGGATACAACAGATTTTTCTCCTTTTTTCGTTTCAGCATATTCTTTTTCTAAACATGTCTGTGTATTTTTTTATTTATTATATGAATATATTTAAGGAGCATACAAGTTATGTCGATATAAAGAAAATAATTCGTTTAAAACAGTATGTTTAAGTTATATTTTTAAAAGACTATATAAGTACATTAACCATGAGGTCTTTTTTAGAGAATGATAATTGTTATAACTTCACTAAAAATAAACGGAACTTCAGCAATTATATTTAATATTAAATAGAAGAATAATAAAAAATATTATGAATATGTAAAATTTTGTAGCTTCTCCTGAGACTAAAGTGTTATTTATAAAAGCTCTGTAAACATTTCAACAACTAAAATTTTTAACAGTGTCGATAATGTATACACTTATTTAGTATTTTACTAAAAGAAAAATTACACAGAAAATGATATATATGTAAATGCCTAAGGTTTTAAACAAATAAAAAATAATTAACCTCTGATGAAACATAATCTATGTTTTCTCTTATTTTTCGCATTTATTAACTTTTTAAACTATGTTCCCTAAATTAATTACTATTTAATAACATAGAAAAAATTTGTCATTATATATTTATTAAATATATATTTATATTTTTTATATATTTATTTTATATGTCCAAAAAGAGGCTCAATATTTATACTAAATGGATATTTTTATAAATAAAAAAATTTCTATGGTTAACTCGTTTAAAAACAGTTTTCATGCTTTATTTGTTTGAACTTTAAGAAGAAGGCAGGATGAATTTCTTTGGTACAGTGTTTATGAATAATATTTCACTTCTTTTCACTCAAAATATACAATGTTATGATGTTAAAAATCTCAAATGAATAACTAAAACTAGTTTACTGCAGAACTGGAACACTTGCTTTTTCTCTATTCCTTTTGGATTTCCTTGCCTTATCAATCAATTAAGTGTATTGTTGGCAGCGATGACGTCGGAATAGAGAAATAAACACTGCCTACTATTCAAATATGTATTGAGTAGAAGTGTAATATAAACTCATTCTGTTTTCGCAAGTAATAATTGAAGTACAAAGTAGGGATACCCATAAAGATTCTCTGGGTTACATTTCTGGAAAATCCCGTATGTGTGAAACACGGTTTGCCCCTAGCAAAACAATTATTTCTTGGGAAAATAAAATTGCTCTCCTTTCCAGCAAGGAAAATTTCATATAAATGGAAGTTAATGGATTTTTAAGCTGTTTTAGTGACATTTTTTAAGTTTTCATTTAGAATAATCATTTGAGGGTTATAAAATTTATATCACGAGAAAGATCATAAAAATTCCTTTAAACTGAGATCTTTTTCGAATCTTTACCTCCCTTTTCTGATTTTTGGTGAATTTTTAAAGATTAATTTTCAGAATTTAATTTATTAAATGCTGATCACGTGATTTCTTTTTCTGGTACTTTAAATAAATTTATCGTCACGTACTCGTACATAACAGCTAAATAGACAAACAAAATATTTTTTTCTTGCTAATGCGGCAGACGATTGGACATTATCCAAAAAAATATTAAAATACAATAAAAGATATTATCTTCCTCAAACTGTACTATATTAACTGTACTATATTCTTTAGTATGTCCTATTACATTTAATTTGAATATTTTCTTCTACATTATTTTGTCTATAAATATATCCCTTACGATTTTTTTAGAAATATATATATATTTTTTTTACATCAATTGTATACATTGTATACAATTGTATCAATTGTATACATTGATCGTCGTATTTATTATATATATATATATATATATATATATATATATATATATATATATATATATTGGCATTAATTGCATACATTGACCGTTGTATTTAATTTAAATGTACTCCGTAGCGAATTGCGGGTTTTCCGCTAGTGTTGAAATACTTGTGATAATTTTGTCTGGCTGTTCATAGAGTTATCCCCGAAGTTTGTGAATATCAGATTTTTTAAAACATATGTGATTTTTTAACTTATGTTTTAAGTTGTGTTAAGTTCTGTTAAGAACTTATATGTGTTAAGTTTACATATTTCGTTGTCTTCTCATTTCAAGGTTAACGGCGTTATTCAAAACACGGGACACGGTGTTGTTTTCCGGGTGGATACAAGTCCCCAAGCTCCTGTAGTTAATATTAGTGGTGGACCTTTGTCATACAGCTATAGAGTTCAGGAAATTCATCTACATTTTGGACGTACGGATGGCCAAGGATCTGAACACCGAGTAGGAAGTCACGCTTTCCCCGCAGAGGTATGTTAATAAGTACTCTTTTAGTTTTTATTGAGCGCGCATTGAAATAATGTTAAGGTGTAAAAGAAGGCAAACAATATAATTGTAATCACACTATTAAAATTTAATATCTAATCTTTTATTCAGAGTGTACTCGTAGATAATCCTCATTAAACTTGTTAATGTGGAAATGTTAAATAGTCTTCTAGACAAATCTTCACTAGCGGATGTATGAGATGGATGTAAGCACTTTTAATAAGATAAAATTATATCACTTTTTTGAAAGTTCTTATAAAACTGAAAGGAATAGTAATACTTAAAGAACAGTAGAAATTACCGTTTGTTGCTACGAGAGCTTCGAATTTGTTACAGAAATATTGGGAAACAACAAGTGATTTTTTTCGAGTACAGGTTGTTTTGTGAAGTATAGTTTGAAATAACTAACAACGAACATTAATTAGTTACGAAACAGTTGCATTACATCTAATTAAATTCAGACAATTAGCATTGACACACCAATCACACATATATTTATTATTCCATATTAAATAACTGAAAGGTTTTTCAGTACTGTAAAGCTCGTAGATATTATTTATTTCACTTTATTCTTTAGAATCCTCCTTCATTTTCATAAAACTGTTTTGAAAGTACATTACTTAGAAAATAAATCCGAATTAACTCATATATATATATATATATATATATATATATATATATATACACTCCGTTTAAAATTACAGTTACATTATTTGTAATCAACAAACAAAAATATCATATGTATAAATATAAAAATATTCTCAAATAAACTGAATTCAAATTTTAACAGTTCTGCAAAATTTTATTCGAGCGGTTTTGAGCTAATTTTTAAACTGTTAATTATCAATTAAATTTAGAGTAAACGTTTGGAAAATATTTTATAATGCTTTCGGAGAAATGTATTTATTACTGTTTCAAAGTTTTTTAATAAATATCGTATTCTGTTAAATTAGAAAAACCGCAAAGTTGAGCAAAAGACCCGTAAAATTCATTAACAGTATTTCAGATTTACTATCCCTCAGAAATATGTTCATTTTTATAATTCTTTTTTTTTCTGAAAAGTATTTGACTTGAAATTTAATATAAATTATAAAATTTACTCTTTTTCTTGTTTTAACTGAAGTTTGAAATGTGTCTATTGCAATAATTAGTTAACTCCCACGTACTATAAACCAGTCGTTCGCTTTTGTATGAGTGCAATTTTTTTTTTTGTAGTTGTTCCCTTAAATTTTGTGATCATATGGTTTCAGGGTAAATTTAATTATTAGCGCATCTATTCCTCATATTACATCTTGAATAATTTGTCACTAAAGAAGCATTACTTAAGTTTTAAATTTTACAAATCACGGTGTTTATATGACCATTAATTAATATCATTTATATTGTTTTAAATTAAATTAGTAAATTTTACAAAGAAATAGGGAACAGGTAAGACAAATCTACGTTCCTCAATATTACTAGATCTACCTTCAGTTTGGAAAGAAAAATTCAACCTAGATTAATTTACTAGTGGACAAGGACCTAAACTCTAGAGAAGGCGTTTGGCAACTTTAAAGATCCTTCTCACTCAAAGAATACTTTTAGAAATATTTTTCTCAATAATTCTTTCATTTTGTAGAAAATTGGGTATCATTTCCCGGGTGAGCATGTGCATTTCCTTGAAAAAATCCTTTTGTTCATTAATATAGTTGCAAATGTATATGTTCGTTAATAATAGTTGCAAATTAAATTATACATTACCTAATAAAATTTTACTTTAGCTTCAAGTGTATGGATACAATTCTGATTTATACGGAAATATGACAGAAGCATCCCAGATGTCGCAAGGGCTAGTTGGCATTGCTTTGATGATTCAGGTAATATTGATATAATCGTAAAATATGAGTTGCTCGTGTGTATCTGTAAAAATGTCAGTATTGTTAAGGGAAAATTTATTAATTCATTCCCTTTTATACATAAAAATTGAGCTTATTTTTTAGTGAACTACATAATAGGTCTTTACATTTAGCACCTATGTTTCCAGTGTCTCTGATACAAATTTTTATATGGTTTTAAACTGAGCACAAAAGTATATTTGAAAAGTAAATGTAAAATTGAAATGGGTTAATTTTATTTTAAAATAGCTTTATTAATTTTACAATTTGTTCGAGTATCTCATTAATAACATATTCAATTTAAATGAGAGTAATATGGAATATTTTCCCTTTTACTACATTCTATAATACTATGCAAACTTTAACCCAATTCTCATCAGTGTTTTCAGAATAGATTAATTTTATGTTAAGAACTTTACTCAAAATCGATCCATTTTCCTTTATCCTACTCCTTAAACTGAAAATGTCCATCTAACAAAATGTTCAATCATGAATTAATGGCTTTGTTCAAATTCATGGTAAACATCAAGATGATTAGTTCCTTTACTGCAAGCGCAATAAAGTAGATATTTTCCGTAAAGTATTTCAATATATGCTGATCCCCTCACGCTTCTAATATTTCTTGACTTATGTAAAACAGTTTTTAATGTTTTACCCATTTCATGACGTACACAGATTTTTTTCAAATATTTATTTCAGATTGGTGAGCCTTCAAATATGGAATTACGTCTTTTAACTAGCCAGTTGCAGCAAATAACTTTTAAAGGTATTCTTTATATGTAATTTTATCAGTTTTTTTAAGTGCAGTTAATAACAAAATTTGGTTAATTCTTCTATAAAGCATTTTATTATCAAATAGAAAGTAAAGAATGTCTTGAGCACTTACTAAAAAAGATAAAAGACTAAAAATTTTACTAAAGTTCGTAGATTAAATGTAAGAACAAATTAAAGATTAATGAATTTGTTATGAAAAATTTCATTATTTAAAACTTGGAAAGTTTAGTTATTCAAACAACAAAAAGCCTCTTCAAAAGGTTCGAAGATGTAAAAGGCTACTTATTCTACCTATTTTAAATCCTATTATACTTCGTGGGCAAACGCTTTTTAACTATTTCCTTCTTATTCATTGTAAACCTCATTTAATTCACAGATGATGTTTTATAGCATTAAAAATTCCTAAACATTAAAAGAGTTAGATGATTGTTTTGTCAATTTATAAATGCATGATTAAATATTTTATTTGATGTGCGTTGATTTAAATTCTGTAAATATTTGCGTTTTTCCTTCTAAGATTATTTCAGAGAGTGATTAAAGTGGAATAAATATGAAAATGACTTTTTTACTCATTCAACTTATAAATTTTAATAGGATGAAACATTTCCGTTGTAGATCCACATATTCAGAAATAGAAATTATTAATTACATAAACGTCACTGCGATTTTATGTTCTAATATATGAACAATTTCACTTTTTTCGACAATAAAGTCACTGTCAAGAATCTTTAAGCCATAAATAATTTCCCAATGTGATTGTTAGTTGAGAATTGAAAGAATTTATACATTTACAATGTATAGAATTCTCTTTACTTCTTGCTCGAAATATGACAGTAATCTTATGCATTTTATCCCAACGATACAAATTCTCTAATAAAATCGTATTTTTTATAATGAAAAAATAAAATTTGCATTTAAATTATATTTTACAGTTTATAGATAAATGAAATACACTCTGTCACAAAAAATATATGCACCCAAAAGGAAACGAGCTACTATCACGAAACTAAACATGTATGTAGTGTATGAGGAGATAAGCAAATGATTACAAATTCAGAAGAACAGACCGTTTTATTAAGAAGATATGGCATGAAAAAGGTTTCAAATCAGTAAGTAGTAAATTCACCTCTGGCTGCTATACAAGACGAAACACGGCGTGGCATCGAATCAATGAAGTCACCTATGACATCCTGCGGAAGATCATGCCATAATCTTTGCAACTAGGCAGTTAATTCACCAGTATTCCGTGACGACTAGGTTGCCTTCCAAGCACGTCCCAGACATGCTGTATTAGAGAGAGGTCTGGTAAACTGGCAGGCCATGGGAGTAAGTCATATCCTTGAAGACATTTTTGGGAGAGTTCCGCAGTATGTGGACGATCGTTGTCTTGCTGATAAATGGTACCTGGGTAACTTGATAGCATAGGCAGTACAACTGGTGTTAAAATCTCGTCCACGTAACTGCGTGCTGTCAGAGTGCGTTGAAGGACGACTAGAGGTGATCGTGTGTCCCAACAAATCGCTCGCCACACTGTCATACCTTGTGTAATCGTCGCATGCCTCTCGACAACAAATGCCGGGTCAGACCGGTGGCCGAGCTGCCTCCACACGCGTATGCGCTGGTCATCAGCATTGATATTGAATCGGGATTCATCGCTGAAGATCACACTCCTCTAGTCGGTCACACTCCAGCTTGCCCGAGGTCGAACAAACTCCAATCGACACAGCCTTTGATGTGGGGTCAGTGGTAGGGGTATTAATGGACGTCGGCTCCTTATACCTGCGTCGACCCCGAATGGTTTCCCTTGATGCCACCAGATGTCTGGAAGGTGGTAAATGGCGTCGAACCTATTCTAGAGACGTTGTTGATACGGACGTGACCGCTATTATGATTGCGTGATCCTCGCGCGCATTTGTGTTCGTGGGACGCATTGATCCTCCACGGTGGTAGAATATGCCTTCCATGATCCATTTTTAGCCAACACCGAGCAACTACCATATCGCTCCGACCAAGGTGGCGGCCGATACGCCTGTTCGACCAACGTGATTCTCTGAGGCCTACTATACGCCCCCTCTCAAAGTCCGACAATTGTTCGTACTGTCACCGGTTGCGTCTCAGAGGCATCTCTAGTCACAATACCGTCTATCCAAGCCAACAGATTTGTTTGAATAACCCTATGGCACGAGCAATCCTGCTTTTAAACTCTCCCAGCTACGCATCTCACATGCGCATAGCGCGCTTGTCTCACAGGCGTCGGAATTTTAATCTTTTGCATATCTCTTACCAGACTACATTCCTGCCAAGTTTCATCCTGTTGTCATTCTGGTTTGCCTGTAATGGGCTAAATGAAAAACGCAGAGTAAAATAAATGCTTTAATGATGAAGACATCTCGTCGTTAAAAATATAATAAACAAAACTTCAGTTTATCATACATCGAGCTAGCTAAAAAAATGACATGGTAACTTCCATATATATAGAACAATCAGACATCATGCTGGCGTCTCAACCAATCAGCTATTATTGCATAGTAATAGGAATTTGAAAGTTAAAGTTATTGGTATGACCGAAAATAAAGGTTAATTCCAACAATCGGCCCCATCGGTCATACACTAAAAAGTTTATTCACAAGTTTTTCAAATTAATTAGCTGCTAGAGCTTTTGTCAGGAAATCTGCTAAGTTGTTTTTACTATTTATAAACAGCAGTTTAAACTTTCCTCCATTAAGCAGTTTTCTTGTAAATTGAATGCGTATGTCTATATGTTTCGTCTTAATGTTCGACATTATTTTTACAATAATAAATAGCCGACTGGTTGTCACAATACAAAATAGGACAATGTTCACAAGTACATTTAATTCATTATATATTTTAGCAAACCATAAAATTTCTTTGACAGTCTCTGTCATTGCGATGAATTCAGATTCAATGCTACTTAAAGCTATACATTTTTGCTTATTACATCTCCAACTAAAAGGAATACTAGCAAAACATATTACATATCCAGAAGTAGAATATCTGTTAGTGAGGTGACTACCCCAAATTGGCATCTGAATAAGCTACTGAAGATGATTTATCTGTATTTGAAAAAAAAAGTTTATATTCTTTAGTATTTATTATATAATTCATTAAATCTGCAACAATAGTCCAATGTTGATAGTTATAACAATTTGAAAATTGTGCCATCACATTTACAGCATATGCTATGTCTGGTCTACTGCGACTGGCAATAAAAGATAAACACCCTATTAACGTTCGATAAGGATATTTCTTCATTATATCATTCTCAATTATGGCTTTATCCCTTTACAGCCGGTGTTAACTTATAACCCACTTTAAAAGGTAATTTAACATAATTTTTAGGCAATTCAAAAAACTTGATTAAATTATCAATGTAAGTTTTTTCATGCAAGTCAATTTTTTCCATTGCAATTTTCAAAAATAACGCCTAATATATATTTAACTCTTCCTAAATATTTGATATCAAGTTTACTTTCTATTAACTTAACACAATTCGTTAAATCATCTTAGTTTTACTAAAAATAACCATATCATCAACATATACTAGTAATATTACATTATAACTTTTATATACACAATTGCACCACTTAACTTTTTGTAAACCAATTGATTGTAAAATACTATCCAATTCTGAATTCCATTGTCTACCTGACTGATGAAATCCCTAAATAGCCTTTTTTAACAAACACACTTTATTTGGCTTATTAGGTATTTCAAACCCAGGCGGTTGTTGCATAAAAATGACTTCATTAATTTTGCCATATAAATAGGCTGCTTTTACATTTAGTTGAACGTACTCCCAACATAATACTGAAACTAATAAAATGAACAAAAATCTAATGATAGAAAAATTAACGACGGGTGAGAATATATCAGTGTAATCTATCCCATGTTCTTGTTTAAAACCTTGTGCTACAAGTCTAGCTTTGAATCGTTTAAACTTATTCTGTTCGTCTGTTTTAACCGTGTAAACCCACCTATTACTTAACACTTTGGCATTAGTTGGCTTGCCAAATATTTCCCATACATTTCTTTACTTCATAATTTCTAGCTCATATTTCATAGCTTTATTCCACTCACTTTTCTCTGGAAGGTTTTGTGCATCGTGATAATTTTTTGGTATTTCTATATTATACAACTCCGAATCAAAAAATTAGAATAATGAAAGAAAATATGGTCAAGGGAATTGTAAAGCTAATTTATCAAATAAATCATGAATGATATCAAATATAATATAAATCTGCATATTTTGTAGATTATAAAAATATGAACATATTACAATGTAATAGAAAATATATTTAAAACAGCAAGTGAAAAAAATTCAAAATATTAGAATACTTCATAGCATAGTTAAAAAATTAGAATAATGTAAGTATATTGTACACAATTTAAACTCGAAGGGTTTTGACATGCTAATCAGTACTTTGTTGCATCAGCCTTAGCTTTAAACGGTTTTGCATATTACTGACTAAAGGTTCAAAAAATTTTATCAATATTCTCTCATATGTTCTTCAAACTAGAAATAAGATCTTTTTTGTCTCTTGGTGCAACTTCTTGAAGTCATTTTTTCATAATTCCCCACAAATTCTCGATGGGGTTTAGATCGGGTGAATTCGCAGGCCAAGGGAGGCCATTTATTTCCTTCTCTTGGAGCCATTTAGTTGTCGATTTGGAAGTGTAGGAAGAAGCTGAATCTTGCTGAAACACGAAATCGTCATCACATAAATCCTCAGATGAAGGAATTATGAAGTGTTCAAGAATTTCTTGATACACTTCTGAATTGACTTTTGTGTAAATAATATACAACCTATCTGGTTCTTCTGCAGTCATGCAGCCCCATACCATGTCAGAGGTTGCAATTTTAACCGAACGTTTTAAACACCCTTTATCAAAAGCTTCTTGTTTAAGTCTCCAAACACGCATACCTTGATTCCCATGGGACACACAAAACATACTTTCATCGCTGAAGAGTACCTTTTTCCAGTCATCTGGACCCCAAAATAGCCTTTGTTTACCCCATTTAACTCTAGCAGCCATTTGCTTAGATAGATGATAAGAGTTTCTTAGGCACAAGTGATCTAAAACCTAATTTGTGAAGTCGTCGTAATGTTGTAGATTTAAAGGCATTTACACCCACTTCTTTCCATTTTCTCTGCCAATATCTCACAATTCGAAAGCGATGTTTCTTCACAATCTTTTTCAAATGCCTCTCATATCTTGCTGAAGTTACTGGCTTTCGACCACTTTTAAAGTGTTTATTTTGAAAACACTTATTATTACAATATTCTCTCAAAACTCTACTCACACTTTCTTGAGAACATTTCACTTCCTTTGCTATAAACAGTTGTGATTTTCCTTTGTGCAAGTGCACAATACGAAATTTCACAGCCTCAGATAATTCGCTCTTTCGTCCCATATTAAGCAAATACTGAACTAAAATCAAATGCCAAACTACTTTTCATTTTCAGCGGAACACATTTTATAGTCCCGCACATATTAGTCTCGCAGCTGTTCTCTAAACAAACAGGAAAATAGTTGCATATTCTAATTTTTTAACCATGTTGTCCAGATATTCTAATTTTTTAAATAATTATAATATTTTTAAATAGTTAATTATTAGTATAGCAAATAAAAATAAATATTTATGTTAAATCTTTAAATGTTATGAAGATATTTAAACATTTTTAATGTTTTTTTTTCTGAACACAGTATGCAAATTGACACTTTAGCAACATTAAACCCATTCTTTTTTGCATTATTCTAATTTTTTGAATCGGAGCTGTATATCTCTTCTTCAAATATATCGTTTACTTGATCATAAGAATTTGATAGATTGGCTTCACACTCATTATCGGTTAAATTATCATCTTCACTATCAGTTTTACTAGAAGAGGTTTCGACGCAAGTATTACCCGACAGTTTTAAAGGTTTAAAATTAAACTTACTTTCGTCAAATTCAATCCGATTTTTATCACAGTATGATTTTGCTTCACGATCCGATATTAATCTAGTTTTATCATATGGAGGATAATAATAAACATCTATTCTTATACTTAATTTACGTGGTCGTTTTATTCTTTTCCATTCTGCAATGTTAAAGGGTTTAAGTTCAAATTCGTCATTTACTTTTTCTAGTTTTTCATCGGGGTTAACGCTAACTACTTCAGTATCTTTACATTTTAGATTTATGTTACATGTCTCGTTATCTGATTCATTTTCAAAAGGTCCTTTTATATCATTGTCACGATTTCCAAATATATATTTTCCATTTTTACTTATTCCGAAGAGACTGTTACTTCCATTCTTGGTCTCGTCAATTTTGACGTGTATCGTTTCAACTGTCCTTTCTTTTGGTATCCAAACTCTATATCCTCTAGTTTTCATTGCGTAACATGTAAGAATCTCTAACTTGCAATCTGCTTGTAATTTATTCCGTTGTACTACAGGAATCTGTACATAGGCCAATGACCCAAAAATTCTAAAATGCTTTGCGGACGGTTTGAAACCAGTAAGAATTTCATAAGGGGTTTTACCTTTAAGTAATTTATGTTCACTACGATTTTTTACATGTACAAAAGAATGTAAAGCTTCAGCCCAAAATCTTGGTTTTAAACCACTATCGTACAACATTGCTCGGACACTCTCAATTGCCGTTCTATTAAATCATTCAGCCACCCCGTTTTGTTCAGGAGTGTAAACTGAAGATCTTTCAGCTTTTCCCCAAATCATTAAGAAAGTTTTTGAATTCACGATTACAGAATTCTAAACCGTTGTCAGTTCTTACTGTTTTCAATTTAACACCTAGTTGCCTTTCATATTTAGCCAAATATTGCTTAAAACACTTAAAGACCTCGTTTTTATGTTTAATTGTGTATACTTCAGTGCTACGCGAACAATCGTCGATTACCGACAAGAAATATTCAGCTCCTCCGACTGATTTGACAGGGCGTTTCCCCCAAACATCCATGTGTACTCTTTCTAAAACATTTTTTGTTGTTCTATTATAACTTGTTTTAAAACTAGCTCTAGTAGATTTTGTTACTTTACGTGTATCACAAGACTCAATTTTACCTTTTAATCTTTCCATACCTTTAACACTTTCATTTTCGCTCATATGTTTTATCAATTGCATATTAATATGACAAAATCTTCTATGAAATAATACAGTATCTAAAAGAGTTATATTGAATGCCTTTTCAGCATCATATTTCTTTACGTATGGTTTAACTTTCAAAATATACAGTCTATCAACTCTAGGTCCGGTTAAGAGATATTCACAAATATAATCATACACAATCATTTTATCACCCCCCAATTTTGCAGTCATTCCAGCTATATCTAAATTTGCCCCACTAATTAAATTTCTTTTCATATTTGGTGCATAAAACACATTAGCTAACTTAATTCTAACAAATTTGAATTTATCTTTAACATAAAATATAATGTCTCCATTACCTAATATATCAGACTTACTATTTTTAACACCAACAAGGACTTGAAAAGAGGTCAGGCTCCGGAAAGTTGAAAACCAGTTCCTTTCTTTACAGAAATGGGATGTCGCGGCTGTATCAATCAGCTATTCATCCAGTTCTTTCTCATATGTTGGTGTGCTGAATTCTTCATAATTTTCAGGTTTATGAGATGATTCACTATAGAATGTCCCCTCTCTTTGATCTCGGGGTTGATTTGGTGGTTTTAGTAAACTCTCAGCTTCTCTTTTCTTACGGAAACATTTGTTTACTCAGTGTCCTTTCTTACGGCAGTACTCACATATCATCGGAGTCTTTCGGTTGACCAGGACGGTTCCACTGTGGTTGCTGCTATAAGAGTTTTCTGATGTTATATTTTCTGATGTTTATGATGTCTACTTGTTGATGTAGCTGTATATACATCAGCAATATCTTGACCCATGTCTTTCATCCTTTGTTGAATTCTTCCATATTCTATAATTAATTCCTTTTCGACTCTGGTAGTAGTAAATTCTTTATCTTCCAACCGGTAAAGCATTTGAACAATGTTATCATAATCCGCAGGAAGTCTTCTAATGAGTTGAAAACATTCTAGAACGTCAGGTAAAATAAAATCTACTTCACATATTAATTTCCCTTTTTGGCATATTTTCTTGCAAAAAATACCTATACTTTCTTTTTCTGGATTAAACTTTAATTCAAAAAAGTCGTCTAGATGTCCAGCAAGACGAGCTCTTGTAGAAGGTTCAAAGTTTTCTTTAAGGATATTCCACGCTGTTTTCCCATCTTCAGTATCGGCTATCAGCGGTTGGAACTGCTCCTCAATACCTTGAAATATTGTAGTATAGCTACGCGCTTTCCGCCATTCGTACGCTCAAAACGAATGGCTCAAAACGAATTCGCTCGCTTATCCCTTTCAGAAGCGTCTTTTGCATACGGCTTTCCTTCACCACAAATGAATTCCTATGAACCTCTGTCAATTAAAAGAACTTTCATATTGATTTTCAACTTGAATAGTTCATAGAATTAAGTTTCGGAAAACCCAACGAAAAGTTTGTATCCAGCTCAGTCATATTGTAGATATAAGCTGCTCACGTAGAATCACAGACTTTTTAAAATAGCGGCCCCATTCGAACTGCTTGGTTCTGTAACTATGCACGGATATTGTCACTTGAAAACTCTGCTAAAGGCCCATAACCCTGTTGGCATCCTGGTTTGAATGTAATGGGCTGAATGAAAAAACGCAGAGTAAAATAAATGCTTTAATGATGAAGACATCTAGTCGTTAAAAATATAATAAACAAAACTTCAGTTTAACATACATCGAGCTAGCTAAAAAAATTACATGGTAACTTCCATATATATATAGAACAATCATATATATATATATATATATATATAGACATCATGCTGACGTCTCAACCAATCAGCTATTAATTGCATAGTAATAGGAATTTGAAAGTTAAAGTTATTGGTATGACCGAAATTAAAGGTTAATTCAAATAGTGATAGTAGCTCGATTTCTTCTGGGTGCATATATATTTTTGTGACAGAGTGTATAATATAAATATACTGTTCTACATCTACCCATGGGTATTTGTGAACAAAACTAAAACATTGAATGAAATCACATTTTGTTGCAGGCCAACAAGCGGAGCTGAAATCCCTCTCTGTTCGAGAACTATTACCAGGTACTGATTACTATATGACATACGATGGTTCAACGACAATGCCTGGGTGCCATGAAACAGTGACGTGGATTCTTATGAACAGACCTATTTATATAACTAAACAGCAGGTAATACTCCTATATTCTCAAACATGTTTTTTGAATTTATACTGTTTATGCATATTTATCTCTTTCAGTTTATTAAAATGTTACATGATCCTATCACATGGTTTGTACGCTTCTATAAAGCTTAGAAAACTTGAAATTGTCAAAGAAAAAGAAGAAGAAGAAGCAGTAAAATGAGTAATTTTTCTCCTAAAACCTGGATTTGTTAGGGAATATATTGCTGTGTAAATGTTGCTGTGTGAGGAAGATGTGGAGATTTTCTATTTATAGTTTCGACCAAATTATTCAGGTATCACTAGTCTTTAATAAAAAACCGGCATTATTTTAGCTTTTCAAGGTTTCATTTTTTTATACTGATGTACTGACGATTTTATTAAAAATTATTCGGAAAACCTGGAAAAATCTGGGAACAAAAAGCTTTTGTTTCAGTATGAACCCAGTGTGAGACCCAGTATGAGCGCGTATCGTGAGATAATAGTGTATTACACTGGTGTAAGAAATTAAGAGAATTTACAGACGTAGTCGATTATCTCTAAAACTACTGTACCGATTTTAATGAAATTTGATATGTACATACATTGATACAATACAAAACAAATAAGCATTCAATAATTGTAATACACACGCATGATCGTGCGTAACACTCGTTGGAGTCGGAAGGTATGAAACAGCAGTTGCAGAATAAACAAAAAAATGGGTTAATAGATGGGTTAATAGGGGTATGGTACCCTCTTACAGATATACAGGTCTCGCAGCGTGATTTCATACTTGAAATAAGGCAGTTTATCATTTCCTGTGGCGATTGGTCCCACTCGTTCAGCAACGCTGTTTACATTCCCTGGATGGTTCTCGGAGGGGGTTGCAATTGCCCTCCCTAGAGTTTTACAGACATGCTCTATACGGTTAAGGTCTGGAGATCTGGCAGGCCAATCCATCCGTCGAATATCCTCAATCTCTAGAAATTCGTCGACCAGTAGATCTGCATGTGGCCTCGCGTTATCGTCCATTAAAATGAACTCAGGGCCAACTGCACCCCTGAAAAGGCGAACATAGGGCTCCAAGACTTCATCCCTATACCTCACACCAGTCACAGTGCATCTTTCAAAGACATGGAGAGGTGTGCAGCGATCCAACATGATGCCTGCCCATACCATTAAACCTCCTCCGCCATAATGGTCCATTTCGCGGACATTGGAGGGTAGGTAGCGGGTTTCTAGTTCTCTCCATATGAAACGTACGGCGAGCATCGGTGTTTAGGCTGAACCGGGGTTCATCAGTGAAGAGATCGGTCGCCCATTGATCCATACTCCAATCTCTAGGCTCTCTGCACCATGATAAACGGATTCTCCTGTTCGTAGAAGTGAGCTGGACGCAAACAGCAGGTCTTCTTGCAAACAACCCTCTCTTATGAAGTCTTTTGGAAACAATCACCCTTGATACACGGGTTCCTGTGGTTGCATACAAGTCACGAGAGAGCTGAGAAGCTGTAGCTTTCTCTCAATGGATCCGGTATCCTGGAGCTATTTCCATAAGTTACACAACGCTGGGCGTTAAATTGAACTCTCTACAAATTTGGACTTGAGATTGGCCTGCTTCTAGCCTCCCCACAATTCGCCATCTCATTCCATCATCTAAACGTTGATGGTTACTCATTTTTACTGTTACAATTTGAAATTAACCGATTGCTGCAAAATAACACCATCTATTAACCCATTTTTTTTGTTTATTCTGCAACCGCTGTTTCATACCTTCCGACTCCAACGAGTGTAAGCATGATCATACGCGTGTATTACAATTATTGAATGGTTATTTGTTTTGTATTGTATCAATGTATGTACATATCAAATTTCATTAAAATCGGTACAGTAGTTCTTGAGATAATCGACCAAGTCTGCAAATCCTCTTAATTTCTTACACCAGTGTATTATATATATATATATATATATATATATATATATATATATATATATATATATACAAGCTGAAACCCGTACTTCGCTACGGGGTACGTTCAATTTAAATACAACGATCAATGTATGCAATTAAAGCCAAAAATATGTATAAATATATTTATAATAAATACAACGATCAATGTATGAAATTGATGTAATTAAACGAAAAAATATATTTATATAAAAATTGTAACGGATATGTTTATAGACAAAATAATGTACAAGAAAATATTCAAAATAAATCTAATAGAACATAGTAAAGAATATAGTACTGTTAATATAGTACAATTTGAGGAACATATCTTTTACTGTATTATACTATTTTTTGAATAATGTCCAATCATCTGCTGCATTGGCAAGAAAGAAAAGTATTTTTCTTGTCTACTTAATTGTTATGCACGTGACGATAAATTTATTTAAAGTAACCAGAAAAAGAAATCACGTGGTCAGCATTTAATAATTTAAATTCTAAAAATTAATCTTTAAAAATTCACCAAAAATCCAAAAATGGAGGCAAAGATTCCAAAAAGATCTCATTTTAAAAGAATTTTTATGATCTTTCTCGTGATATAAATTTTATAACCCTCAAATTATTATTTTATATGCAAACTTAAAAAGAGTTTCAAAAACAGCTTAAAAATTTTATTTAAAAAACTCTAAGAAGAATTTTTCAAAACATCTTCCACAGTGCACCCCTACACTATAAGAGGAATCGCCATGCAAAATTTCAGCCCTTTAGGTCCAGCGGTTTGGTCTGTGTGTTGTATATTAGTCAGTGAGTCAGTCAGTTACGGAACTGTTATATATATATATATATACACACTTTGAAAGATTACGTTCTTTAATTAATTATGTGAATATTTTTGGCCAATAAATGTATCAATAATTAATATGTTTAAAAAGTATGATGATAAAATCCTCTATCATATCTGCCCAAGTAAACAGTATAATGACGGATCTCTGACTATTATGTTTTGGACTTAAGAATTTTTCGATCACCAATTTAAGAGCTACTGATATATTTCTAATTGTAAGCCTTGCCGGACATTATATATTATTTCCACATCATAACTCTCTCAGATAAAATCAAGAAAGTTAGCTAATTTTGATTAATTTGCTTGTAAAAACACATATTTATCACTTTTTTATTCTTATTTTCTTAATACTCGAAAAAACCTTAATAAATCTTCCTAGCTAAATTATCTTCTATTAAATTCTAAATTTAATAAGTTTATTTCAGATATTTCTGAATGGAGAGTTAATTTCAATTTTGCACAATTGTCTGCTTGAGATATCAATCTCTTGTTTATAATGATTTTATTGTACTTTATTTTTATTGATCATTATACAACGTATGATATATGAAAAAATACGTTCTTTGTTTTTTTTAGCTCTATGCGTTACGTAAGCTCATGCAGGGTGACCAGGGCAACCCCAAAGCTCCATTAGGGAATAATTATAGACCAGCACAACTCATTCACCATCGAGTCGTCCGAACTAATATCGATTTTAACCGATCCTCGGTATGTATTACTGATCGCTAAACTAGGTGAAGTTAAAATCTTTTATTTATGATGGGCGTTAAAGCCTTAAAACTGACGAAAAAGCGTAAAAGTGTCAAGAAAAGCAATTTTTAAGTTATAGGGGACAGTGAAAAAATTAAAAGTACGTTAATATACATCACTTCATGAAAAGCAATTTGTAGATTTTTTAAAAATTTTCTCCGTAAAAAAGATCATAAAATAATACTGCAATGTACAACGAGGGTTATGAATATATAAATAGATTTATTGAAAAATTATTTGATTAAATTGCTAGGAGAAAATTAGTTTTTAATGAAATACTAATTATTTATACATTTTAATAATATTATTTTATTTAAATTTTTGGGGTCAAAATTTATTAAACCATTTTTAATAAAACATGTAGTGCAATTAAGTGCCTAAGTTATAGGTTTCGGAAATATTTTTTTTTATTGCTTTAATTACATATTTTTTTTTGTTAAACTAAGGTAAAATATTAAATAAAAATCCTTTTGGACAAAACTGAAAATAGGCAAGTTTAAAATCCGTTAATACAATGCAAAAAAAACTCTCGTTTAAGTACATTTCTGTCAAATAAAAGTTTTAATAAAAAATCTGATGCAATTAGTTAACAGAAACTTCATACTTTTTTTTTTACTTAAACATCAATGCTTCTCAATTAATATTTTATAATCCTCTAATTTATTAATAAGTCGATAATTATAAAAATTTAATTATACCCATTAAAGACATCCTACATATTTAATAGTTTTCAACTAATTCCATTGTTCAAAGGATGTGTGGGTATTTTTTGAGTTTGCCTCGACTGAGTTTTTATTTTCTCTAAGCATTTTCAGCCTTAATCCAATTATGAGGAAGTTTCACTCATAAAAATTAATTATACAAAAAGTTAAATAATTGTAAACCAATGTCCCATGTTTACAAATGGAATAAATAAAATATCTGTGAATCAAACTACTATTTGATTTTATATAAATTTCAAATTATTCTAATTTGTTACAGAGAAAAAACATGAATTTTTCATTTCATGACCTAGATTTGTTATAAGTAATGATATGAATTGAAATTCAACGCGGACTAACGAAATAAATCTTTAAATTTAAAGAACTGAAATTTTATTGGTTATCAAGTGTTAAATTAATTTTCACAAGTTTGAACAAAAATTGTAGCCATTTATAAAAATAAGATAAATAAAATATTTCTTTTACCAATTTCTAATTTTATCCTTTTTTTTTCAGGGTCAAACATGTCCAACAATGCACAATTCACTATTTTATCAAGGTAAGAAATAAATTAAAAGGTAGTAAGTGCGAGTCTAATGAAGCACTCTCATATATGTATGTGTATATATATATATATATATATATATATATATATATATATATATATATATATATATATATATATATATTTACATATATATATACACATATATGTAATATATAATGATATATAATAATATATATATGTATGTATGAATGTATGTATGTATATTGAATATATATAATATTAAATGTAATATGCGAGATTGCCTACAAGGCTTTTGTTATTGTCTTATAATGTACAAGCCCCAGACTGCGCTTAATGTGTCTGGCGTTCATATGGGACGACCATAAATATCAGTCATGTTCAGGTATTCTCATAACTTTCCAAGTAGTCAGTTCTCAGACGTCAAAGTATTTAGCCGGTGTAATTCCCCAGGTATTTGTATGTGCTTGATTTAAAATTTGACACAGGACTCTGGTACTAAATGCAGGGGGTAGAATTGGCACTGGCATAGTATTTGAATAGTTGTTGTAGAATGGAGTCTTTTGCTAACTCTAATATCATACACAACATACTATGTAAAATAAATTTTGTTTGTTTTACCTCAACACGTTCTTTGAGAGATCGCCATGTATGCATAATAGAAGGTCTCGATATGGCTGACTAATCTGAGTGAGTAGCTTTTAAATTCTCTTGCTATTTGTCTACTCTTTGTGATAGATATCATGCAGAGATAAATGCTCGAATATTACTGCATACATAACAAGTTGATTATTCTGTATATTCGTAAGTTACTATCTTCTAACAAGTATACAAACTTAAAATAGAATGGTAAATTCTACTACCGTGATTTCACGAATTCGATTGTATTAAATACCGTTACTTTTAAGAAGGAACTGTGTTATGGTCAGGATTTCTATAGATAAAAGCATCCCTAGATACGCTATATATATTAAATTTGTATTCCCGTCAACAACCTAGCATAACAAGTCTGAATCAAATGTTGTACGAAATATGATAAACAGTAATATATAGATATATATATTAAAGGTATGTGCTGCGTTTTAATGAAAACAGGGGAAAATATACACGATATGGTCTTTAACGGTAGATAGTAAAGATATTTTCTAGTAACATGCAAAACTTCCTATGCATCCTTAACATACAATCCCACCAATACAATGTACTTTTTGGATATACACTCAAGAGCCAAAACATTATGACCACCCCTACATTTTGCAATGAATTCGCCTGGATGACGTGGAAGGCACGTGATCTGGTGGAAGTGGTATTTAACTGCTGCTGGAGAGTCTGAAGAATCATTCTTTCACTTACTTCTGTGTGTGATGGGAAAGGCTGCGGATCTAAGCGACTTTGATAGAGGGCAGATTGTAATGGCTCGAAGGCTCGGAACAAGTATTTCCGAAACTGCATGACTCGTGGGTTGTTCGCGACCTACAGTTGTTAGTACTTATGCAAAGTGGATGAATGACGGTGAAACCAGCAGTAGACGACATGGTGTTGGACGTCCAAACGCTATCAAAGAAAAAGGTCGTCGGAGACTGTCTCGCATGGTGAAGCAAAACCGGAGCCAGACAGTGGATCAGCTGACAGCCCAATACAATGCAGGGCCAAGTAGAATAGTATCGCAGCACACTGTTCAGCGGACACTGTTGGATATGGGGCTACGCAGCAAACGTCCCACTCGTGTGCCTTTGCTGACCAAGCGTTATCGCCAACTGCGCTTGCGGTGGGCCCGGGAACATCACGACTGGTCCATGGATCAGTGGGAGAGAGTTGCCTGGTCAGATGAATCACGGTTTGTCATTCATCACGCCGATGGCCGTGTCAGGATACGCCGTCTTCCAGGTGAACTGGTGCTCCCTCAATGTACAGTAGGTCATACACAGGCCGGTGGTGGCGGTATTATGCTTTGGGGGACGTTCTCTTGGGCGTCTCTGGGACCCGTGGTTGTGGTAGAGCAGACCATGAATGCTACAGGGTATCTGAACATCATTGCGTACCAGTTGCACCCTTACATGGCCTCTGTTTTTCCAGCTGGAAATGGAATGTTCCAACAGGACAACGCCCCGTGTCACAAGGCTAAAATTGTGTTGGAGTAGTTCCAGGAACATGATGCTGAATTCCAGTTAATGTCCTGGCCGCCTAACTCACCGGATCTCAATCCGATAGAACACATTTGGGATGTCATGGGACGGCAGCTCAGAGTTCAAAGACCACCAATTCGCAATATCTCGGATTTGCGTGACCGTTGCTTAAACATCTGGTACAATCTGTCTCCGGCCATCTACCAAGGACTTGTGGCATCCATGCCAAGGCGGGTTGAAGCTGTGTTGCGCGCCAAAGGTGGGCCAACTCGTTATTGACAGGTGATCATAATGTTTTGGCTCTTGAGTGTACATTAAATTGTTTCAGTCTATTATCATAGGAATTCCTCCTAGATTTTTTTGAGCCATCTAACGGTGAGTAACAATAACCGGTATAGATCTGGATGTTTTACAATCAGTGGTTGTGCCTATCTTTTAAGTGTATGCGTAATATACATAAACATTTTAGTACGAGTGGTATACGTAAACTTTCAATAATATTAACGTACTTATACAACCAGTATAATACTGGACAACGTAAACTTCTTACATTTTACTCCAGTCAACCATTCTCCTGATTTTTATAAAGAATTTTCAGTGTTATGCAAAACCCTGAGATAGTGTCGTTTTGATTTCACACATTTTAAGGCCTTTGCACAAGGTTAAAAATGTTTCTTCTAAGTTTATCGCGAAAAAATTTCTGGAACGAAAGAGCATCAAAGTAGTAACATCTGGTAAAAGTATTTTTTTCGAATAAGGGATTTCCCAATATCCATGCGATGGAGAATAGAAATTTTTTTTTTCTCCATATTCAGATACATGTAGCTGTCTGTATAAATATGCTAGAATTCGGTTTTTTCCACAGGTTTGTACTTACGTGTAGGAGTGTATAACTAATCGTATTTTCAAAGTAATATTCATAAATTATATTTTTAATATAATGTGTTTCTCAATTTAAATTATTACTAACTTTTTATGAATATACAAAACATATGCAGCTCTTATGCATTAGAAATATCCATATTAAAACTCATAATAACAATTCAAAGACCGCTTGTTTAGATAAAAAGGACAGTTTTATAATAAAATTGTTTAATATAGCGTATATATCTATATCTATGTATCTCTCTCTCTCTCTCTCTCTCTCTCTCTATATATATATATATATATATATATATATATATATATATATACATACATATATATATATATATATATATACATATATATATATATATATATATATATATATATATATATATATATATATATATATATATATATATATATATATATATATATATATATATATATATATATATATATATATATATTAAATAAAAAGTTTGAGATGCCTATATAGTTCATTATATTCTTTTGACGTTTTATTTTACACCCAGACACATGTTGGTTTCCAAGTTTGTTGAAATCAAACTTTTTCTGTAATGAGAGAAAAAAATGATTTTCTTTGAATTAAGAAAATTAGACCAATGGTAGTTATTTTTAATAGGATAATTATTTAAAGGATAATTATTTTTATTTTTGCATTTTATATCTAAAAGTATTATCTTAAACATAAATTACACAGAATTAAATAATTATAATTTTGTTTAAAATATAAAAATATTTTAAACAAAAATTTAACATTCTGAAATTGCTTTGAGATATTCTATAGGAAAAATGATCAATGCTAGTAGTAAAACCAAATACTTAGTGTAAAAGACGCTGACACATTGATAAGTTTCTCTATTAGTCCCCTTAGATAGTGCACTTTTCGTGCTTTGGTTTATTCCCATAGATAGGTGCAAAATATAACATAATAGAATTATCATCTTTAAGTCTATAAGATAATAGAATTATAGTGTAAAAGTTTCAATTTTTCTTTTAAATTTTGAAATGTATTAAAACATTCCTGAATTAAATTGCTAAATTACTTGAACTCTAATTTTTGGAAGAATAGGTTGGTTTGGAAGGAAGTCATAAAGGCTCTTTACACTCTAAAAGTGAATAATCACGATATATTGTCTGGGAAACTGTACATATACAGAAATAGTGACAATTATTTGTGCAGGGGTCTTAAAATGCAAATACCGGATTGAAAAAGTGAGGAAAAAGGACTGGTTTCCAAAAGGAACCTTACATTTGCTTATGATGATACTTTTACTGTTGTGGCTTAGTTTACCAACAAAAATCCCACAATCTAAACTAACAGATGTTGTGAAAAGAGAATCAGAGTTACTTCTGCTACAAATAGAAAATACGATGTCTAAATCTGCATTTCCTGATTGTACATGAGAGATGAATCCTGAAAACTCAAGAGTAAAAAATTAAAATAGATAGTTGCATTTCAAGTCAAAAATTACACCTAAATATTGCAAACAGATGCCAATATCATTCCAGAAGATTCTCACTTATCAAAGTCGCTAATATTTAAGTATTTTTATGGAGTTAATTTTTTATTCAGATAAACTTTACAATGTAAATAAGAAAATACTAGAAATAGTCTATAGCGATATATATTTTTAATAATCCATAACTTTATTCTGCGGAATTTAACCATCTGAAATTTAGAAACTTTAGTTCTCTTTTCAGCTAACTACAACAACTGGCACCAGTGAGGGTGGGCCTATTTTATGTGCCTTATTAGTCCAGCCAAGAAGTATCATCCTTCACTCCCTGTTTCTTTGTTATATCATGAGCAAAGCCCAATAGAACTGGCGGAGCTTTTTTGGAATCCCTGATGTAGAACCTGTATAATTTCCTTTCATAGCTTGATTCATCCACTTCTGAAGCTGCACAACTGGTTTTTGTTTAAGGTAATTTAGAAAAATGGTTTAAAAAATACTATCGATAATACTATCGTAACCCTATTGGATTCGCTCACCTCAATGTTAACGTATGGAGAAAACTTGTCCAGGCGACTTGAATTTAAAGATTTAAAAAAAACTGTATTCCGTAATAGAGAAAAATATTTTACACTTTGGGTCATTTTTCGTTTTTTAAATGCAAATAATATTTTAGAATTTAAATTGCTCGGGGAAAACATCTGGTATAGTGTGTTTAAAATGCTGATAAATTCCTTTGGTGGGTGAAATTTATAAAATGAATCCTGTTGCAAGGTGCAGAAAAGTTCAGGTTATCTGAAACTACCACTTTTACTTGATTATCAGTATTTATATAGTTTTAAAAAGTAGACAAATTTTTTCCATTGGTAAACATTGAGGTGAGATAATCCAATAGGGTTAGCACACTGTAGGCTTAACTATGAAATTATCATAAATGCATCGTCTCCTTTTTTTATATTGTATCTGTTGTGAAATAGGGCAACATTCTCACTGCATGTCATACGGTTTACACTGTAGCATTTATAACACTTTTGCTTTGCTAGTTTATTAAAGTAGCAGTCTTCCGTTCTTTGAAAAAAATGAGGAATGGAAATATTCCCTATTTTCATATTGTATAATTTGAGTCATAGTATAGAAACATATATAGTTATTTACTTACTTATGTTTCACTATTTATATGATTTAAGATTTTAAAGTCTGTGACTGATACGTTACAGACATATATAATTATACTTATGTTTATGTTAACATGTAGTAATATACTTAATTATTTACTTATTTATGTTTCAATATTTATATGATTTAAGTTTTCTAAGTCGGTTACTGATGATTTACAGTTTAAACAATGGGATACTTTTAAGATTTGGAATTAGGTATAAAAGGAATTTTGAGTTTAATGCATTAAGTATAAAAACACGAGGTCAACTCCAACAGATTCAAATATTCCTCAAAAATACATGTGGTTTACTTAATTTTAGGTTTTTAAAAATTGAGCTGTAATAAAACTATTTTCTATAGATTAATAAATAATTATACGATAAACACATGTGTTTCTGTCGTGATGATTGTTCTAACTGTCGAATAACGATTTCCTTTTTTTATCACTCCATAATTTATTCTAACTAAACCAAATAATAGTAATGTCATAGAAATTTATCATCATCTCACTTAAAAGCTCATGGAAACATCCTATATTAACCTTTTCTTTATGGGGCAGGATAGCATGTATCCCAAGAATGAATATATTATATATATATATATACACTGCTCAAAAAAATTAGGGGAGCAAGCAAAGAAGTTAAGAAAACTCTGCGAGACAGCCACTTATTGGCATAAAATGGATAGTACACGCGTATCAATGCGCAATACAGAAAAAAAGACGTAAAAATTTTTGTAATTAAGCTTTAATTCTTTGAAAATATTTTTAAAACATGAAAAGATGATTTAGGGCAACAATTTGGTTAAATGTAAACGATAAAAAAAAAGATTTTTAATATGGAGTGTGGTCTCCTCGAACAGCTAAGACTGCTGCACACCTGTTTTCCATGGATGCGATGATGTTATCGATAAGACTTTGGGGAATACTGTTCCACTCCTCAAGAAGTGCAATCTCCAAGTCTCGGAGAGTAAAAGGAGGCCTTGATCTCGCAGCAATGCGTCGTCCGAGCATGTCCCAAACATGCTCGATTGGATTCAGGTCAAGAGAGCACGCTGCCCATTCCATACGCTGTATTGTTTCAGCTTCAAACATGTTCTCCACAAGACGAGCTGTATGTGGTCTGGTATTATCATGCTGGAAAACAAAGGAATCTCCAATGGCTGCAGCGTAAGGTATGACATGAGGTCTTAGTATCTCGTCTGCATACCTTCGGGCCGTCAAAGTACCATTCCGAATGATATGCAGGTCCGTACATCCACCTATGCTGATTCCACCCCATACCATAAAACCAGCTCGTCTGTATTGTGACCTTTCACGAACGATTGTGGGGTTATTTCGAGTGCCCCTTTCCCTCCATACCAAAACACGTCGGGTGTCACACTCCAGACTGATTCGTCTGTAAACAACATTTGGCTCCAATCATGTTGCTCCCAATCTCGATGTTCAGCAGCCCATTTTCTTCGGGCCGCAAGATGGCGTGAGGTCAACGGAATGCAGACCATTGGCCTACAAGCATACAGACCTCCCTGATGAAGCCTATTACGTACTGTTTGGCTGGACACCCTTCGTCCTGTTGCCAAGAGCAACTGTCTTTGCAGCTGAGTAGCATTGTCATTTCTGTTTCGACGAAATGTTAACAGTATATACCGGTCATCAGTTGTTGTAGTGGCGCGTGGTCGACCTTGCTCTGGTCGACGTCTAACATTCCCTGTTTCTTGGAATGGATTCCACAGCCTTACAACGACACTTCTGGCGACTCCAACAGCATCCGCGACACTACGTTGTGTTTGCCCAGATTCAAGTCTGCCTATAATACGCCATGCCATGGATTCTGGTAAATCACGTTGTTGAGACATTTTCAAATCACCTTTTCTCAAAAAGAATAACTGAGCAATCGAATTTCACAGTTAAGTCAGTGAAACAGACGTTTCTGCAACATCCCGATTTCCGCCCTTATGTTCTTTTTCTGTTTTTTGACGTCATGAACTTTGATTTGCATATGAAGTTTTCTTCTTCTGTTTCCTGCTAGGGTTTAAATTATGGATGATTTATTTTATGTTACTTATCGGTGTAAGTATTTGCGTAATTTCGTTAAAACCATGTGCTCCCGTAATTGTTTTGAGCAGTGTATATATATATATACCGGATGTCCCAAAAAATGACCGACGATTTGAAAAATCAATTTAAAAAAAACGGAAGGTGATAGAAATGTACGGTTTGCTGCATTCTGCTTAGGCAACCAGGGAATCTATTCTCACCATTTTTTTAAATTAGTTACAAAGTTCACCAACAGATGGCGCTGCTGACTGGGAAAACTATAAAACAATGTTTTTAAAGGAAGAAGCATACGCAAAGTGGCATAAATTGGCCTCCCTATTCGCCAGATTTGACACGTTGGGATTTTTTTCTTTGGGGGTACTTGAAAGACCAGGTGTATCGTCACAATCCACAAATTATAGAGGAACTGGAACAATGCATCTCTGCTGCTTGTCAGAACATTCAAACTGAAATGTATGCTCGGGCGTCTACGAATTTTGTCCTCAGACTGGGCCACGTTGTTGCTGCAAATGGTGGTTATTATGAAAACATTGTTTTATAGATTTTCCCAGTCAGCAGCGCCATCTGTTGACGAACTTTGTAACTAATTTTGAAAATTGGTGAGAAAAATTCCCTGGTTACCAAAGCAGAATGCAGCAAACCGTACATTTATACCACCTTTCGTTTTTCTTTAATTCATTTTTCAAATCGTCGGTCATTTTTGGGACACCCGGTATATATACCCCCTTAATGGTTATTCTTACAAAGAGGGTATGAAATTTCCCGTTCTAAAGAGAGAATCTGAAAAATGGGCCCCGTAAGCTAAAGGTCAATATGAGTTGTAACTATTGGTGAAGATATTACGTCTGCCTGTATAAACACATTTTTCCTTCTAGTTCTACAGATTAACATAAAATCGTCTTTAATCTACTCTTTTTTTTCCAACAGATAAACACTGATGTTATGCTCTTCCATTTACAGATATTTTTGACTGAAGAAACTTCCTTGTGTGATATCCAACAAAATATTTCCGCCACATTTCTGTGCCCATTAGGAATCAATTAACAACTGTAAATGTAAATAATCTCAACGGTTGTGCTGGAGGTCACCAAGAACAGCATCCTGTCGGCACACCGAAACAATCTTGACTATACGAACACGTGGTATGAACAGGCCGAGAGATGCTCAAATACATGTTACGATTTCTACTTAGTTTTATAATTTTATTGAAGTCTTAAAACTTCACAGAAGATAGGGGAATGATTAAGGTATAACATAAAGAATATCATTCTTTTACATCCGATGTTATATATGATTAAGAAGAGGCTTATATAAAAAATCTCCTTGTAAAAAACATAAATTCCAAAAGAGCGTCAAACATTCCAGAGATGCTAATTAGCGGCATATCCCTAGTATTTGTAAAATACGGCGCGATGATATCAATTTTGTATTAGTATTTGTAAGAGTACAAAAGTGTTTAGAAATAATTTTGCAGCAATACGATGTACATATTTTTGACTCTAAAGACGCAAATAAGTTAGATATTTATATATTTAGTTTATATATTTCCTGTCTGTGCTAAAATTTTATATGACATTATTTAATACTAATGTTCACTGCAATTATATAATTTTATAACTAGGAATGCACATTGTTAAGCAATAAATAGTCGCTCTTAAGCGTCTGTAACTAATCATAGCTTGTAATATTTTATACATGTAATAAATTTTTTAATACGATGGCGTTTCATAAATCTTAAGAAAGTATCCTTTTTGCAATATTTATCAAGGCAGAAGCGTGATATACAAACCTTTTTTTTCCTCTCTCTTTATAGGCTAAAGCACAACATATCAGGTATACCTAATCATTGCACACGTTAAAATTCTTGAAATATAATGTGTCCCACAAATGCATATCATGCAATAAATTCTAAGCCTAATGAATTATATAGATGCCCATGGTAAGCGGAGAGTATGATCATGGCAAATTGCATTAAAGATGTATATTGATTATTAAAGCATAAACCTTAAAGCATCTCCTAAATTCAACAGAACTCTAAATTAAAATTAATATCCATGTTTTTATGACGTAACTTTTTTTTTTATGTATTTAACAAAAAATACTTATACTCAAGACCTAATACGTATGTATTGTGACATATCTTTTTCTACCATAAAATTGCATGGAAAACTTCCTGATATCAAGTATTTGCGCATCTCTCTGTTATATTTAACTAAATGGACCATTAGATAATTTTGAAAGTATTGTGCTATTTGTCTCAACCCAAATGTAGGACTCAAGGGCGGAAATTGAGTTTCTGCTGAGAATTAAGATAATGTATAAAAGAGAACACCTATTAATCATCGTTCCCATCAAGAACGCATATCTGTAAGACTTCCAAGATTTTTAGAATGTTTTTATATAAATGAAATTCAATGGAACTTTATATATATACATATCTGG
Organism: Dolomedes plantarius; assembly: GCA_907164885.2. NCBI lineage: Eukaryota > Metazoa > Arthropoda > Arachnida > Araneae > Dolomedidae > Dolomedes > Dolomedes plantarius. Next base: position 137,496,611 of record OU015491.1, on the reverse strand, counting down.
TGTGCAAAATGTTTTAAAATAAAGTTTGTTGATTACTTTCGAATTATTCTTTATATTACATACACAAACATGTTTATTATGTAATTAATTCAAGACTTTCTCCAAAGATTAAACATTTTAATATGCTGTGTAGGAAGGATAGATCGGACCCATAAATAACGCCTACAAATTTTGAATGTTTTTCTCTGAAACTACCGTCCACTTAAAATAACTTATTCGGACGCAAATTTCAACATAGTCCTCTAAATTCATAAACTGATAAGAGAACACTATCAAAATCAACAATTATCAAAACTCACTAACCCCCGTTGATGCATAATATTTTATTGACACTGAGATAGAATACTTCAGACCAATTTCTTAGAATTTCGTTGTGAAAGAAAAAACAAAGAATCAGGTAACATACACACACACACATATATATATATATATATATATATATATATATATATATATATATATATATATATATATATACACTTTAATTTAGCAGGATTGTAGTAGTAAAATTTATTACAAAACGATTGGTAAATAAGTCATAGATATTGACAAAAGACAATTTCTTGTAAGTAAAATATATATAGGGGCAAATGTAATGTCCAACAGTATTTTTAAACATGTGTCAAAAAAGTTGCTACCTCAGGCTTGGTTCCGTTCAATGTGCCAAGAGTTTCGATTAAAATATAAAGCTCAATTTCTCAATGGGTTTATCTGAGACTTGAGTTGCAGCTAAAGATGGATGATAATTAAAGCTTATGGAGTAAAATACCGTTCATTTTCCGTGAGTTTTGATGAATACCTGGAAAAACATCAAATTCCTGAACTTAGTTTAAAGCTAATAACTAAAAATACTTATACTATTGCTTGGATTATCTGCTTGTGGCACTTTACCAAATTATCACAATGTTCATTTTTCTTTAAAAGTCAGAAAAGTATGTCGATTATGACAAAAAAAGTTTGTTAGAAAAACGTAGCTGGAAACCAAATAAATCACAAATGGGTTGGAAGTTGAAAATATTTATGGAACCCTCAAATGTTTCAACCATAAAATTAAATGAAGTTCCTTGTGTCTATCTGCACAACTATGGATGTTTAGTTGTGCTCCGATGTGCATGTATATTTACGAAGACATGCATATTCAGCACATGACAAAAAGTCAGAGCTGAAGGGGTTAAAATCAGCAATTCAGAACTTTCATGTATACTACAAAGATGTCAGCTATATTATTACAGACAGTCGATTTAGTTTCATGTGCTTACAGATAATGCAATGCTTTTCGGGGAAGTTTAGATGCCTCTATCTAGGGTCAGAGTCTTCAGATTTTCATTTGAGAAATTTCTAAGAATTTTAAAGAGTGTGTCCGATAAATTCGGTATCATAGTATATCTGCAATCGAGGATGGACTTAACTACCACAAAAAGTACCCGACGAAACCCAATGTTCATTAACAGCCGTTGGATACTATTCCAAATCAATGGACTAGGAACGTTGCACGCCTACTACACAGGAGTATTAAAAATAAGGAAATTGCAGTTAACTGTGGCGAATCAATAAAGCTAACGGTCAGGACAGTGTGTCCCATTTATATGTATAAGTCTATCACAGGCTTCATTCAGAGTGATACAATAAAAAAAAGTGTCTTCACATCGAAGTTATCATATATGGAATACCGTATGGCTTAGGAAGCATCAATGTGATGCATTGATGCAACAGTTAAAATGGTACCGTGCAGGGAAACAAATCGCTTTTCTTCTCGCTCGATGGATCCCACATTGGTCCTAATATAAGATGGAGACAATACAATTGATTAGCACTACTGGAATGAAATTTCATTCTTCCTTTACAATGAGTTTCAAAGATGCATGGTTCGTTAGTTCATTTTCATAACTGATAACGCCAACCCCATCGTATTGCAACAGATGACATGGTGTTTAAAAATAAGGAGATTCCTTGATTGGATTGGCCGACTTGTTCCTTTTAATCTAATCTCACTAATAACGTATGAAATTTAGTAAGAGGATAATTTTCAGTCCTTCAATTACCGACGAGATTATCCAAACCAAAAAATGGCTGTAATGGAGATTTAGGCAATAATAGAGCAAGCGTGAAGAGATTGTGCAAGACATGCATTTCCGTTATATCCTGTCCTCGAACCATTTGCTTTTCTTCCACCTTTGTCAACAATGTTTCTGGGCCATGCCAACCTATGATCATAAAAATAATCCAAATATATCATTTTATATCTGTTGTCTTTAAATGCTTTGTTTCAGTCATCTGTTGAGCATCTTTTAGAAGGATCCTTCGGTATATTTTTCCTAACCTAGCCGTGCGTGTGAGGAACTGTTGGTGTCAATCTCCCTGAGGGGTCTTTCAGGTTTGTTTAGCAATGTTGAACCACACAGATTTTAAATTCTAAGCTCCTCGAAGCGTATTTCCATTTCATTTTGTACTGTATTAGTATAAGGAAGAATAGAATATTCAGACTGTGAGATCTTGCAAATAGAAACAAATAAACTTATTGAATGTACTAATTTAGAGATCAAAGAAAAATATTTTTTGAAAAAACAAATCTTGCATTTAGGCTTTATTTCTATGATTTATATGACTACAAAATCATGTAATTTATTTAAGCAGCTAAGTAGAGACCATATAATATTAAAAAATGTGAAAATCTAGAGATCCCAAAGAAGGGATTTATAAGTTGATTTTTTGTTGCGGATATATAACATATACTTGCCAGACTAATTACTGCTTTGTTGAGCAGAATTTTATTTCAACTTACAGATTACAACTGTAACATATTATGAGGTCGGTTGACTCCCTTAACATATATCTTTAAATAAGCTGGCGGCATTCCTTTAGACCAGGGATACTCAAAATGCGGCCCGAAACATTCACTATCATTCTTTTGTAATCATAATTTTGGAAATTAGAGCCTAAAAAATACAAAACTTTACAAAAATATGCCATCTGCTGCTCATGTTTTACGCATCAACGTATCTGTGCGAATACTTCTATTCCAAAATGAAATATGTGAAGAACGTATCTGTATATATATAACGCGTAGGTATGCGGCACAAAAATCGACGATATTTCTATACTCCGAATGGCAACGTATGCAACTACCGGATGTAAACATTAGCGGCCGTCCGCAATTTAAAACCGCGTATGTGTAGTGGCGACATATGTTACAACTGTTGATCTTTTGACAAAATATGTTTAGACCTATCAAATCCAGTGTTTAGTCATGGACAGTTGTATGTAGGTTTATTTACAGTCCGTTCTTTTGATTATGTCACTGCAGTATCTCCTATTTTTGAAATACCCAACCGTGTATATCAAGAAGTTTTATGAATATCATAGTTGTAATCCACACTATATTTTAGTACTTGCTGAATTTTTACTCCATTTTAAAAGTGAAGATATTTTTCCCAACAATTTATTATTTTATATGATTAAATGTAGATATCTGAATTGTGAACAATAGTACATATAGAGAGAAATGCAATTAACACTATATTTTACTGCTTGCTGATGTTTTACTCCATTTTTAAGTGAAAAAATTTGCCGCAACAATTTCTTATTTGATGTAATGATAAGGTGTAGATATCTTAATTTTGAAAACTGCACATACAGAGTGGAATGTAATTTTTAAAATCATTGTTGTTGGGTTTCTCAGTCTTATCTTTAACTCTGTTCTGAAGCAATGAAAATTCGCATTTTTTTAATCCCGATGTTTTAGAATCAGCTTTATAGTGAATTTAGCAATGATAATAATTTTTTTGGATGAGCTCCTTTTACCCCTTAGCAACATATATTTATGATGACAGGTAATGGTAACATTCCTTACATAGGTTACTTTCAGTTGAATTGTTTTGCAAAAGAAAATATAAAACTAAAAGCGACCATGCTGGTTGCGGCGGCTAGTATATAAAAATCAGCTTACGTATATGACACTTAACGACGTATTGAGTAGCATGTAGCATATATAAACTTGATTGGTCTAAAATAATCCAACGTTTACCTCAACATCAAAAATTACACTCATTTTTAAATGAACGCTTGAATACATTTAAGTTTTGAGTTTTAACTTTTACATTATTACATTATGAGGTGTAGTGTACTATGTTGCGGTCCTCATAACGTAGCAAACATATGCATGAGGCCCGACAGAAAATAATGTTGAGTACGGCTGCTTTAGACCAATATTTTTTCATTTAATGCGGCAAAATTACTTAATTTAAAACGATGCGCCAAGTTAAAGTAGAACTGAAACTAATATTACTTTTTTCCCGAAATTTTCAGTAAAAATTAAGTTAAATGCTAAGAAAATAAAATTTAATTGGTTTTAAATGTGATTAAATTTAAGTTATATTATAGCTTCTTTCAATAAAATAAATATCATGAGAACGTTCTTTATCATAAATCTTTCAACATTTCTGGTGAAAATGCATGGGAAAGATAATATAGTTTGAATGTATATCCTAACTATTACTTTTATTAATTTTTTTCGAGCAAACATACAACTATTATAATTTCAAAATAAGTTTTTACTTTTTTTATTAGTAGTTAAGGCAATACTACTGTTGTATAACTATTTAGAAATATCTTAAAAATAATTCGGTAAAAAGAAAATAAATGTACTAGTGTTGTTCTTGAGAAATAAACCTTTTTTAAAGGTAATAAAAACAGCAGAGGGGAGAATGTATTATCTTTACGAATATGTAGGTAGTTTTAGAGCACATCAAATGCTCATAGAATGTTGCTGTAATGCACTTTGTTTGTCATGTTTTAAAGGAACACAACGTAGATTTATACCTCAGTTCAAGTTAAGAAATATCTTGTGAAAAAAACTTTTAAATAAGTTTTTATAATTCCTGTTCGGATTTAGAATGAATTTTTTTTTTCATTTTTCTAAAGAGAAGAGGGTAGAAACTTTGAAACTCAGAAATTTGTGTTTCACATATTTTACCGAATGTTTTAAAACATATTTTTCATTGTAACACAATTTCAATGCAAGTAAGCATTCCACTGGAAATAATCTAAAATGTGTTCCAAAGACGGAGTCGATTTTAAATATTTTTACTATTGAAATGCTGATTTATTTCACACCGGCAGCTCAGTTTTTTCTTAGCAAATTTCGTTAACAAATTATAAGTACAGATATTTAGAAATGCTTGGTTAGAAAGTAAAATGCTTCATATACACACACACACGTGATATGAGATCTATAATTCTAGATATATCTGTTCCCGCGAAGATATAGGAATAGAGACATAAACATGTGTATATATATATATATGTTATGTATATATATGTATATATATATATATATATATATATATATATATATATATATATATATATATATACACAATAGTGTCCAAAAATTAAGCATAATTCGTAAAATGTGGAAGAACGTGAGTAAATATTGGTCAAATTGTTCAAAATCACTTGTGGTGTATCACTTTGAAGGTGAAACAGTGTGTATATTCAAAACATTGCAGTCGACGTCGGCATGCGCAAAACATGTGCGCACATTAGAATGAGTATAAAACCGGTTCACGTGTGATACGGAGATCAGGCAGGTTATGTGCAATTGCTGTACTGAGGAGCGAGTTATACGATCAAAAGGGCCGAATGATGGCACAAAGACGCCAGATGGACATGTTTTTGAAAGGAAGAATTATTGGAATGCTGGAAGGTGGATCTCAAACCGAAGTGTCTCAAATTCTGAATGTGCCTGAGTGTGTGATCAAAAGACTGTGGCAGAGGTTTCAAAGTACGGGGGATGTTGTCTGACGACCAGTACAAGGTCGACTAAGAGTAACAACCGGTTCGTCAAAACCGATGTTTGGCAATAACTGAGGGACATCAGAGGGCCAGTTGTGCCAGAGAACTTGGTTTAGCGCTCACAGCCGCCACTGGATTGCAAGTTTCGAGGCAAACTGTTTATATGGGACTCAATCATTCTGGTCTGTATGCAAAACGACCAGCCGTTTGCATTCCTCTCAGGCCTGCGCATAAACGCGCTCGTCTGAACTGGAGTTTGAAACATCAGCACTGGAAATATATATATATATATATATATTCTAATGCGGAGGCACTTTGTCGCTAGACATTCGCCTGTTATTCACCGCAGTTTTGCTGGCCACTTAATTATGAGAGCGCCATATAGGCGGACCAGCATTACCCCCTTTGAAGATACGACACAAATGGAGGTATTTTAGTGGATCTTCACCTCATTTTTTACATGTTGTCACCACAAGATTATTCCAGCCGTTAAATTTTTTGTTTTCCATTGTGCAGAAAAATTAATCTCACAGTGAGAGTATTATTATTAGTGAGATTTTACTTCATTTGAGACACGGTATCTTTCAAAATTTACTTCGTTTTAGGTCCCCACCGTATCACTTCTTTATGCTCCTTGATATGACAATACTACTGAAAAAATCGAAAAATGGTAGCCCTGAAAGAAATATTTGAATTTATCTAAACTATAAAGTCATGCGCTCATGATATTTTCATACAAAATATATTTAATGTTTCAATTCTATCCCTCTATATTCATTTCAACAATCTAAATACGGGGGACCATTCCGCTGGTAATTGTTTTGCTTTCTTAATGGCGTAATCTAAAAACCATGGGTATTCGGATGTGTAATAGAGGACAATTCTGCTACTATTTAATCATAAAGTTTAAGTCATTAGAGAAATGTGTTATGTTTATCTCTTACAATAGTTCTCGAAAGTGTGAATATTACCTTACTTCAAAACACAATATTTCTTTTCGTACAGGTATGGACTACATGAACATCATTTCCTTTGAATAGGTAGAAATAAAAGTTGGAAAACACAGACCGTAAATCCTAGAATGATACTAAACTGTAAAGAATGGGTTTATGACATTAAAAACTTCTCCCTCTCCCCCCCCCCCTCCCCCGATTATCATGACCAATTACTTTACATGTGTAATTGTTACTGGTGCTCAACTGACTTAAAAATGTGAATCAAAACAATAAGAGTAAAAGAATTCGTTATTCTTACGTAATCTGTGTTTGAAATCAAGTGTAAATTGGCTTCCATCACTCTAGTCGCTTTGTTTTAACATCAGTTGGTTCTTATGATAATACTGTTTGGCCCAGTCACTGTTGATTTGCTTCAGTTAAGTAAAGTTACGAGATTTGTGTTGATTTTCAGGGCCTAGAAACTTGAGAGCCAGTCATATTTTTCAATTTGATTTTTTTTAATTTACTCCTAAATTTAATGATCTGTAACATTCTATTACACTAGTATTTCGATCTGTCAAAGCAAGCCGCTTTAAATGGCCTTCATTATATTGAGTCTGCCTTTTTTTGCAGATATTGAATGGGGTATCATTTTCTTCTGTCAAATAACATTGGTACTTTGTTTTCACTCTATTTTTTCATTCCATAAACTCATTAGTAGTTTCTTTTACAATATATTGGAAGATATATCCCGACATTCACCTCAGACAAAAACGGTGTCCTTTGCGATAGAGGCACTTGGAAAAAAATGTGTTTTACACATAATAGTGATAAAAATTGCTGTCAAATAAAAGTTGTTTTATCACTGTGTTTCTGACAAAAATTTTAGATAGCTGATTTGTAGTATAGATTTTACATTCCATCGTCTTCAGTTGAAGCTTTATTTACTTTCTCTAACTGAAAAGCATGTTATTTGTTCTTCAAGTAGCTGTAATGCTTTGAAAGCCTTATTTTTTTTACAATAATTTTTGGATCACTATAAGCTACTTTAAAGCCATGATACATGACCATGAAATTCAAAAATGAGAGAAAATATTTTGTCAACAAAACACAGAATTAATAAACTAAAATTTTAATATCCAGTTACATTTTGCAGTTATTTTGTTATATACAGAAGCTGGGAGCAAAATTCCCCCCCCCCTTAAGTTACGTACTTTTTAAATTCTCAGTCCATTTACTCTCATTGTAGTAAAACGAATTCATATACCAGTACATAAAACAAATGGGTCTAAGTACTAGTATTCCTATTTGTTGATCTCTTACGACCAAACATGTTTCCATTTTGATAAAATGAAAATAAATTATAATTGACAATGGATTTATATTTGTAACTGTGCAATAGTGAACTTTTATTCCCCATTTGCAGCCTACATAGGATAGTGGTTACCGTTCTGAGACACCACGCAGTGAGCTTGGATTCAAATCTCGAATATGGCTTGGTCGTTTCCGTGTCGTCCTCTTCATAGGGAGCAATGCTGAATTACGTAAATGGTGCTCCCATTATAAAGTAGCAAGTAAAATTTCAATAATCTTCAAGTACCTATGTCAAGAAGTACCTACCTTCAGAAGACAATTGCTAACCGCATTGAAAAAATATAAATAAAAATTCCTCGTTTCACTTTTGTGGGTTAGCTGGGTTTAGTCGTACAAAATTACTGTTGGTGACAATGGAGCATCAGATTGACAAAAATATGTCCCCAAAACGACATTTTTTTTTCTTTCAGAAAATGATTCTGCAACTCATCAGTTTTAAATAATAAAAAAAATTTATGCTGAACCGATCATTATTAACCGAGTTATAAGTATTTTTTTTCAAACGTAAACAATGGAAATGTTAGTGGAATTAAAACTATAAATGACATTTTCTCAAAACAAGTTTTCACATCGTTTCGGTAAGTTCAAAATGTTCCATGCGTCATAATTTTTCTTGAATTTTCATAAAATTTCATAAAATGATTATTTGTATAAGTTAGAATAAAACTTAGTAATCAATTCATTATATTATTTTAAAACAACTTAAAATTTTTACAGTAAAAAAATTTTTTGATAAAATTTTGCATAAAATGACCTATTTTTATCGATTTTTTTTTTTCAAGTTTTTATAAATATGACTGTAAATCAAATATTGCTACTAACTTTTATTATAACTATATAAAGCTAGCTTAAGAGAGAAAATTAGATATCTGAGACAAAAATTAATGCGCAAGGAGCATTTTGAAATAGAGTAATTAACAAACTGATTTTAATTAATATCTTAATTAATTACATTAATATTTTTTTATTTAGAATTTCCATCTCTAAACAACACTGCATAAGTACACAATTTCATAGCAATTGGTTAATAAATAAAAAAAAAAGAATTTCATGGTCCATTGTCGCCTTAACAGGAAAAATTAGACAATAACTCAAAACTTGAAGTTCTCTAAAATGGTAAGATAAAAAATAAGTTATCTTAGAAATATATTGCTGTTTTATTTTATATACTACTTAAAAAGATCTACAGTAAAGAATTTTGTTCTTGGTCTATGTGTCTATAAGCTTATAAATAATTCCTATGCAATATTTTCAAAATAAAACCTTCGAATCTCAGGTTTAAACTTCAGTTGTTCAACGCAAATATTCTTCACTTTTTTTTTATTTAGAAATTGGAGAAAATATACAAACTACAGATTTGTTTCTAGAAGAAGATGATACAATAAAACTTAAATTTCGAGTGCATTTGCTTCCCTTTCTCTTCCAACTGTGACTCAAAACGAGGGAAATATTCAGAAATAATAATTATAGATGGCTCTTCAGAGTATTTCATTTGTGAAATATTGAGACACTGGCTAAAGAGGGAGTGCGGCACACTGAGATGCAATAAAATAAAGTAGGACTAGTAATTAGGGCATTGTAAGCAGTAATAAATGCTAGTTTTCAGAAAAATTTTGAATTTGATGACTTTCGCCAAAATGGAACGGCACAAAAAGAAACTATTAAACCTTTCTTTTGAGGGCAATAAAACGCCTAGAGTAGCAAATGTCTTCCCTATTAGCAATATTTGTGACTTTAAGAGTCTAATAAAAATCCAGACTGAGTATCCTAAAAACACATTTTATGTAGCTACGTTCAGCTCGAAGTAGGGGACAGTTTTGAGCGTGTTGGTAAGTCGAGTTTAAGTACTATTTTTGTGTACGTGTGGTGGCAAATATTTTTTAGACTTTTCCAAAATTCGATTACAGCAAGCACATATAAGTTCTTCTATTTGTTTGCCAGACACCTTTAAATAATTGATGCACGTGTATATCCTAGACCAAGATAATGAACTTTTTTTTCTTGAATGTGACTTAAATTTATGTAGTTAAATTTTCATAAATGTGATATTTAATAGCAGTTGAAACGAATTATGAATTATAAAAACTTATACCTGATACTCAACATAGAATTACGTGTTTTACATGGTTATGATTGCATATTTTACATATGTTGCATTTTTCCATTCAATGGATATCTCAAAATAATGTTGACGATAAAATATTATTTTCAACCATTTCTACCTCCCTATAATATTTGTCAAGAACTATTACAAATATTATAGCGGCCTAATGTTTATAATAGTTCTAACTATTGCTAAATAATTATAAATAATCCTTTTACTGTGGTAAGTTAAAGATACTGTTATAAAACCTCAGAAAATTTTTATCAAAAGATGTATCAAAATATCAAATGATTTTACTTGATATATCATCCATGAAAATTCATTCCCTCTTGATGGCATGATTTTATATCTTTAACCATACCGTAGAAAATTCTGCGCACTACGACTCACACCACGAGATATTAACACCGCATTTACACAGTCGCGATAACGGCGAGTCGAATCGCGGGGGGCGAATGTGTAAACGGTGTTCTCACCGTTTCTCCTCGCCAATCGCGGCTCTCGCTTCGGGAGCGGTTTTCTGGCACGAGTCAAAGGGGAATATGGCACCGTTGCGACGGGAAGTCTTGTTCACAGCAAGAGGCGGGAATATGAGAACGGTCACTTGCGTCGATGCAGGAACTTGACTAATGTCTCGCGAATGTCTTGAGGGTGGTGCGATCACGAATTTGAAAATGCGACAGTTTGAATTTCTTGGGAGAATTCAAGTCATGTGGTTTTTTATTTTTATTTCCAGTTTTTGGAACAAAATCAAGCAAAAGGGAATATCTGTGTAGATAAGGAAGGATTTCTTAGCAAACTTATCTTAAGTCAAACTCTTACTCGCGTTGGAGACGCTTAAATATTTATATAAATAAATTATCTTCATCATCAATTAAGTTTTTCCTCTCCCTAATGCAGTTTTGAATTTTGTTAAACAATTGCATTTACAGTAAGTGATATCAACCTGTATGATTGAGAAGAACCGATTACCTTGTTTAAGTACCCCAAAACAGTCACCATAGTCTTCTTTTGCTGTCGTTCTCCTATCTGAGATTAATGAAACATACGTTCCATATAAAAGCTGTTTTTAATTCCACGCACACAGGTCGTGATACCGTAAATGTTTCAAATACTTTAATTATTTAGTCATAAGTCCACTTGAAATTTATTAAACATTTCATGTTAGCCTTGATATTCGACTTATTTTTTTCTTTTGGGGCAAGATAAGTGGTTTTTAGAGCCATCCAAACGCAACTATAACGCGTATATTAACTTTAGAAACCCTATGATCGCATAGGCTTGATGAAATATGTATTATTCGTAAAATATTCAGGAATTTGTAAGAACTGTTGCACTTATTGCTATACTCTGTGCCTTATAATCCTTATGAGATATATATAATAATGAGATAATATAATAATGCCTTATGAGATATATATAATAATAATATTATAATATGAGATATATATAATATTATTATTATATATATCTCATATAATATATCACCGAGTTTGATAATTCCTATCGAGCATGTTCAAAGAGTTAAAAGACTAAAAAATTGTTTAATGACTAAAATAAATAATGGCTCGGGTATGTTCTGGACTCATTTCTTTTTTGTTTACAGGAAGCTCCAGATTCAAATTAATGTTAATATTCAAGAAGTCTAATGGGCAAATGGGGGAGGGGATCTGTAAAGCGGTAATGTTACAATCAATATCCAATTTATTATTACTATCTGTTTCAGACTGAATGAAACCTTTCTGTGCTTTTAGATTTCAAGCTGCATTGTCATCATAAGTCCTACAAAATTGATTATTTAGTAGTTTGGGGGCGGGGTAACAAGCATATATGTTTAAAATATTTGCAGTGAAAGATTAAAATATTCAGAATTACTCTTCGAAGGAGGAGAGATTGATTAAGGAATACCTAAAATTAGAGATAGAATTTCTCTACATTTTAAATTCCAACAATGTTATTTAACATTGTACAAGTTCACTCAGAAGAATGAATTACCAATAAAAAACCTCACATTGAAAAAGAATAAAATGTCTTATTGCTGTATGATACTAGAAATTATTCTCTTTAATTGTTATTTATGTAGCGTGAATGAGGTATATCACTTAAAGCAATGATGTTAATCAAGCATCAGTGCAATGAAGATCACATTGAAATGTTCACTACTGAATGACAAATGCATGCCTCGTCTGTCTTTCTCCACACAATGGTATCTGCAGTTCCGACTTCGAGTTTGAGTGTAAAGGATCATTTGAGGGTTTACTAATTTAATGAATGACCAGTTTTCCCGAGGAGGTATTCAATGAGAAACTTGTGTCAAAGTTTCAGAAGTTACTGTTGTTCAAATTTTAACCCTAATCAGCACATATTACAAAGCAACGTTTCTTACTAAAATAAGATTATATTTTTATAGGCATTATGTAATTGTTAGAGAGTGAAGGGCATTGGACAGATATTTCTCTAGAAGGAAATGTCTAATTTCGTTGGTAACTGATTCTATCAACGCTTAGTATAGAGTCTAATTGATGACCATTTTGTTATACATTGATCTAGCAGGCAGAAAAATTTCTGGGCAAATTGGTATTCATTTTCTAACTAGAAAACATATAGCTTGTTTCTAAAGATTTACTCTAACAAAACGAAAATTTTCTTCTGTCTTGAAAGTTTATCGCAGGTTTCAACATACCACTGTTATTACATATTTGGTACAATTTATAAAATGCTCACATTTTGTAACTCATATAATATGTAAAACAAAGTAATTAAAATATTTCGGATTAAGTAAATTTTAGCAATTGAGAATTTTAGTAATTTCTAGTTTTTAGAAAAATTTATATATGTAATATTGATTGCTTGTGTACAATTGTATCTTATGTTCTCTCAGGTAAAATAATTTACTGTTGACATTTTCACTTTTAATATTTGGGATTCCTTTCGCATTTTTTTACTTCATTATAGTATGTTATGCTTAGAAATATTTCCTAATATTCGAAAAATTTAAATATGCCATACAGACTAACTGACTGCAATAGATCCCACCTTCTCTGAAACGGTACATTTAAAAAAAAGTTTTGGTATTGAAGATAAATTACGGTAAAAATTTTTATTGTTTAAATAGTCACGGTTAAGTTTAAATCAAAAAAAAATATTACTATTTTCTATGTAAACAAAGTACTAGTTATGTAACTTCAAGCAATTAAATAATATTGACCGGGCTTTCTACATCACAATGAACACGTAACCTTAACGGCCGTATCGTACGGCTGTCAACTCACTGCTCATAACTCGGGCTTCTGTCGGCCCTCTGATATACCGCGCTGGTTTTCGGTGCTGAGGTTGCTCGGATTGAATCCCAGCGACGCGCCATGAAAATTGCCTCCTTTTGTGTCGTCCCTTCATGGGGGAGGGGGGGGGGTAATGCTGTACTCCTATATGGTGCCCCCATAATAAAATAGACAGTAAACTGTGGCCTAGTATAAGCGAATGTGTGACGACAAGTGCCTCCGCTTAAACTGTTCATAACTCACATTCGCTACTTTCACACTGAATGTCTGGATGTTTTAATTTGTGAGACAGGTTACACTTAAGTTGTGATCATTTGTTGTCACCACCCCCAAATAGACAGCTGCAATTGATGTGAAATGGAAGGCTGAGTTAAAGTGAACAAACTAAATTGTTTGGCCATCTCGTATTCACATTGCCATGATACAGTGAATACAACATATATTTTAATGCAACAGTGAACCAAGTCCGTAGTTTAAATTTTACGTTTTTGAAGCAGGAAACACAAAAGTCAATGGTGATGAAAACATTTGTCTCAGAACTGACTCTCAAGGAGTTGGTTCACTTTGATTCTCAGTCCTTCAAATGTCAGTTGCTTTGTGAAGATAGCAAAGGCAAACCCTACCGTTTAAAGACAAATATACTTGGTAAAAATTTGAAAATTTCTATATATACATAATTGTAGAAAATGGTAGTAGATCACGCTTTTCAGTATATAAAGATATCAAGAAGTTAAACTTTTAGTTTTGAATGACTTGACGTCAACTAGCGTAGTTTTCGAGGCAAAATGACAACGAGAAAAGTTTAACTAGATCTATAATTCATCAGTCAGCATGTATTTAAAGAAATATAATAATTTAACTACTGAGAAATGTTCGCACAAACTGTCAGTATTAGTACATGAAAACTTTGCCATTTCATTGCCTATTTTACAGCTAACGAGGTATGTTGTGCTGCCATCTTGGATAATGTCATTTTTTGGTAGATTCTGATCGGTAAATCGGCTGATTGCAATGGGGACAACTGTTACAACTTTTTCGATGGCAGACTAAAAAAGTACAAATTTATCACGTAAAGATTTTTTGCCATTATAGTATAAAATATACTTTTTAAAAGAAATAACTGAGCATGATGCAGAATGAATATTTGTCGTGTGGTTATTACCTCCTTATTACGTTTCGAGTGTGAATGATTGAAAATGAGCCCTGAGTTATATAAAATAAATTATCTCACAACTTTCACTATATATTTCATTTATGTATAAATTATATAAGATATTTTAGGAAATCAGATACAACACAATTATGATCGAACGATCTCGTGAAGGATGTTATTAGCCCAGAATATTTTTGCCCTGAATTGTCGAAATTCCACTGCAATATTCGTTAGTGGTTTCTACAGGTGAGTACCTCATTTGCTCACTTGAAACCTACTATTTATAGTAACTGACTGTGGTAAGTAGAAAAAGAGGACTAATCAGTCATCAAAACAAAATAACATAATAAAAAGTGAAGGAACATCTAATTAAATATAAATAAATAATAATAATAAATAATAATAAACAATAAATATTTATATAAAAAATTAATAAATATTAAAATAAATAAATTCATAAATATTAATGTAAATTGATTTATACATTATTAAAATATGTAGTCTGAGCTTGTTTTTTTCATAGTTCGCTTATACAATTGCATTGCATATTCTCATTACTGAACATCTACATTCCTGCCTAATTCAGACTGTCAAGCACAGAAATAGAAAATGTGGATATTCGCTTACATTTCAGCAATATGTGGTCTACCAATTTTATAAATATATCTCATGCTATTTAAGTTTCCGGGCTTCAATTGTTGAACTCAATATAAACTAGAGACAAATATAATGATCAAACTGACAGCACAGCTTTTATTCACGAGAGAGATGTGTATACTTTACAATGCAAGTTTCAACTAACATCTTATTTATTATTTAAAAAAATAAATAAATAGATGTTAGTGGCAGTATAACGGATGGAAAAAAAATACGATTCTATAAAATATCCTGTGATAGAATCTCATTTTACATCTTTAATGAAAAAAATTGTTAACTTCTCTATAACTGAAAAAAAAATTATTGTGCAAAGAATTAATCAAAATTTATAATTTATTACTAATTTGAATGTAACAATAACTATATAATATGGAATAACAGAAACATATAATGTAACATATATTGCATGCATCGCTTTAACAATGTTTTTATCAATCGTAAGCAATTTATGACATCTAAACTATAATATTTTTAAATATATTGCCGCATTTCACCAAAGCAACGGTGGCTCAGCGGTATCGCTCCCGACGTCCAATCTGAAGGTCCCGGGTTCGAAAGCAGCAGCCGTCGGGGTGCAAGAACATCGTTTATTTTAATTTGCTCTGCATGCGAGCTGTATGCAAATTTATCTATTATTTATTTCAGTTCCGGTTCCAGAGGTTTCTGGAATATTCCTCACACTTCCGGTGGGAATGTCGGGAAGAATCCGGAGGTGTATTTAAGGTGATGTTCCCCGCAAATTTGGTGAATAAAATCTGTTCTGATCTACGCTTCGTATCATTTCCGTATTCTACGAAATCATCGTGACAATATATTCTATTTAATAACAAACCCATAAATCGAGTAGCTGCAGGGATGAGCAGAAAAATTGTGTATTATTGAATTTTTCAATATCTGTTTATGTTACGTAAATTTTGACACAATAGCACATTGAAAGTAGCACGTTTCAGGGTTTACAGGCCGTCTTGATTTATGAAATCCTCCTCATCTGTTTATAAAAATAAACTTAATTTATAATAAGAGAATTTATAATATTTCATATTTATAATAAGAAAATTTATAATAATTTTTATTTATAATAAGAAAGTTTAGGATATTTCTTATTTATAAGAAGAAACTTAATGAGTGGAAATGGGGTTTAAAATTTTTTAATGTTTAATAATGTTTTAAGAATAAGAAGTTTAATCGTAATTGCATTTTCAAACCAAAATACCGTTATTGAATAGAATTACACTTATATTTTATTTAACGATTAAATTTTTTTTAAATATTGTTTTCCCTTCATTAGTCGTATTTCTTTCTTAGCATGTCATCGAACCATTTCTATATCGACACTTTTGCAATTCTAAAACTGAATGTAATTTCTAAGTAAATAAATTTTTCCACATCAAAAATTCAAACTCTGGGATATTCACGACACTTTTTTTGCTATTAATTTTAAAAATCATTCTGTTTAGTTTCGACTTTCTCTTTCAAATGATAGCCCAGTAAATTTCAAGGTAAATTACTCTTCAATGTTATAATGTTCAAAGTATTTAATACTGATGCATTTTTTCATTGAAATGTTCTCGTATTTTTTTTTTGTTAACATCTATAAATAATTGAACTCCCTAGAAAAATTTAAGAATTGTCTAAAGTATGAGTAAAAGATATTTCGTACCTATAAATAAATACCATGGGCATTCAAATTTTTATTTCTGAGTTTTTTTTATTTTTTTTATGAAAACTAATTGCGTTTTGAGCGGGGGGAAAACTAAAAACAAGGTACAAGTTTTATGAGCCATTAGCGTTATGAAATTAGAGTGTTTATTATTGAAGTCATAAACATTAAACTCCCGTTACATTTATATACACAGCTCTCAAGTTACTCATGAAGAACTCGGTAAGTTTCAAAGTTAAAAAAAAAAGTAAAGCAAAAAAAAAGGGGGAAAATAATTAAATGAAGCGCTAAGAGGGTAATTTAATACTTCTCAAATCTGAAAATTGTTTCGGTACCTCCTGATCATGAAATATTTTAATGAAGTGTATTTTAGAATGCGTTACTTCGAAAGTATTTCTCAGTTTTGAAACATTTTAAATTCTTGGCAAGTTACAGAAATATATTTTATTTAATATCCTCCTATATGAGTCCACGAAAGTCTTCCCTTTAAAAATACTAGATTTATACTTCTACGCAATTTATAATTTTAAAGTAAATGCGTTACCATAAACTGTCTTACCTTATGTTACAATATTTATTAGAATTGGAAGAAATTTTAAAATTAGAGGAAATAAAACCTAGAGAGTTAACTAATACTTCCACTCACTTTCTCTTAGCAAGTATGAATTTTATATGGATTAGAAATGTATATTAATGAAGTTAGAAAAGAGTTAATTAAAATTTAGTGTTAAATTTTTTTTCTAGCTCAAAAGTCCTAAAACTTAGTTTGAATGTTGGATGTCAATTTTTGAGAAACGATATCGACGGACATGAGAATATCAGCTAAATACATATTTCCATAAGGCACAACTTAATGTTACAGGCTATGGGTTATAAGGTCCTTCCTTCATCAAAATACGCAATTTTTTACCATTCATTTACGCTGTAATGCTGCTGTGCTCATATAACAACAATGCATAGGTTGACTGGGGTTCTCACAACCTACATGATTGTACTGCAGACCTCCCTTCAGAAGAGACCTGATACCGGTTTTAAGGTTGCTGTCTCGGGGAGGTCGATTTTCAAAATGAGGAGTCGGGGATAATCAACACCCCAGTGCCATTTCCCGCGGAAAGTATTTATCACTCTTTAGGCATTAAGAAAATTATGAAGGTTTTAACTATTTAGGCTTTAAGAAAACCATCGCGTGTTTTGATTTCCATTTTCAGTTTAAAAGTTTAAAAGTTAAAAAAAGCCAGTTTAAAAGTTAATAAAAATGGGAAAAATGTTTTGCTTGGTTGCAAATTTATACCTTGGAAAATAGACTTCAGAAATCAGCATTTAAACATTTCAGATTATACAGCACATCACGGCAGTTAATATTCCAAAAGGTATAATAGTTCCAATAGGTAATATAGTGTTTAAAATTTCCTTTCAATTGTAACTGCAGATGTGTATTTCTCCCCATCTGTTTCTTTTAAACACTGCCTTTTCTTAGACTAAACCATTACCAATAGGCAGAAAAACACCTGTTCGACTCTTCCTTGGGACAAATGCCGATATTTGGCGAAAAGTGGGGGATGTTTATCGTATTGTATGATGACAATCTACAACCTTCGCTTTAACGTTCCACCCCTCAACAAAAAAGAACTCTCCCCGAGTGACCAGTTTCTCGGGGATCTTCTCTTCAGAGGTAACCAGTAAGAATTGGAGCATTTTGATAACAGCATCTCTTATTATCCAGTTCATAGGGATTTCTTTAGTAAAACTTTGGACACGCCGTTCAACATTCTTCCTCAGCCCTGCATTGCTATTCATAAGCCGTGCATTCCGATATACTGAGCGGGCGTTCTCATAGTAGAAGTTGCTGGACGAATTTTGAATCTAAACACATTTTGGATTTTATGTTTGAAAAGTTTGCAACTCAACACAAGATTTTATATTTAGAAATTTGAAATCAAATGACTACTGAAATGCAAAGTCCTTCTATGAGGTCAGGAGATGGGGAAGGTACGAAGGTCTCCTCAGATATCGCCCCTGTGGTTGCTCTGCCAAAATTGTGGTGGCACCTAGTCAAGTCTGATTGCGACCGTTGTGGTGATATTACAAACCGTAGCCGCCCTCCTCTGTCCGCAGAGCACATATATATATATATATATATATATATATATATATATATATATATATATATATATATATATATATATATATATATATGTTCTTGAACTTCGGTCCAGGGGGAATTAGGAATTACAACGACAACAAAAAAATGCAAATTAACGAGAAAAAATATAAAAGTGTTTCAGATTATTGACGATCATCAGACGTGCATGTATTTCTCGATTTATGATAAAAAAATAAATATAAATTCTTTCATACTCTTAAATTACCATGGTATAAAATGTTATAGTTCACCAGCAGTTTATGCAAGGTTTTAACAGCGGCGTAAAATCTCTGTTCATACTGAATTCAATCTCCAGTTTGTTAAGTGCCCCGCAGTTTGATATAAATTTTGGTCTACTTAAACGCAGATCTTTATGTTTGTTGATATTCTGGGCACAACAGATTCAAATGGGCAATTGGACTTTTAGAATATTCTTAGAAAATGTTTACAGATGAAAACACAAGATTCTTCTCAAATTGTCACCGAAAGGTCAAACTGCTTGTCATTTCCCCAGATACACTTTACTTATAAAAGCTTTTAAAAACCGCTATTCAAATAAAATGAAAGAGAATTTTTTAGAGTGAAAAGAACACAAAGGAATTGCAACATTAGAAACATAAAGAAACTCGGATAAGAATTGTTAACTAAACTCATAAAAATCGTGCATACCCATTCGGATAAATCATAAAACTCATATTATCATAGTACAACTGCAGCAATAAACTTTCTTGGATACGTAATTATAATGACAATTATTATTATAAGAAAAACTACTGACCAGAGAAAAGTGTTTCACAACATTTAATGCTTTAAATATTCTTTCAGTTCATTAACTGGCAGAGCATAATTATCGCCTTTCAAGAAGTAAGAGAAAACAGCTATTATTATCTTTTAACTACGGTCGTCAAATTCTGCAGATAGTTTAGAAGTCTAATAGTATTTTACTATTAATAATCCAGAGCATTTGTTAACGACAAGTTTTATTGATATTACGATCTTAATTATACGTAAATTTTAAGCAATGTATATATTACCATACTTTAAATATTTTACGGTCGAACGTATATTTAATATATATAGATGAATATTTTTTTAATGCATGAACAATAATGAAAATTTTAAAATAAAAATATTTTAACTGATGCAAATTTAAAAATTATGTAAAGTCAGTATCGAAAAACTGTTATTACTAAGAAAACCGAGCTGAAATACCTTCCTAAAAGAAATGTATACCTAAACATGCACAACTTTTCTTTCATCAGGAAAGGGATACACGATGAATGGAATTATATAAATTCGAAATCTAAATTTAAAGATTCAGTATTCGAAATACTTGTCAGACGAGGATCAGACAATTTTTTTCGAGGCTTAACTGCTAAGTCTATTACACAGAACGTTTGACTGAATGCGATCTTAAATCTCTCACTAAGTCTTTTTAACTGTGTTTCAAGCAACCTGTCTGCAGCATTTGAAATGCATATGCACAAAAACACAGTTAAATATGCTATGTTTCATCCCAACAACTTTATATAAAAGAATGTGCAACATAATTCCCCTTTTCTTGAATATATTACGAAAGAACCCCCGACCATTTTTCTTCAATAAAGCGTTGAATAACGGTCTTGATTTTATAAGAAGACATAGCAGAAAATTCTTACCACTCATACCACATCCATTAGTCTTTCTCGTCAGTAATCCAATATGCAACTCTCAGCTTTGCCAAAAATTTGCATACTTAATGGTATTTTGATGGCATGCGGAAGAAACGATAAAGATATTTACCCCATATGTATTCATACATTTGTTTCTATACGAGGCAATTCAACATCTGCTAAATCTTGATCTTCTGAAAAAAAATGAAAAAAAAAACTACGAAACACATCTGTATTTTTTCATATTTTTCGAGAAATGATGTTTTAACAGCTCGTAAGATTTATGTTTTTGTATTGCAATCCTTTTATCTTTCTTTGGTTAAATACGCTTTGCTATCTTACTCATCGATTTTAGGAGGTCGGGGAAGTGTGTATAAGAGAAAACGTAAAGAAATCTTTATAACGTATTTACAGGAAATACTTTTATCTCAAATAATAGACATAAATTTTAGCAGGAATAACAGAGAACGTAAGTTAAGTAGAATGAAATACAGATTAAGAAAAATAAAGGAAAAAATAAACAAAATAAACATATAGAAGAAATTTTAATATTTTATTCCTTTTGTTTTCTTAAAAATGTGCAATTCAACAAAAAGTCATCATATATTTTATGGTTCATCAGCTTCTTCTGGATTTACCTGCATGACTTATATAGGTATATAATCATCATATCGATATATATCATCATATAGTATTCGGTCCATAAGTTGAAAAGAATGAAATTCAGATTAAGAAAAAAAGCAAGAAATAAACACATATAAGGCATTTTAATATTTTTCCCGTTTCGTTTACTGAATAATAAGCAATTCAACAAAGTCATCATATATTTTTCAGTCCATCAGTTTCTTTTGGATTTACCTGTGCGAATTAATTTGTCAAATAATTAAATGAAACCTTTACAATTAGGGCAATTATGATTGGTGTGTTGCTCAAACTGTACATTAACTCCTCTAATTTTTAAGCTAACATGTGCATAAATACTGGATTAATTATATTTCAAGAATAAAACGTAGGGCCTGATTACATTTTACTAGATGTAAATAAAATTTTGTTCAATTTTGTTAAAAAAAATTTCATTTTTTCTTGACCAGTTGCGGTAATTTAATTCAGAATGTGAACGCTTTTGATAGTGGAAAAATTATAGTCGATGGGGAAGGATTATCATATTCATAATCCTTTGTTTTTCTGTATATAAGTATCTTAAATAGTAGGAATGAAATTAAATTATTAAAAAAATGAATTAGCTTGATATAGAATTTAGAAAAGATAAGTATGTAAAAAAATCTGTTTATCATAAAATTAAAATTATTAATTTTAGTTCTCAGTATAGCATAAACTACATAAATCTTCATGAAATAAAAAATGGTGATTATGACTAAGACCAAGTTTTAAGTACTGAGACAAAATATAAATCATATGTTTTAAGACGGAATATATATCTTTATTGCAATATTGATTTTATTTCGCTTGGTAAGCATCGCTTTTGCTGGAGCTTTTTTTCTTTTTATTTGTTAAAAAAATTTCTTGTGATTTTCCTCTTGAATAGTCGTTTGAAAAATTATTACACGGCTAATTTCAAAAAGTTTTATATGACAGTATTTGAAAATTACTGTGGCTGAATATTGTATTTGCCGTAAAATATCAGGAAATAATCATCTGGTCTTGGTGATTTTTAAATTCAACTTCTTTTACTTTATCTCGTGTTTTTATACATATTTCGTACGTTTACTACTTGTGTAAGTTCCTATATTTGTCTGTTTACAGACTTACCGATAAATATCTCTCTCCCTATATATATATATATACATACGAGCACACTTAATGGAATAGCCAATTTGCCACGAAAAAATATTCCAATAAGCGGGATATTCCATTATCCGGCATCACATTGACACACCCACATTGTTTCAAGTCACAGTTAAACCAAGAGAGCATTAAAAATTACCTAAACCATAGGCATGCTTAAACTATTATAATTAACAAACAATTTATTAATTAAAAGAAAGAAACACTTTAAAGACGATAAAATTTAGAAATTTGATGAAAATGAGCTAATTTTACAGTAGAATATACATATTTCCCTTAATTTTTGGAAAATAATTACAATGCTACTTAATTATTTTTTTGCTAAAGAAATCGGATATTTTAGACTGTTTAATGTTCTGTGAACTCAGAAAATCTGTTATTTGATTTTCTAGTTTATAAAATAAAGAAAGTCTGCATTTGGCTTCGTTTCCAAGAAACGTCTTATAATATCACAAGCGTTATTAACTTCAACATGTGAAAGAACCTTTTTGACGGTACATTCTTCATGAAATTCATCTTCATCGACTTAACTTTGATCAAGTTGAGGGTCTGAAGTTTCACTACATTCTACCAAGTCATTGTTGAAGTCTACACAATTGGAAAAATTTTCTTCTGTCATTCCTTCTGGTGGTGAATCATTTGCATTTGTTATTGATTCATAATTTAATTCATCAGTTGTTACATTTGTTGAAAATTGGCATTTTACGAAACAATTTTTTATTGCTTCAGAGGAAATATTATTCCACGATTTGTTCATCATATGAACAGCTGTAAGAATTGAAATGTTTCTAATAATTTTACTAGTTGAACTATTGATAGAAAATTCACTAGTATCATCTATGCAGGCTATGATCTTTTTAGCGACTTCTTTTCTATAATTCCTCTTAAAAAGTGATATAATTCGCTGGTCCATTGGCTGTAAAATAACTGTAGTATTCGGAAGCAAAAAAAATTAAGTGCTACATTTTCTAGTCTTACGTCGAGTTTATGGGCTCGACAATTATTGATAAAATGATACCTTTTCTTTTAATCTTATTCATCTCATTGTCAAATGACACTAACCAGTTTTGGAAGAAATTAGCAGTCATCCAAGCCTTTGAATTCGCTTCGTATTTAACTTGAAGAGATTTTACACCTCTAAAACATCGTGGGCTTTTGGATTTCCCGATTACAAAAATAGGCATTTTATGACTGCCGTCAGCATTACTGCAGCATAAAACTGTCAGTCTGTCTTTCGGGATTTTTCCTCCAACAACTTTTTCGCCTTTTAAGCACAAATTCCCATCAGTAATTGCTCTATAATAAACGCTGTTTCGTCCCAGTCATAGATACAAGAAGGACTGTAGTCTTGTAATAAAGCAAGTAATGCCAGATTTTTCGAAGAACTGGCAGCGGCTTCATCAGCATCACTTTTTTCACCATGAATTTTTTTTAAAGAAATTTGGATTCTTCCTTTCCATCTGCACAACCAGCCATTTGTAGCTTTAAAATCAGTTATATTTAACTGTTGTGCTAAATTTTGAACTTTCTGCTGCAATAATAATTCACTAACAGGAACATTACAAGCTCGTTTTTCAGCAAGCCACTGAAGAAGATCATCTTCAACATCAGATTCTTTTCCAGTATGGTTTCATTTTTGATTAAAATTTTCGTTGCATTTCCAGTCGTTCAAGACTTTTTCTTAATTTTTTAACAATTTCGAAACTTGTGCTTGGGATATCTCAAACTTTTTTTAGAATTCTAATTGCGCTTATTTACTTTTGCAAACTCAATAACTTTTACTTTTTCTTTTAAACTAAGATCCTTTCCTGTCGAAGACACTGTGGCAAAGCACAAGAGAGATGACTGATTTCACGAAAGCAAAGAGACCCAGATTTCACAAAAGCGAACTGTCGAACTGATCACCGTAGAAAATACACAGTAAATGTTCATGGTTAGAGACCCCCAAGTTAATGTTGTGCTTCTTCGAAGAGATTCGTTACAGCTGGTAATTCCCGTCCCCTTCAAGATAAGGACTTGTTGATGTTTCACATTCCTTCACACACACACTCTCTAGCTCTCATCTGTGGGTGAAGCTTATTGTTCATTCTCTGAATAGGGAAACGTAGGTTGAGCGGCCGAGCAATACGGGGAGAGGGGGGGGGGGAGGTAGCAAAATAAAACAACAGTTAATTGCCCGTCAAATCCACGAAAACACCATTTCCTGCGATTGCACACTTTCTGCGATGTGGCAAAACTGCTTTGAAAGACATTCAATTACTGCACATTCATTATTGTACTTTACAGAAAAACATTCTGAAAAGAAGTGTGGGAAATAGAAAAAGATCGATATCGTCATGGCTAAAAATTATTCCTTTAAGCGGGATAGCTTCAAAACATGATATTACATTAACAGGGAAATTGAACACAGAAACAAATTACTACGGTTTGGTACATTGAAAATTTATTACATTAAACGGGATATTCTTTTAACCGATATTCCATTAAGCGGGTTCGGCTGTATATATATGTGTATATATAATGTGTGTGTATGTGTGCATAGATGTGTGTGTATTACATTACTTAAAATGCGTCCTCTAGAATTTCATTTATTTTCCCATCAAAATGTATATAGTTAAACTTGTATTATTCGAATAAAACTGATTGTAGTTCAATTATATATTTTATTGCACGTACGTCTGAGAATTTTTGTGTTATTTCAGTTGCTTCATATAGACAAACTGGGGTGGCAACAAAGTTGTATAAAAGTATTACATTTTTAGCCCGTCTTCTTTTTTAAATTTTTTTAAAAAGTGTGCATTTTTTTAGGCATACATGTATTGAACATGTATTTTAACATGTTTTACAGCAATAGTGGACAGTCTTGTTTGTAACAAACGTTACTAATTCTATGGCTCACACACTTATTTGTATTAATATAGAAAATACCACTGGATTACAAATACTTTTCCTCTCTCTTAATACTTATTTTGCAGTGAACCGAAGATAAATTATTATAATTAAAACTTATTGAATCCGAAAGATTACCAAAGTAGAAATGTTTGAATATGATTCAGTAGGGGTGAATAGTTTTCAAAAGAGTATTAATATTTAGATTCTCGCGATGAACTTCAAGGGGATTATAAACATCATAAAGTCATTTTTCAACTCGATAACATCCTCTTATAGCAGTGTTTTCTGGAACTGTAAAATGCATTTAAGCTGAATTTCAATCTTCCCCACTTATGTTTTATTCAAGTACTGCGTCTATTATAGATTCCCATCTCCATATATGTTTATACATAAATTAAAGAGCACTAGTTGGTACCCGACAAAACATGACTTCTGGATAGTAAATAAATGTAGTAATACACAAATTATACTCATCAGATTATTTCCAAATGTTGAAAATCATAATATTAAGAAAAGAAAAATACACTTCAAAAAATTACTATTGGACCCATTAAAAAAATGGTTGCACAACATCGCGAAATAAACAATTTCCCTTAGGTTTAATTCTATATCTCAGAAATATAATTAAAAACAATAATTACAAGATAAAAAGAACTTTTTATATATCATGTTTTTAAATTTTCTGTTGAATCATATAAACTTGACAATTCTATGAATTAATAAATACTCTTTTAAATATTTTTTGATAAATTATCCCATCAACTTGAAAGAAAATTAAGTTAATTGGAAGTTAACTTGCGTTTAACTTTTCATTCCCGTACCGGCCGATAGATGGCTGCACCAGTCTACAAAACAAAATTAACTGAAAATAACTGAAAATTAATTTAATTCTCCTCGGAATAAAGAAATTAACGTGTTTATGAGGCCTTGTGCTTAGTAAGCATCTAAATCCAAATTTACTGAGCATGCGCTGTCACTGAGCATGCTCAGAAACAAAATGTTTTTATGTGGCCTCGTGTTTAGTGAGTATCTAAAGACAGATGTAAACATGTCACTGAGCATACGCAGAAAGTAATTTTTAATTGTAAATTATCGCTAATCAATAGTAATTGAGCTTACAAAAACCAAATTTGACACATCTATAGATTAAAATCTAAAACCAAAATTAAGTAAATTTATGCAGTAGTTTTCTCTCACAGACTATCCAAAGAATCGGCTTAGAAACTTAAATATATAGACAATCAAGTGCTCAAATGTAAAATTTAAACTAAAAAATTCAAAAGAAATAGGACACAATGATACTTTCAACTCGTTTAATTTAATTAAATTTTGCGAAATCAGACAACACAAATAAGCAAATATTTTGTACCCGAGAAAATTCTAAATTTGGAGATGTTTTCTTATCATGCAATTATCAAAGTAATTATATTAACTCACATTTTGTATGATTATACGGAGATAGTATAAAAATAATTAACTAATCATTGAGACAGATAAATCATTATTTAGATCATTAGTACTCTATTGGTTTTCTTTTCGTTACTCGATTAGACCTTAAATGAAATTTTAAGGTCAGCGATTACAAATGAAACAAAAGACTGGAAGATTCATATTAATGAACCTAATGAATCTTAAATCTAAGTTTCTTACTTTAACAAAATAATTGTTCTCACAATAATTCGCTTTGTCTAATTATTATCCTTTCGGTGCATAATTAATTTCGATTCATCGTTATCGGCACAATAAAATAGCTTTCGAACCTGCAGTTAAGATGCTTGATTATTGTATTTGAAAGGATAAAAAAATTACGGCTCCTACCGAACATAAATTCTTTCATGCGATACGCATCTTAATGCAATTTATTAGAATCAATACACGTTAAGATAACAAATATAGCAACAGGTGTGTGAAAGCTAAGAGTTTGTTTATATATATTTCTTACAAAATCATTAGCATCGGAGCACGAAAAACCATTAGTTACCACATGATAAAAATTTAATTATAGATAACAATAGAAAATCACTCGTTTAGAATACACCCCACAAATCATATAAGATTCATTTCGCGAATATTCACATTTGAAGAATTTTCTGGAAATTTCCATGTTTTTTAAGCTGCTCTATCAACGATAATGAATTAGAATAAAGTTCGTTTTGATAATTAGATGTTTACCAAGGAATAGACAGTTTCGGGACTTGATAATTCAGAATTTTGATAGGTTATATAGATACAATAATCTGGATTAAAAAAAAGTCTGGGGATCTCAATAAAATTATCTCTTAAAAATTATGTTTAGAGCTCTTTTTTTTTACATTTTAAAATTGGAGTTGAAGCAAAAAACGTAACCTATTTACCAGATTAACTACCTAAAAGAAACGATTTTCTTATGTGAATTGCTGCATATTGAGTAAGCATTTTTGATAAAAGCAACATCATAAAATAACTGAGTCTAAAAATTATATTGTCCCTTTCACATTTAAGTGCAAAAGTGGGGGGTGGGGTGGGGGGGGATGTTCTTCCCACTGCCACCTCCTCCGAACCTGGTGCTTCTGAAGTTAACTCTATCTGCAGAGTTAAAGCAAATGCTGAGTGTAGAATCACACCCAGTCACACATGGTATACCGCAAGTTGTCCTGGCCTATTCCAGAATTGTAATTGACCAAGATCTTCTCAGATTTCTTTAGCTAGATTACGTAGAGGCTACAGCGTAAGTTTGATTTTCGTCGGCAGTGAGAAAACATGCTCGTCTTTTTCTTCTCCTGTTCTGCTTCTCCCGCTCATCTCACTGATTGTGTTGGCGCCTCTGTGGGGCAGCTGTTGCATGAGGGGGCATTGTCTTAGTTTTAACTATGAGGCGTGGTCTTTTGGAGTCGGTCTAGGGGTCGAGGCCAAGGGGATCAGCGACTATATCAACAACGACAACATTTTAGTGCAACATTTAAGCTCAACATTAAGTGCACATTAAGAGCAACATTTCAAAGCTATGTCAGTTGTCCATCAGATCTGATTTTAGAGCAATACGGATGATTTATGACTACTCAGTGAATATCTGTTCATTGGTACTAACTGACTGGTGCTTGAATGTATCATATATGAACTAGTTCATGAGAATATGCATGAAATGAATCGTTTAGCATGAACATTATACTTACAATCCATTTAATGTCTCATTAAGAGGTTTTTTAATACCAAAGAGTGTTTCTGATATTTTTGAAAAATAGATATCGAGTGTATGTCATCTTCTAATTATTCAAAGCAGTAACTTATGTGATGTACTCTATAAATCAGCTCTCTCTCCTGGCTGACTCTTTCTAAAAATAAGCTTGGCATTAATTAAAGGTAAAGTATATTTAGATATCAACTAACGCACTGAAGATATCTGATTTCTTTGAAAAATACTTTATCTATTCCTAGCAAAACTACTATCCTACACTTGTAATATACGTTTTGAAACCTAACTTGATCACATACAGGAAATTTGTGGAAACACAAGTAGAAAACAGAAGGCTTTTTTTTTATAACCACAGTGAAATAAAATGGACGGCCACAATTGTTTAGATCTATTTGTTTAGATCTAATCCTCATCCGACCGAGGAGCACTGATGTGGTTGTCACTATGATCAATGTGCGAATTGTTTATAGTGACAATTACATCTCGACTTGATGATTATCTATGAATTAGATAATCATCTAATGTCAAGCAAATGTCACCGACCTCTCTATTTGTTAGAGGTTATCAAGAAGCCTTCTTTTTTCTGTTTATCCTAACTTAATCCTTGAAAATCATAAGGAATTCATGTCTCAGGAAAGAAGAAAGTCAGAGATAAAGATCATTATGTTTTTCCCGATCTCCGTTAGCAGAAAAATTCGATTAGCTTGGGTCTTTGTACCCTTTAGAAATCTGCTTGCACACTTTTTCCTTACGTGTAGCTAAACACTGAGCAACAAAAACTTGCAGTTTTCTTCCTCGAAAAGATCAGACCCTACTGTAGATCGGATGCATCGGAAAATAGTAAACTGGATATTGTAGGAGATAATTTCCCAACAAAAAGTAAAGCAATATACGTTTATAATTACAATAAAATGAAGAATATTTTCTCATTTAATCAAATGAAAAAAAAATATTTTAACCTCTAGAGCAGTGATTCTCAAACTTTTTAAAGCTGCCGCCCCTCTAAAGGGCATAAAATTTTTCAACGCCCCCCTTTGGGAAAATCCTGTAATTTAGAGTATGGGGAAGGGAGGGTTACAGATTTATAAAAGGCAAAAATTTTGAGTAATTTTTTTCAGTAGATTTACACACCAAGTTTGTTTGATTTAACTCGATAATTTTTCCCTAGAAGGCAATTGCATTCCTTTTATTAAAATTAAAGAGAGTAATGCAAGAAAAGCTTAAATGCTCTTTTATGTTTAAAAATTATTTATTCTTAATTAGATAATTAAAAAAGAACAGCAAAAAAAATTGCACTAAAAGAGTAATAGCAATGAAGGAAGGAAGTACGTCAATGGGATGGTTGTGCTTGATGGTTCAAAGACAGTTTCTGAACGTTCGCTTCAATATTTTTAGAGAGATGAAGGCGCAAGTCCCCTCTTTCCACGATTTAGAGTCGACTTCTCTTTTTTGTAATTAGATCAGTCACGGCACTGAATCCTCGCTCGACAAGGTAGGAGGAAGGGAGGCAATAAAAAACTTTTTGACGATAGTCCACAGTCCTGGGTAGAGGCGACTGATGTTACTTTGAAGCAAAAATTCTGTAAGACGATCACCATCCTGGAAGCAGGCTTTCAAAGTTTCATTAGTTGAAATTTCGACCAATTCCTCTTGAATCTGAATCTCTGCTGTCTCAATATTCATAAAAGTGTTCATGACCCATTGAGGGACTTCCAGGTACAAAATATCCTCAAAACGCTCAGAAAAGTCCTTGTGCAAAGCCTCGAGGTGTTGACAGTAAACTTCTGTTTCACAGAACGGGATTTCACTGCTCTTATACAGATCCGACAAGATTGGAAACTGGCTGAACTCGTTGCGACTAAAATTCTGCTTCCGCAAAGTGAGTTTTTTTTAGGAAGGTAGAAATAACAGATTTTGTTGTGATCAAATTGAGCTCTTCGCCTTGAAGCTGCAAATTAATTCCATTGAATTTTGTGAATTAATCGGTCATGTAAGCAACATCAATCTTGAATTGTAGCAATCTATCTCACAGAGCTACATCTTTCTCTTCGAGGAACTCAAGTACAGAGTCGAAAAGATTCTAGAACCTATTGAAGGAGGCGCCTTTGTAGAGCTAGCGAACCTCGGAGTGTAGAAGCAAGCGATTGAATTCTTCATCGTTGTCCTTCGATGAAGAATTCAATCGCTTGCTTCTACACGAACGATTGATTATTCGGGCACATCACAGCTGCCCGAATATTCAATCGTTGAGAGCATTACTGCGAATTTTGTTCACAGCAGAGATGACATATTGTAATGACTGATGCAAACGGTCGCTGAGGTTTTTTGCAACTAAATGCTGTCTAGGAATCACACAGTGAACAGCTAAAATACCTGGTACATCTTTCTACAAAAGGGCAATGAACCCACGATGACGACCACCATTGCAGGAGCTCCATCGGTGGTAACAGACATAATGTTCTCAAGAGGAATATTTTTCTCTTTAAAATAATCTTTGACAGTATTAAAAATAGATTTACCTTTAGCATCTGAAATCAAGCTTCTTGCAAAAATCATCTCTTGCAAAATATTTTTTCCTTCCTTCACAAACCGGACATAACGCTAACAGTAAAATCTCATTAGTACTTGGCAAGGTTGATTCATCAACCTGAAGAGAAAATTCGGTGGGTATCAAAAGTTTTCATAAGGAAGCTTCAACATCTTCAGCCATCTCATCAATTTGTCGTCGCACTGTATCATTGCTTAATGGGACATTTTTTATTACACTGGATGCGGATGGATGGTGCAAAACCTATTCTAAAACTTCCTTGACAGCCGGCAGTATCAACACAAGAAACACGGGTCAAATGAAACATTCATAGTGAAATGAAACATTCATAGAACGCTCAACGCATGCGCTGTTACAAATGGTGTAAACCGGATAATCGATTTAATAAATTTTTTTGGGAGTTTTGAAATTAAGTTCCTAGGCCAAAACATGCTCGTCACCCCCTACCGCCGAAAACATACCCATCGCCCCCCTACAGACCGAAACCAAATCACCGCCCCTCAGCATCCTCCCACTGCCCCCAGGGGGGCGGTACCGCCCCCGTTGAGAACCAATGCTCTTGAGTAAGGTGACCAGACGTCCTGGTTTTGGCGGAACAGTCCCAATTTTTAAGAATTTGTCCCACGTCCCGCGGCGTGTTAAAAAAGTCCCGATTTTTGGAAAGAATGCACGACAAGCTAGGAAACGGCGATACAACGGGAAGGGAATATACGTTTTCGATGGCCATGTGGCTATTTCGCCAGAATATGAGTTTTATATTACTTTTATTAAATTTATAATGTTAAGCTTTAATAATAACAAATAATTGTAATATTTCCGAAAATGATCTTTTAAATTAGGTATCATTATTAAAAAAATACAATAATAAGGAAAAGTTAAAATCTTGGGCATCAGCAAAAATCACAATAGAGAACAAATGGTTAGAAATGTTTCATCATTTTGAAACAAACCATGTTCCATGCAATAATGCACTAAAAATTGTGGGATACCCGCTGTCCTTACCAGGAAATAATGCTGCGATTGAACGCGTTTTTTCTACGGTAAATAAAGTGTAGACATGAGGAAAATCAAAATTAACTGTTCAGACTTTGAAAGCCATTTTATGTGTGAAAGATAATTTAACAAATTCTTGTGAAAGATTTCATGATCTTTTAAACAACGACAGCAATCTACTAAAAAAAAAATTAACTCAAATAAGAAATATGCCAAAGAATAAAATAATACTATACATAATTTGTTTTATTTATTATATTTGTAAATTGTACTTATGTTGAAATTAAACAATATATATTACAATACTATTTTTGCATTCTATGAAAATTTTTGTTGCTCCATATAGATCAAATTTTTAATGAAGAACCCCCCCCCCCCCCCCGGTCAATGTATCCCGCTTTACTAATGTTAAAATCTGGTCACCTTACTCTAGAGACCCGAGCCTAAAATAATGCACTTTATTCACAATTTTTAACTTTATCTAGCATAAATCACATTAAATGAAATAAATATAAACAAAAAATTACAATTCAAAATTTTTAACTATGTTAATTGAGTAGTACCAAATGGGTACCTTGGGTTTATATACAGACAAAAGTCAGTTACTTCTCTTGGAATTCTAAGACACAGTTTCTGTTTTGAAAGCTCAAAAACAGATTACATTTATTGCATCTAAGCCTGGATTTTCCTTTTCAGCCTCAATTGAGGCATTTCTTCTGAATTTGCAATTTGGATTGCACTGGGAAATGCCCATTTTGTCGTACCTCATATGATTGCCTGGTATAGGAATCACTTTTTAGACATATTTTTCGCTGAACTGTTTTCTTCTAATAATTTTGAGGTTTCTTTAAGAATTAAACTTTCTGCAATTACAAGTTTGAATTGTATGAATTGTAGATAGTCTTTTCTTAGCACCTGACATTGTTTGCAATGGCGTGTGTAGAGTATCCATGCATTACACGTTGTCATGTAAAGAAAATGTACAAAAATACCCATTGGCCATTTTTGGTGTGTGTTGAAATGGGATAGTGTGAAATAAATCTATCCATTAGATCTACTCCACCCATATAAGTATTATATGCTTTCACAGCAGCAGGTTGCTTGAAATCTATCTTCCTATTTGCTTCCTTGCTCCATCTCGTGCAAATTCCTTCTGGGTTGATGCAAAATGCACTGGACAACATCAATACCGACTTATTGTCCTTCCATTTGACTATACAGGCTTTTCCATCTTCACGAGTTCAGAATTTAAAAGAGCCTCTTTCCATATCTCAATCTTGTGGAAAATTAGCTACAGTACCATCAGTTCGTTTGCTCATTACGGTACCATTAAAAAAAATTCTGGCACTAAGGTAATCAAGAATTGGTATACCTGTGAAAAACCTGTCGGAAAAGGGGAAAAATTTATGTTTCTGGCACTGTACTAACTAAATTATTTACTATTGCTCCTCCCAAACCATAAGATGTCTTTTCATCTCTTGGCACTGTATCTGCACCCGTATAGATAACAAAATCCAAAACTTACCCATCCTGTGTAGTGAGAACAAAATTTTTCAATCCTATAGGGTTAGGCTTTGATGGGACATATCGTTTCATTGCACAACGACCAGAAAATGGGATTATCTGCTCATCAGTGGACAAACATTTTTTTCCGAGGCAGATCTTTTTATGTTTTTACTTTCTGGTTTGGAGCAGCAGGTAGTACCTTTACAGGAGTAATTATTTCTTCTCCATTGTGCACAGTTCTTACTTTTAGGTTCGAAATTCTCAAGGAAATCAAAATCATCAGTATCTGATAATTCTCTAACACTTTGCACACGAAGAGCTTGAATTTCCTCTTCTGTCAGATAACGAACTAAAAAAAATTTTAAAAATTTTTTAGCATTCGAGACCCGAGGTCCCCAATTGGGTACCTTCTTTTTGAACATAGTTGATAACACAAACAAATATAAATAATGTGTATTAATTCATGTTTATATAGTCACTATAGTCTAAATTGTATATAAATATAACACAAAATGTAAAAAAAAAAAAAATTAAAGGAAAAAATAGTTTTCTTACCTCTAGTACGTCTAGAAGCCATTTTCAGCTTTCCCGCCACTTTAACTGAAGAACCTGACTTCGGATCTGGAACTGGTAGCACCATCTAACAGGAATCGCTTAAAATAGACTTTACCTAGTTGGGTCCCATCGGTTTCGAAGATGATAAAGGTAATTAATGTTTCTGGAGATCTTTTAAAAAAGGTACCCAATTGGGTACCATGGGACTCAAGAGGTTATACAAGAATCTCTCCTCCCATATATTTCCTTTATCCCTCGATGATTTAGTTCAACCATTTGTTTCGTAGTTATTAAATGAATAACTTGTTTATACGGTTATCTACACTTCTACTGTTACATATATTAGCAATAATTTGGTGTTGTAATCACGTGTCAAAATAAGAAGTTCTTAGGAGTACAAATATATATATGTGGTCCTGTGCCTCTTGTTATAAAAAACGAAAACTATTAACTATCTATTAACAGAAATATAATTGGTCTCAAGCAAATCGCATGCAGTATATACATATTCTACCATTACTAGCTTGATTATATCCTAGTTGATATAGGTAACTCTCATCAATACTTTTTCATACATTATTCACAAATGCAAAATTTACAAATCACTTCCGATAAATAATATTTTTCTGAGAATTTAAACGTAAAATCTGTAATTTTTTTAACTTGGAGATGACCCTATTTATCTCGACATAGATGGAAATTCAAAGAATACGAAGTTGAATTCAGATAGGCTACTCCTCTGTTTCTTGATAAAGATCCAATAAATTTCCTGGAATGAAAAATCTCCAGAAGAATAAAAGTCTTTAACCTGAATAAAAGTCTTTAAAATGCATTGACGTAGTATTATAAAGAGCTTCAAAGTTTTTCGAAAATTATGGTTCCAAAATAAAAAAATTAACTTGAATTCATTTCGAGCATGTTTAGAGTTCTACTGGAGGCAATAAATGAAAACCGGTAGAACAATAAGGCTATATGTACATGCGAAGTGAATTAAGTAAAAGAGTTAATTCCGTATTGTGCCAATTATTACTTGAGTGTTAACGTATTAACCGCTGTTCTGTCAGAGAACGATATTTAAGTTATTCTTCGAAATAAGAGTTTTTCTTCATTGTAAAATAAGAAATTAGATTATTTTAGCGAATTTAGTGGTAGGATTTATACACAATTCGAATTAACAACTTCTTAAATCTTCAATAAGAAGTGAAATTTCCATCTAAATTCGAACTAATATATAATAATTCTTCATGCAGCGGTGGATTAAGTTTGATTATCATTACGTACAAGACTCATTCATACAGTTGTTTGTAAATAACAAAAAAAAATTTAAAAACCTTATTAGGGTTTGAGCATAAAGGACTAACTAGATCAGGCATAAATTTATATTTACAACTTGTCTCCTAAATACAACAATACAATCGATACAGATTATTAAATCAAAAATCATTCCACTAACTTAATTCTAAGTCCGAACTCTAAGGCTACACAGTTGTTTCGGTACTTTACCCCCCTTTTCTGCTTTCATAGCAAAGCTTTCTGCAAAGAGCTTCTTCTACTCTTTAAACACCAGTTTTCGAGATTTTTTAATACCTAATACTTCCTTTATTTTATTAGACTGAGTGAAACTGATGTCCACGCCTGATGTCCCTAGTTATCTCAAACCGATTTCTTCCTAATGCGTTTAGCGAAGAATTGCATAATGCTTCGAGACAGATTTTGCAATGAATTGCAAAGAAAATCGAAAGTAAGAGAAGTGATAGCTTACCTGAAAAAGCAATGCTTGAGCCCCCAATCGTTAATTTAATTTTAACAGAACAGCAGTTTTAAGAACACTGTTAAAATAACACAGTGTATCCTCATACTGCTGCGCTTGATTCGGCTTACTGATTTCAACCTCAGAAATGATACATGTAATTTTCTGCCCTAACTCTATCCTTTCTTTGAAGGGGCAGGTCCTCCAGCTGGTACGATCCCTTTCTTTTAAAACATAATGCCTAAGGTACTCACTCTGCGGCTACATGATAGGAATGAGCTAATTTCCATATTGATGAGTCAAAAATTCGGTGAAGTTTTATGAAGCTGTTTGAGATAACAGACACAATGGAGATTTTGGATCCTCATTAAATGATCTTAGTTTGATTTATCCGTTATTTTTGCTTTGCAAGGTTAGGTATTGAAGAAAATTTATTTTGCAGAACTTAGGTAATTTTTGCCAAGTATGTTTTTAAACACTGTATCGATGCATTTTTGAAGTGTTTTATTACACCAGTAGGTAATCAGCCTTCGAGATTTGATTATTAACGAGTTGTTTAAAATGAATTTCATGTGAAATT
Organism: Dolomedes plantarius; assembly: GCA_907164885.2. NCBI lineage: Eukaryota > Metazoa > Arthropoda > Arachnida > Araneae > Dolomedidae > Dolomedes > Dolomedes plantarius. Next base: position 137,460,057 of record OU015491.1, on the reverse strand, counting down.
TTCAAACTACTATCATTCTAAACTATTAAAAATTATCAATGCAGTATTATATTGTACTGCATTGTATTTTCTGTATTGTATTATGCTTTTAAAACTTAAGATATCTAAGTAGAATCTGAATATTTCTTTACATATTTTCCATGCATCCAGTGCATCTTTTTTGCATTCCCTGTGTTTTTTTCAGCCAATTTTGTTGATGTTATAGTTTTTAAGATATTAAACTTAGTGTCCCAGGGCAATGTATTAGAAAAAATTTAAATATACGTCATAACATATAACTTTCTATTATTTTTTTAAAACATTTATTATTTTGAGGTCATCTAAATATGCTATTCATATTGGTTTACATAATGTGCAAATATTCCTCTCTTTTATTCACTCTAAGTGTGTGTTCGCCGATACTGATGATAATTTTAGCTTAAAAAATATAAGAATGGGCTTGCGGAATCGTTGCACATTGTCAGGTGTTGTAATGTTCCGAGGATGACCACATGGTTTCTTTGGTAATGCAGATTAACTTACTTTCATGTTTGAATCCCATCGCAAGATTGTTTTTCGATCAGGAACAGAATCATCTCTTAGAGATCAAAGCACGTCCAAAATACCCTCTGTGTCGCAGTTACAGAATCATAGTTTTTAAAGAACGTCTCGATAACAAAACCGCGATGGTCACCGGACCAACTCATGGTGTCTACTCACAACTAGAAATCCTGCCTAATGATTGCCATCTCCTGCACCGCCTTGCCCCCCCCCCCCCCAACCATTACCATACCAGTAACCTTCAGAAAGGTTGGAGACACTGTGCCGCACCCTGTATATTCACTAATATTTAATTTTTACAATGAGTTTCGCGAACCTTACGCTATCTCCCGCCTTGTTGGGAAACAAAAGGAACAAGCTTTACTATTTTTTATGACTTTTTGAGATAGAAAATATGAAGCCCAGAAACATAATTTTGGAACATGAGAATTTCAAACTGTTTTAAATGTTCAGCAAGATGTTTTTTTTTAATGAAATAACTTTTTGATCGTAAGTATTTCATTAATAAAAAAACAGTTTTTCTTCCAAAAATATGAAGCATTCTTTTATCTCTTATGAAAAATAGTAAAGTAAAAGTTATTTACAATTTGTTCTGGCGCACCGATTCTGTGCATGAAACGAAGAAACTAATCCGCAATAAATGAATAAATATTTTCGCTAATAGAAGCTTTATATGCTAGCAGATAATTTAATTCCCCTAAACATAATGAAGGGATTAAAATATTTATGCGAATAGAGCTGACTTGCGTGACTTATAAGATTGCTATTAATTGCGTAAGATAATTCATGTGAAAACGCTTAATGTGTAGTTTAATGAATCTTTTAGTAACTCTTGTATGTAAGCAATTTTCAAGTTATTTGCTGAATATATGCTCTCAAGAACTAAGAACTCCGATAATTTATCGCTGAAAATTAGAAACTTCTCTTTTTTTAATGATTTCAGGCTTATTTATGAATTATTTCTGGCTACATAATCAGTTTTGCCTTTTGATTTTGCATCTGGTTAACAGATGAACTTCAATATATACGCTAATTTAATGTTTACAGGCAGCACATTAAGCTATTTCATTTCTAAACGCTTCTCAAGGCTAGTAATTGATAATAGTTTTAGAGTAGCATGATTATGTTTTTTGCACACCTCATCATCGACAGTATTTCCCAGTTCTATACACTTCCTTAATATGAGACTGCGTGTTATGTGAGTAATGATACTATCATACTAATATCAGTGATGATTGAATAATTATTTATAGTCCGGATTGTTCTAATGATCATAATTTGAGAGGTTAAATACAAAACGGGAGATTAGATCGACGTGGAAGACATTTATAAATAAGTGTTCTAGATCACAACTTCTTACGTTGATTCTACATCTCCCTTCTGATTAAATATACCATCTCTTCAAAATGATTATATACTTTGCAAATTCCCAAATTATGCCTCACCTATGGTTCTTAAGGTATAACAGTATGCATGCAGGGTTTCAGTCATGCGCTAACAGTAGGAAACACACTGGTTACACTCCTATGAAATGAAAAAGAATCACTGTGTAACATTGCAAACGTCTCAGGAACAGTCAATATTTTTAATAAAAATGTATATGGATAAATGAGGCTTCACTTTTTCGAAACAATACTAAAGAAGAAGTAGTTTCGTAACTGTTATTTACTCAACTGATAACAAATGTCAGATTTCTAAGAATCATTTTTGTAACAAAGTGGCAGACACTATGCACTGAGGACATTGCTTCATCCACATCTTACGCACGCTATATGTCAACACAGTCGTGTCCATTCAGCTCTGCCCAAGGTCATACAACAGTGAGCGAATATTAGCTTTTATTCATGCACATTCTGTATATTCTCAGTAAATAAATGGCTGAAATGTGGTCGTCTTCTGTATATGAACGTATTCATGCTGAAGAATAAACCTGCAAATAACCTATTTCAAGATTTTTGTAGTCACGTCTTACATGACCTGTCTGATAAATATACCTGTGGCAGCGGGAAATAAAGTTTAAATTGATCTCTCTCCGTTAAATCTAAAAAAAATATTAAAGTGACTGGAGTTTATTTTTAATGTCTAGATCCTTTGCCAGAGTGAGTTTCGAGAAAGTTTCTACGATATATAACTGCTTGCTGATATCTTGTTTTTTCCGCAAGTTTTTCAGTCGCTGTAGATTGTCTGAGGGGTATTTTGTATATAATATATAAAATTGATCCTCAATATATTTTTGTGCCATTTAAGCATGTTGTAATTACAAGTGCATTGCAAGAAATAGGTCTATTTTCGTTCTAGATGTCAGAAACTCAATTCGTAGTGTTTCTTCAAAGGTGTATTAGTAAGAATAAAGCCCTTAGTTTCAATTTATAAAATACATTTTAAAAGCAGCAATCTGTTAAAATCTTTTCAATAGATTTAATAATAGTAATTTAACCTTTTTAATTTTATCCTTTAGTCTTTTATAGGTCAAGAATTTAGGATTGTAGAGAAAGGCCAAATTTTACAATCTCCGAAATAAAATTCAAACCCAGTAAACTACTAAAAGCTCTCAGAGAAAATTATCAGAAACATAATTATAACATATACCACAATGCAAAATTAACCGTTCTGTTTTCTAAAGTTCAATAAAAAACTGTATTAATTTCCATACCGATGAAAATGAAATACTTAAAAGTTCATTAGATAATCCCGTAACTTGGAATTATATTACACCAGTCAAACGAAAATGCACCAGAATTCAGGTTAAAAGAAAATGCGAAGGAAGTATATCAAAACAACGATGTTTAAAAATGAAAATTAAGATTCACATGGGAAATGTGATGAATGTTCATTTTCCTTGTCCAAAATCTGCTTACACAGTGAATATGTTCAGAGAGCTTTTAGAGCTGTTCATTGCTCGATTTGTATCAATCTCTTTAGTTTTCTAACCTATGTTGTTATTAAACATTGTTCTTTCATCCCTAGCCTTTATTTTATAGAAGCCTGTCGAAGATATCATAAACGCCGAAATTATCAACTGTTTTGATACACATTAACGTTCTAAAAGACGCTCCTCGACCCTGTAAAAAATATAATGTTACACATGGTAATACCTGCTCTATATGACATTCTGATATTGAAATTAAACTCAGAATATAAATTCCCATGGAAGTTATTCCCACTGATATATACTTAGGGAAATTTATGTTGTCTAGACAAATCATTTAAGAAATTTGATATTTATACTCCAAAGGATGATATTTTAATATCAATTATTTTTCAAAATTAAATTCTTTGATTATTTTTTTAATCTTAAAGAATATTTCCTTCCTCCGAAATTTTAAAGTGTTCGGTGGATTCATTAATCTTAAAAATCATCCCATGTCCAGAAACTTTACATTGATACTCTATAATATTTTTACTAATAATCATTGTTATTCTTAATTCCTTATGTATAACTGCTCAGTTGCTTCAACGCAGTCACTAGATGCTTAAAAAAATTTTAATCGAAATTGAAAACTATTGAGAGTGCGGTCAAAGATGGAGTATAAAACATGCATAAAAAATATTTGAAAACTTAGTCTTCATTGACGTAGTATGCGACATAATGTTATGATTCGATTGGGGAGTTGAATTATAACTTAATTCAACATAACTGTCCCGACGCAGTGGTGAACCTGAAGACCAGAAGCTGCGCAGCAATACCTGCAAACTCAGCCGAGGGTTTAATTACCAGTGTTCGGTTTATGATTAGTATGGACCTGGGTGCCGAACGGACAGTACAGATCTGCCGACCAATTGAGGCAACCCGGGGTCCCTGAATTATAACTTAAATGAAAGTTGGGGATAATGCATAGCAGGAATATCCATAATAAAAGGCAACTTGTTTCGAACTAATTGATACAGTCTTTTTTGTGGGCAAGGCGCATTAAGTACGTTGTTTCATGGAATCTTGGAATTTTCATAGAGACAATCAACGTTTATTGTCCCAAGGGAAAAGTATATTAATAAGTTTAAACCTAGTTGCCACTTATTTTGTATTATGGATATTAAGAAGCTAAGTATTCCTGCTATGGTGAGTTGAAGTTGATTAATTCTTAACAGTTGAATGCAATCAAATTATCAACAAGTGGAACGCTTCAGTTTTGGCAGATTTTTTTTCGTAAATAATACGCATTTTGAAAACCACTACAGCGTAATTCATAAATTAAAGCCCATTAGAACATTTTGAAATGGTTTTCCAAAATTATGCTATTTAAATGGTAAGTTATAACATTATTGCTAAATCCTACAACTTGAAGAAAAATACGTGTTACTTGAGACAATGTTAAAAAAAAAATCATGATTTTTATATATAGTGTAACTTTTTGGCAAATAGTGTTTGAAACATAATTTTATTTGTCAATTGTCCTAAAAAATTATTTCAAGTTTGAAAGCGAAAAACATTTACTGGTAATCACAATGGAAACTATGATATTATTGTCGCAGATAGAGTATACTTAAAATTTTCAAAATCTTCTGTCGGTACGATCTGTCAAAAAACTTTTCCCTATGAACAGGTTGACAATTCCTTAAAAACACCGGTGCAGAAAGATAAAGAGGTATATGTCTACTTGGGACCTCCAAACAATTTTCGAGCCTCCAAAAGCTTAGCTGTCATTATCACTAGAATAATAAATGATATGATTCAACTTTATAACGTAAGTTGGTTAATTCTAGATTATGAAATGTAACATACTAATAGATTTTATTTTACTAATTTTACCTATCAGTTAAGGTGGTGAACGCTTTGCATTTAATAAAATTCATATGCACTTCATCATTAAATACAACGATTTCTTTCTGAGGTTCTTAGAAATATTTGTACAAATGTTGACGAAGGGGACGTTATGGATCAGTCTTACAAAATAAAAGCATGGAAGTATCACAATAGAATGTATTTATGGTTTGTATGATAATTTTTCTAAGCATATGATTTATTGCTTAATGATGTTTCATGAGTACTGTTCCGTAGCCTTTAAAATCTGTCAAATTCCGCTTTTCGAAATTTAAGGCTGAAAGCATTTTGAAAATGTTACTTAAGGTGGATTTTCAAAATTTTATTTCAAATCAAACATGGTATAACCATACATATGTTTAGGATTATAACTTTGTAATTATGGATTATAATTTTGTGTGTAAATAGCTGATAAATAGTATTCAAACTGCAATGTTTCATTTAGTTTTTATGTCTTCAAAATCAATTATATGAAGAAAAAAATATTTTTTCAAAGTTTCTAATAAGTAATTTTTAAAAATGTTTTAAAATTACGTAAGTACTACTGCTACCAGTTATTAACCGACAAATTGTCAAAAGATCAATTGCTTCTAAGAAAAATTTTCTTTTGTTTTTTTACAGAAATAAGGAAGTGTTTCATGATTACATATTGGCATCATGTATAATATGATTAAATATTATACATGACTGGTAAAAAAATAAATCCAGTCATGAAGAAAGTGCGGAGAGGGGAAGAGATCAAATTTTATTTCATCTAATTGTGGAGTTCTAGGCAATCTAGATTTAGAGTAGAGGGAACCAATGTTTTTAAGGCTAAAGAGCTCTAGGATGATTATTCAAACACTGGTGACATCATTTAGCCTACCAGCACATGAATATGGAAGTAACATATTTTCTTTGACTTTCGACAGCTATATTAAAAAATATCATTGTACATAAATTTTACTTCCATATTCAGAAAAAGCAATTTTGCTGTCTTTTACTGCTCCTCCACATTATATATATTGATTAAATCGGGGATTCCCAACGGGGTCCAGGTGGACTCTTTGGGGTCGATGGAAGTTTATAAAAGTCTATAGTTTTCCAGGGGTCTATTAGGGGTCTATTGGGGGTCTATGATAAATGTTTCTGTTTTAAAATTTAATTTATTTTTTTAGGAATGTAATTATTAGACAATAATATCCATTTTAATATGTATAAATACAGATTTGCAAAGGGCGGAGTGATCCACCCATCTATTGTCGAATGTCATAAAGTTTTTGTATATGTGTCGAATGAAATTAATTTATAATTGCATATAAGTCAGTAAAATTGTTTAGTAAAATATATATTTGTATTCGTTATGTAAGTTATTGTGACTATACGATGATAAGCAATTTCAGGCTAAACATTAAAATAATTGTATTAAAGCATCAAGAACAAAAACCACATTTATTGAAATCGAACATTTGTGCAATTACAATCGTTATTTCTGAAATCTTGTTTATATTTGTGAAATAAAAAATTAAAATAGTACAAAAATAACAAAGCATAAACCTAATGAACCACTTTTTCTAATTTTTTTGTTCATATTCTTAGGCATTTTGCTATCTTTAAGCGTTTTATGTGCAATTATTAGTATTATAATTATGTTGTATGGTGCATATTATAGAGAAAACTGTGAGGGGGTCGATGAAGAAAATCATTCTTTTAAAAGGGGTCGATGTAGGAAAAATAGGTTGGGAACCCATGGATTAAATGCTTTTAAGTGGTAAGCTCAAACTCCAAAAACAAGTAATAAAAATTTACATCAATGAAGAATATTGTTACAGATGGAGTGTTGGACTTCTACTGGATACACGTGGTATCTGTGCGACGGAACATAATTAAAAAAAAAACCACGAATAACCTTCTGACCTTATATGGTATACTACCGCCATTCTGACACAATTGTTACTATGATTGAGATTAAAATTTACACAATTTTCGTGATAGAAACATAAGGGATATAGATTTGTCAAGTTACGAAACTTGTAAAAGTTAAACATCATAGCAAGCAATTGTTTCACAAGCCTATTTATTTAAAGGTTTCAATCAGGAAAATAAATTTTATATTTAAAATATTGAAACAATCACATGTTATGAAATGAGAGAATATAGTTACACAACTATAAAAATCGTAAACAAAAATATATATTTTTTTTGCATCACGCTGTTGCACCTCCCACAATTGTTAAAAGGTATAAATCGATGACAGTTAACAGCTAAGATCATGGAACTAAATTTGCATTTTATCTTACAAAGAGTGGTCTATCATTTTTTCTAGTACCCATTGAATCTAGAAGATTCATTGTGCTTCTGTGTCAACGAGCATGTTGATCTCTTTAACCTAAAATATGCAATTCTGAAGCAAGGTTAAAATGTATAAAAGAGTTTATCTAGAACGTTTGGCAATAAACTATAGCTTAACAATCCACCCATAAATCGACTGTGAAAATTTGTTATTTGAGCATTATCTAGTTTAAATATAGTTATTTTCTTATCTTCGGTATGAAATTTCAAGCTAATCGATGGTATATATTTCTAAACTTTTCAACATATATGTTATGTCAAAATGCGATTTCCAGTGTATGTTATCATTAAAATGCATAGTGTTGTGCTTTAAACATTTCTAAACTTCGTTAAGGCGATAACAGTTTATCTCTTTTTGTTTCATTCTTTCAGTCCCTAGAGTGTCGTTAATAATATTTAAAAAGAAAAAGAGACGGTCTTCGAGCAACTGGTTAATGAACTGAGAGAGAACAGATAAAAGATAATTTGTTTAAAATTTATAAATCGCTTCTCCGGTGTCAAAACGCATATTTACAAAAGTTATTACCAGTAACTGTTGTTTATAAATAATTTAAACATCGTGTTGGCACTACATGTAGCAAATAAACAGTTTTCTTTCGGTTGTAATCAATAAGTATGTAAGTTGAGCGTCAAATGTATTTTAGGTAAGTCAAAATATATTGTTCTTTGTGTTTATCATTGTTATTTGTGTGTATCAATGTTTCTGGAAAATTTTTCATTCAGCAATAGAGATTTTTTTATACCATATTACTTTCCAAGAAGACATCTAATATTATTTTCATAAAAGTCTAAGAATAAAAAGCATCAACTGTTATGTACATAAAACTCTCCCCCAAAACTGGGATTGTTTATTATTATTATTTTACTTTTGATCAGATAATTTTGCTCAGGATAATACAATAATAAAATGAAGACATTAATAAGCGTTTAGGTGGTTGCTATAGGGTCTTCATTTAGGGATATTTGATGAAAACTTTTTTTTCATTCGTTAAATAACATATCAGTAACATTCTTAGGTAACATATCAGTTATTTATGAGAGTTTTCTAGACAGAAACTGTCAGAAAATCGTTATTTTACGACTATACATTTTACGTATCTTTGGAACTTGAAGTCAGAATTACAAATGAATTTTTGAAGTTTAATATAGTCTCTCATGTTGTAGACTTGTGCAAATACGTATACTTGGGAAAGAGTATCATAGTTCTTCATACTGAAGTTTAGCTGCAATATGTTTTCTGAAAGGAATATTTGCCCTTCAACGATAAATTTTGCCAAACTTATGCTGCTGTTATTTAATTTACAGAGGCTTTATTGTTGACCTAAAGTCAGGATTTTATCTTTAAAGAGTCATGGCCCAAATACCACTTATCATTTAACATTGAATGTTTCTGGAAAGTTTTTCATTCAGCTTAATATCAACAGATTCTTTTATACCATATTACTTTGCAAGAAGAAATCTAATAGTATTTTCATAAAATTCCAATAATAAAAAGCATCAACTGTTATGTACATAATACACTCCCCCAAACCTGAGATTGTGTTTTATAATAACCCAGATATTTTCGAATAAAAAATTCACCTACAACCATCAATTTTAGAGATTACCTACATCGATATTATTTTTCCATTTTTATCCACTTTTATAAAATTAATGTAAGCAATTTTAACGCATTTTATTATGCATAGTAATATTAAAATAAGTAATGACAAAGACTCGCACAAAAGTGAAACAAGACGAGGAAGAAAGAATATATTAATTATATTATTTTATAAGTAGAAAAGCTAAATAAAGTTTTAAAACAAGAAATTTTTAAGCTCTCGGGGTGTCAAACTAATATAAATTAGCTTTTCATTTTTTCTGTAATTTAAGTACAGGTGTGGCGATGAAATCACGAGGTTATACATATTTTTGGACACCCGTGCATCTATTATCATGCATAAGGGAGAGTTTCTATGTGTACTTAATTTCATAATTTTATCCATCATACCGATAAACAGATAAACTACATAACATTGCTTCGAGGAAGCAAACTAAGCCACATGAGTTGAAATAGATAAGAGAATGCTTCCTTTGTTTTACCTCCTTGTTATTGTTGCTGTTAATGCCTCCTGGCTGGAATTCCATGCCAGGACCGTATATGATTGTGAGCTGATGGGTGTGACTTCGGTTTTCAATAGTACCACATGGGTTGTAGTCTGGCTTAGCTAACGGGAGCATCCTAGGTGCCCAAGGATGCGACATCTGAGGGAATCGTACCGTCTCCTATCCTCTCTGACCTCATAGAATGACTTTCCTATATACGTATTTAACTTGCCCATATCCGGGCTAGACACAAAGATATTTAATGGCGCTTGTCAGGATTCGAACAGAGTACCCTCGGCGCCAAATTCCGGCACGCTACCACTAGGCTACCTTGGGCTTGGAAGCAAACTAAGCCCTATTAGTTGAAAACGGATGTGAGAACGTTTCTTTTGTTTTACCTTCTTTAAAATCTTTCTGGCATATATAGTTCACCTCCATACACGAATTTTATGAGGTTGGGCTTTCTCCCGTTAACTGTAATATTGTAAATTTCAAAAGATAACCATAGTTTTACAGAAAAATTTTGATTAAACTGGAGGAGAGACACAGATGTTTTCCCTGACAGAGACTTGAGTAGTATATCAAGTGTATGTGACTTTAAAGTGGGTTTCATGAATTAAATGATAAATGGTGTAGACGATCTTGCACTTCAACAGCAGACAAAATGTGCAAAATGTTCAAGTGTTTGCGAACTCGGTATTTAAATTACATTAACAATAATCAACACTGGCATAACTATCGATAGTATGAAAGATTTCTTCTCTTAAAAAATGGTTTTAGTATTATACAAAAATGCCCCTTCACCCATAGCACATTACCTGAAATAGATTTTGATTTAAAAAAATAATTATATTGGTAGAATATTTTCCATACATGATATCCTACTATGAAGTTACATTTTGCAAATCTCTGAATTCAAAAGTTCACATAAGAAAACTTGTTTTCTATTAACTACTGAAGCGGAGAAAAAAAGCAAGTGAAGTGTTGCAACAAAGCTTTGGAAAATGGCTGATATGAATGTAGTGAAGATGCAAAAAGAGAGTAATACTAGAGGCAACAAGAGTGGAGTGCTAAGAGAATACTTATGCACTAGTTGTAGCGCCAGTCACGTTGTATAAAACCCTCACCTTATATGAAACATACTAAAATTTCTTTTATCATTTAATTTTTGGGGTGAATCTTATACATAGAGAGATATAGATCACTCTGAGTACCAAACAGCTCTGAATGATCAAGTGTGATTAGCAATAACATTTTATTTAAATGAAAAGTACATTGATTTACAAGGCAAGTGAAATTTATTCTAAGCGTAATATTTATTCGTTAAAATCCAAAGTTATTTTCTTTAATGATCTGTTTATCATAAAAACGGCTAACAATAGATGTGTATTTCATTCCATTAAGGCTACATATTTAATATTAAATACATTTTTAATGAACATTTAAAAAATGAAATTGAAATGAAGTTAATAAATGAAAATGAAATGTTTGTGTATTATCTAGAGAAAAATTTGAGTAAATACTTTATTCATGCATATCACTATTAAACTGCATTTATTCGAGAAACATATCTGAAAAGTATTTTCAGATAATTTTTATTAATCTTCCCATATGCGCCTTAACTTCTAATCTGAATCTAAATGATATTACTTTTCTTTACAACTCTTTGGTAACATCAATTCTAATTTTGTGGGTGTTACCGCTTTGGTGACACCCACAAAATTAAAACGGTAAGTGCAATCTTTACGAAAATATAGGTGCATACTCCTCTAGGCCTAAATAGACTTCCTACATTTTTTGTTGAAATTCCATCTTTAAAAGGTAGTGGGAACCAAGGGGTTAAACGCTTAAATATTCTCTGCAACAAGTTGCACTTATTACAGAAGTATTTGTAATTTATGTATACATTTTTAAAAAAGTCCCTGTGATAAAAAGTTCAAGTTAATTTATACATTTGCTGATCAAAATGATACTTTTGTTTAATAGCAGCACGTACGGAATTATTAACTTATTTCAACTTGTTCTTAATCGAATACATAATAGAACTTTTTCTAGAACAATATTTCATATACCCTAAAATGAATTACTGTGTTCATTTCTTATCCAATAAATGGTATTAAAAAATCCCTTTTTTTCTAGCATTCAGGTATCCCCAAGTCCAAAATATTTTCATGATTCGCTTTTGTCCGCTTTAGATTAATTTAAATGCATAGCATGCATTAATAACGCACTCCGAAGATATGAAGAAATAATGGAATATATTGAAGTTTTGTGGAATATTGCTTTATTGTTGTGAGAAAAACTGGAAATAAAATTAGAAGTCTTTAGTGATAATTTATAATAGATTTTAGACTTTGATAGTTTCGCTTCTTTTCTCCCCCCCTCCCCCACCTAAAATGGAATAAGAAAACGAATTCCAATTTTCCCCTTGCGGTGTTTTCTTTTTTTTTTCTTTTAATATTCCTCGATAGAAAGAAAGATAATTGCTTTGCCTTTTTTAATCTCCCATGCATAAAATTGGAAATATAAATTCAAAAACAATTTCCTCTTAAAGGGGCTTTTAGAAAGAGGGAAAATCATGTCCATTTAGAGTTAATTAAACAATTGTTTTATGTTGTAATATAATACATTAGGATAATTGGCTAATGTGTCTGTTAAAATATGCTATGTTAAAATGATTAAAAATTAAATATAGTGGTACATATCACTGATTCAAAACTTCAAAAATTCTAGACAGATTGCCCGGCAAGCAGAGGGTGAGATAGAATTTTGAATTTTGATCGATAGCGTGAGTGTAGACTGATCTCTTATCTTGAAATTATGGTATTTATAAAATTTACTATGCGATGTATTTATAACATTTTATTATAATGGTCAAAATTATACAGTTTATAGTAAAAGTCTCTCCCCATTACGAAAAAAATATCATTCATCATAATTGGTGTACTTCTGGTATACGGTTCACAAATTCCTTAACACTAGAAAGACGGGAATTTTTTTTTTACTAAAATGACTGAACGCCGTCATCTTGACGGTTAAAAATAAAATCAAGAAATAAAATCAAGAAAATATTTAATGATTTTTATTAAAAAATGGTTAAATGCTTTAAATTTTGAGTTATTTCATACCAATATATAATAATTTATCTATATTTAGATATATTTTTATGCAGGTATGACAAGCTGACAACCTGGTATGGTTTATCCGTAAAAATATATCTATGGATTGTGCAGTCCTTATTTTTCAACACCAATATTTATGAAGAGCCAATATTTCTGTTATTGGCAAAAGGGGGAAGAGACGAAAAGTAACTAACATATTTCCGGTATTATTTTAAAAATTTCTGCCTGTTTTCTATAGTGCCGTCAAATCGACGGCTTTGAGTCTTAGTAGGTTTACAACACATTTTCTCCCTCTATTTGCAATCGAATATAATTTTGTAAATATGTATCCATATTTCGCGTAACATTAAAAAAAGTCATAGAATTTCTGAAGCCTGAGGACCAAAATACAGACATATCGCTCAATAGTATATCCGAAACCGTCAAAATCACATCGTAGCCGACATTAGAAGAACTTAGATTCAATATAAGATTCAACAGTTAATTCCTAGTTTTACAAAGAACGATTATTTCTATTAAAATTTGAATCCAACTTCTTTGATGAACAATACGTGTATTAAGAAATTAAATTTAATCTAAAAATGTTCTGACAGTAAAAACTTTGAGGCGATATATAACACATTAAGAAAAAAGGATGATTATTCCAAAATACATGGATTTACTAAATTAACTTAATCAAAAAAAATGCTTAATAAAAGAAATAATTATGCGTTTTAAAAACTTTAACATTTCTATATAAATCCTTTCCTTTTTACTGAACACAAAATCTATTTAAGAATACATCACTTATGGAAAGGTGCAATTTTTTCTAAGCACAATATTTATTCATTAAAATCTAAAGTTATTTTCTTTCAGGAAAAATAGTTATGCGTTTAAAATACTTTAATGTTTCTATATATACCCCTTCATTTTTACTGAACACCAAATCTATTTAAGAATACATTACTTATGCAAGGATGCAATTTTTCTAAGCATAATATTTATTCATTATAATCTAAAGTTATTTTCTTTCATAAAAAATAATTATGCGTTTTAAAAATTTTAGCATTTCTCTAACGGTTTTTAACCGCCTTACGTGGGAGTTCTTTTATGCGAGAAACAGAGACGACACAAAAAAGACTTCCATATTTTTGTCCCAAGCTTTTATTAAATCGTTTTTAAGGGAGACAGCACATGCAGCACATATAAAGTAATTAATAAAGGATTGATTTGGCATACAGAGCCATATTTGTCAGCTAAACCCTTTTGGCCTATGTATTCTCGCCTACAGTTTTTAACTCCAACTGCGAACAACAAAACGCTCCCCTCGGAAGTAGGGTTGCCACACGCCAACCTTAACACGGGTTACCAGACGTGGCGCGGCTTGCAATTTCTATATAAACCCTTTCCTTTTTACTGAACACAAAATCTATTTAAAATTACATTACTTATGCAAAAGTGCAATATTTTCTAAGAATAATATTTATTCATTAAAATCTAAAGTTATTTTATTTGATAAAAAATAATTGTGCGTTTTAAAAACATTAATATTTCTGGGTAAACACTTTCATTTTTACTGAAGACTATATCTATTTAAGAATACATTACTTATGCAAAGGTGTAATTTTTTCTAAGTATAATATTTATTCATTATAATCTAAATTTATTTTCTTTCATAAAAAATAATTATGCGTTTTATAAACTTTAACATTTCTATATAAACCCTTTCATTTTTACTGAACATCAAATCTATTTATGAATATATCACTTATGCAAAGGTGCAATTTTCCAAACCTTAATATTTATTCATTAAAATCTAAAAATATTTTCTTTCATAAAAAATAATTATGCATTTTAAAAACTTTAAAAATTTTATATAAACCCTTTCCATCTTACTGAACACCAAATCTATTTAAGAATACATTACTTATGCGAAGGTGCAAATTTCCTTAAGCATAATATGTATTCATTAAAATGTAATGTTATTTTCTTTCATAAAAAATAATTATGTCTTTTAAAGACTTCAACATTTTTATATAAACCCTTTCCTTTTTTATGAACACCAAATCTATTTAAGAATGCATTACTTGTGCAAAGGTATAATTTTTTCTAAGCATAATATTTATTCGTTAAAATTTAAAGTTATTTTCTTTCCTAACAAATAACTATGCATTTTAAAAACTTTAACATTTCTATGTAAGCACTTTCCTTTTTACTGAACACCATATCTATTTAAGAAAGAATGCATTACTTATGCAAAGGTGAAATTTTTTCTAAGTATAATATTTATTCATTATAATCTAAATTTATTTTCTTTCATAAAAAATAATTATGCGTTTTAAAAACTTTCACATTTCTATATAAACCCTTTCTTTTTAACTGAACACCAATTCTATTTAAGAATACATTACTTATGCAAAGGTGCAATTTTTTCTAAGCACAATTTTTATTCAATATAATCTAAAATTATTTTCTTTCAGAAAAAATAATGCATTTTAAAAACTTTAACATTTCTATATAAAACCTTTCATTTTTACTGAATACCAAATCTATTTAAGAATACATTACTTATGCAAAGGTGAAATTGTTTCTAAGCATAATATATATTCATTGAAATCTAAAGTTATTTTCTTTCATAAAAAATTATTATGCGTTTTATAAACTTTAATATTTCTAAATAAACCCTTTTAATTTTACTGAACACCAAATCTATTTAAGAATTCATTACTTATGAGATTATATTCATTCGTTAAATTCGTTCTTTTAAGTTAATTTTTTTTCATAAAAAATAATCATGCTTTTTAAAAACTTTAACATTTCTATAAAAACCCTTTCTTTTTTACTGAACACCAAATCTATTTAAGAATACATTACTTATGCAAAGTTACAATTTTTTTAAGCATAATATTTATTCATTAAAATCTAAAGTTAATTTCTTTAATGACTATTATGTTTATCGATGAGAATTATGAAATTCCAATGAACATAGCTCTTACTATTTAAATTTCGAGTCGTAAATTAAGTGTTTAAAATAGAAAGACATACATTTTTAATATATTAAAAATGCAAACTATCGGTACCTGGCCCATTGATTATGTATGCAGAAGCCGAAAATAATTTATGTACCTAATAGTTAAGGACGTAATTGAGGAGAATTATTATAGGAAAATAAATATCGGACTATAAATTCTAAACTCGTAGTCAGAACACCAATTAAAAATGAAACATCTGTAACTTGCCAATCCCATTTAATTTTCTCGAATAATATCGCTAAAAATATTTTCTATAATTTGTCATATATACAAATCCACACACACACTCTTTCAAGGTATTTCCTTTAAAGTTATATTAAAATGTCATATATAAATAAAAGTATATTAGTTTTAAATGAAAGCCAAATAATATGGTTCCATACTGAAAGTTCTTAGAACTTGAGAGATATATATACGAGTAAAAATAGTTGTAATAATTTAAGTGTTACGGAATACGTTTAAAATATTTTTATTGCAAAAAAAACTTGTGTATTTAAATATTATATTTGAAAGATTTCTTCGATACCTTCTAAAAGCTGTAAGAATTAAGCTGATAAAACACGTATAGAAAAAACTTGTGCATTTAACACTTTTAACTTAGTGTACACACTCTAACGGTATAACCGCTATTATTAAAAGTAAACTGATAAGGCTGATAAGGATTATTTCCCTTTTAAAATCGGTTGTGTTAGTTTAAAAGAAGATTTATATTAAAAAGCAACGAGTAGTAAGCAAAGTTCATTTAGGATTGTTCCTCCAAGATTATTAGTGACCTAATCTCCAAGACCTATAAATATCTTCAATTATCTGTTTTTGTTTGAAGGAATGAAATAATAAATGTTTTAAATTAGTTAATATTATGATCTTTTGAAGATTTATTAGTTTAAAATCAGTGATTTTTCCTGGATTTGTGTAAAACATAGGAATTATTTTAAAAAGGGTATAACTACTGACCTCTAGGGCAGGGAATTGAATTATATTGAGACAACTACTTTTCCAATCAATGTATCCCAGTGCGTGCAAAAAAAAATTATATAAAAAAAGTAAACTATGATAATTTTATATTTACTCTTTTTAATGACTGAGCTCAAACCCTGGGGATTTCTCAACGTAAACAGATTATGAAAGGGAAGAAAAACATTAAATAACTGTTAACTCTTCAAATACAAAAGTTTACACTTAAGGCAGAAAAGAACTTAAAACGTTAAATATTCATAATCACAATCAGTATCATCCTTGAAAGCGCAATTTACTGTAAGGAGACAAAGAGCTTCCACTCTGAAAAGCAGATAAGTTAAAGTAAAGTGCGTAAGTTTCCTTAATATGTTAAAAATACATTATATTTTTTAGGGTATTCGATGTCCAATTTTAAAGTTTCAACTGACAATACTTAAATTTAATATCGAATAAAGAATATCCATGGTCTAAATCTCTTACAAAAGATTCCTTCAATATCTGGCAATAGTTTGCATACATATGGATACTACAATTTTTTTTTTAAGTTTATAATTTCCGATGAAATGCACAGTTTGTGATACCTTATGTCAAGCCTATTAAAATATTAATATGAGGAAGTAATTAAATAAACAGCTTGAGGTTTTAATTTTAAGACATTTAGATTAATTTTTAAGTACAAATTATGACATTTCGTAATTTTATGTACAAAGCAATTTTAAAATGAAAAATTGTTGCTCAACTTATTGATCAATTGTTGATCAAGTAGAATTACGCCTACTATCTAGACATAAACTTATAAAAGACAACTGGAATTTAGAAAAAGAAGCTAACAGCAGTCATTTATGAGATTTCTTTTTAGTGAGTGGAAATATTTTCTTGTGGTAATTTGACATATCGTTTGTTAAATAACAGCCTGTAAAAGATAAAATTATAAAGATAAATTAAAACCAAAACATATAGAAGTTAGATAAGTAATGCATTAAATAAACATTGAGATAAATATATAGAGATAAAGTTATTACGTATAACTAATTTAATTCCGAGCCAGGGAAAAAATCATAATTAACAAATTACATGATTTCCATGCTTATTTAAGCATTATTTCTAGAAAGTATCGGAAACCGATTACTTGCTCGGATTACGGGAGAAGCAATTAATAACTCGCTAAGCTGAATTAGATGAAATATTTTGGGTAATTACTAGATACATAAGAACACAAAATACCGCGCAATTTTTACAATGGCAGAGATATTTATCATCAATTTTCACAAGATTTGTTAATAGAAAATGTTATCAGAATATTGTATATATATATATCAAAAGCTTAAAGCTATTTAATTACACAAAATAAATCCAATAACTTCAAAACTGAAGTGTTTAGTACGCATCATCGTTTTCAGATATTATACGTCAAAATACACGAAAGAACAAATATCATTAATCTCGGATAGTGTAACTCAAATAAGTTCATAGCACCTTGATACGAACTGGATACATCGCAAAGAATATTAAGAGATGAAACACTTTATTTGTTAAGTAATATTTTTGAACGTTGGTTGAATTAGGAGTAATTGGGGTGATATATTTCAGAGATAAGGTAAGTTATGTCTTTCATTTACTTAAGCATATTAGAGATTAAAAGTCAATACAGTTAATAAACAAACTTTTGAATATATCGCCTCGCAAATAAACAGGAATACAATACTTCATTAATTATAATAAGTTTTCAAAATCTATCATATGAAGTGTGTTTTTTTTGTCTGATTTCCAGATATACTCATTGATCCATATTCATATCATATTGATTCAAATTATATTTCTTATTACTATAGAAGAATAATTTTTTATTAATACAAAAAATATAGAAATATTCTCATTGCAAATAATATACTTAAATATTGCGAATGTTATGTAATTTTCCTTTTGTCTAATATGGAGGCACTTTGCCATGAGGCATTCATCTTTTGTTATTCACCGGGATTCACTGGATACTTCATTATGGAAGCACTGTATAGGTAAGCCAGTATCGCTCCCTATGAGGGAGACTACACGGAAACGAGCAAACCTTATTCAGATTTTGAACCCAAGCCCACTGCTTGGCAGCTCAGAACTCCAACCACTACTCCGTGTGGGCGGCTAATATGTAAAATTTAAAGATACGATTTACATACAATTTGACTATTCCTATTCTAAAATTTTAAACTCGGAAACCTCTACTATCTGAAATGTCCAGACGTCAATATAATGTCTCAAGTTAAACCACTACCTATGTCTGCCATGAACAAAAAATTTTGAATTTCTTGTATATCGTATTTTTGTAACTTCTAGAATTAACATCCAATAAGTGCGCATGCGCAGTTCTGATGAATGATTGATTCCAACGCCTGGAAATGAAATATTATTAAAAAACTATTTATTTATAATTATTTAAAAGCTTCCAAACTTACCTTAGAAGGCCTGAAAACATAAGTATAAGAAGTTTCAACCAGATTCGTCAAGAAATGTAGTGCTGTATACGATACATACATACATACATAGAGACACTTTGCTTTATTTATATAGATTTTATTTTTACTCAAAATGAAGTATACACAATTTAAGCCCTTCCATATATTTATTAAGGCATTTATTAAATTTAACCTCTATAAACGTGGTGTAAAGAGTCGGAATGTGAAAACAACAGAAACCTAAATTGTTAAGGGGCCACCCAGCTTGCGTGGACAAGCAAATTTACAGTCCCGACATTTTTATGACGCCAGATTTACGGTACCATAAAAAACGTAGAAATTAAGTTGTCAACGGCCGTATATCTGAGGTCGGAGGTCGAACAGGTGGGGCCGTCTGATGGGAAGTTTTACCAGACATAATCGGCGCCAGAACTTATGCAATTGCGAAAGGCAAGAGACAAGAATAACCTATGAGAGCTAATCGCATCCGCCCACTCTATAAACAAGGGAGTGGCGAGCGAATAGGGACCGAGGAAGCGAGAACCAATGAGACGAGGATGGAGAAGAATATATACAAGATGATGAGACATTTGTAGAGAGAGCGCCATTAAAAAAAAGAGATGATAATACAGTAAGCTGCCAACGGGCCGACGAGAGCCCTAACTTACGAAACTCAACAAAAAATAAGCTGCCACAGGGCTGAGAAGAGACCCACTGTATAATATTAGAAGAAAGACGCCGGTCCTACGCAACTACATAATACGTACGGATTGAACAGCGTTAGCTCCGGACGCGAAATAGAATAATCAGCGACGAGAAGTTGCAGAAGTAGCGATTGCCCATAGATGTCAATGTAGTGCCGAGGGAGAAGAGACGACACTACCATTAAGTTTAAGCCGATACCAGAGAGATACGCACCGTCGCTTAGCGAGTTGGACACCCAGACGACCACCCATCAGTGCTGATCAACCCGCATATCGGAAGAGAAGGCACCTATGCTGAGCAACATTGACCGCCCACCAATGCTGACCGACCCGCATAGTGTAAGAAAAGCTACCTGTGCTGAGTAACGTACGAGGAGTCTTCATAAGTGACCTTCGACATGAAAGGACCCCGAACTCTTCAGTCCCAATAGAGAAAACTGGATTAATAGGACGAGGATACACCGCGACGCTACAGTGAACAAACTGTATCCACGAACTCTGTGAACACTGTGTGAACTTTGTGTACTACTATGGACCAGCGTTATCGGTGAACTCGATGTAGACGGCTGCGACAAATGGGTGAGCATTTTGTATTATATCAATTCGCATACTGACTCTTTACATCATCGCCTATAACCCGCCAGGGCCGACGACATCGTATGATTTAAAATATAGTGATCGGATAAGATTTTATATATATATATATATATATATATATATATATATATATATATATATATATATATATATATATATATGTAAATTCCTAGCATTACTAATGTTTCAGCGTTTGCTAAGTGTTACAAGTTTGAATGTATTTAAATATGTATAAATAAAGTGTATATATGTATATTCAGTATCATTCTTGAGAGTTGGGCCCATCTATTTAATTAATTAATTACCGCCCTATTGGCGAACTTACAACCAGTGTACGAGATACGATGTCAGCCGTAGTTAATAGCAACAGGTCACGACCCTGTTATATTACACGTGGTATATGAAGTATAACTAATTTTTATATATATATATATATATATATATATATATATATATATATATATATATATATATATATATATATATATATATATATATATATATATCAGGATAATAAACGTTATTCTGTAGTTTGCGTATGTTGTTGTCGACATACACTTGCACTTAAAGTGTTTGAAATCTCACTTTAAGTTTCTTTTAAAAATAACTGCAGCTTTTTCTTTTCTTTCTTGCATTTTTTTCTATACATTTAGTAGCTAGATGCCAAAAATAAGTGAAAATAACAAAGAGAAAAGTATTTTTCCAAGATTTATTTTCAGCACAAATGTTTTCAAGCAATTGACGTTTCAATCAATATAAACGACCCGCATTTGACATCCATGTTTTTTGAGATATATCGTGGACAAGTATATATTTTTCAGGTAACATGAGAAAAAATGAAATAGGTTGTACCTCACAAGAGGGCAATAAGAGATTATTTCCGTTTTACTTTCCAAACATATACAACAGTAAATATATCAAAAATTTTTACGCTTTAAAGGTTTACAGGAAATAAAATGGTATAAATATTGCACTTAAATGGATATCTGAGTGTTTTTCCCAAGAACATATAAATTTTCAACTATAGTTTGTGACTTTAGAAATTTATATTTTTTTAATGACGTAGAAACCATAAAAATCAAATTATTCATTTATCTAAATGAAATAATATAATAGAGGTCAATATTTAGCTCTAAGCCAAATTTTTTTCAAGCGAGTTGTCAAAAGTAAATGTCAATCATTAATGTACATTATATTTTGTACTATAAGTTCCGTAGTTGTGTTAAAATGTATTCTTACATTAAACTTTTTTTGAGGAAAAGATTAATTTATTTTTTGCAACTGCCAAAACATCAACAGTAAAAGGAATAAAAACCGATATTCCTTTGAGTGAAGAGCAAAATTGAATAACATTTAAAAACTGAGTTTATTTAGCCAGGTCAGCAGGAATTTTCCATAAAGGTTTAATTTACTTAAAAATTAAATCGGTATGTAAAATTCAAATAATATTGAATAACTGATGACAAATTAGGTATATTTTACAGTGATTGTCTGAAAACGTTTATTCTAATTTTTTCTAACTGTAACAAAGTTTACATTCGAGGAATTTTTAACAATTTTTTTTGAGTCTGAAGATAATCTGATTTTGTTAAGCAATAGTACGATACTGAAAAACATCGAAAGCATTTTGTCAGTCGGTTGCATATGAGTTCCGTGACTTCAAGTAAAGGTGGTTCATCTAGTAGTTACACCGGAGTCGACGGTCATAATCGTGTGTATAATTATAATGTTCTTATCAAGTGATCTGTGGTATGCTCTAGCTTCATGTGACTACACGGTGGTTAGTTTGGAAGCTGCCTCTAGAAATGTATTTCATAGTTCATGCTCAAAAAATAATTTATGAATTTTTAATAAACTGTTTAATAATGTATTGCTCAAAAAAGGAAATAATTTAAAGCATTTGTAGAAATGAAATTTGTATATTTTTTTCTGTATATTAAATCCTTGTTAGTTGGGATCATTTATACTTGTAATAAATCAAGTGTTTCTTAATTAAATGTTTAAAAAAGTTTCAGTTTTGAATTTTCAACAGGACAAGTAAATTTTTATTACGAAAATTTGGAATTAATGTATTAATCAGTAGGTTATGATTAGCTTATGTAAAGTAATTTTAATCACAGATCATGTCTACGGAGTTATTATTTTAGTAACATACTTTGAAAGATATCTGTGCTAGTAAAACAGTAATAAGTACATTGACAGATGATCAAATGGAAAAAAAATAAAGCAGTTTATGTTGTTTCCCTCGGTTTCCTTATTTGAACCCAATCATGTCTATTTCAGCGTACTGCGAATATATTACAATAGAAAGACGATGGTGTTGTTGTTAAAAAGGAACTCATATACTGCACAACAACGTTGAAATCACGTGCAATTGTTTACCTCATGTATGCCTTTTAATATCCATTGTTTTTTTGTGCTATAACTTTTTGAACTAATTTGAGCTAAATATAGTTATAAAATCGTGTTTGTAAAATATAAATCATTAAATGATAACACACTTCTCTGAAACTTTCATCAAGATTCCATAAATTATATGGGAAAAAATAATGATTTTTATCTACCATAAATTAAGAATTTTTCAAAAGGAGGATTTATAAATAAAAATTATTACTTAAAAATTATGATCTGTACGTAAAAATGAAAAATAAAAAAATATATAAAAGTAAGTATAAATTTTAAATATTTTTTAAGAGAGATGATTCTCCATCGCAACGCGCGAAAAGAAAAAATTGTGTTAACGATACTTTTATTTCCTAATAGCCTAATATTTCTTATAAAGATAAAAGTATCAGAAGTCTAAGCATGGTAACACAATAGAGTTTCGGTACACCTAAATAATTAGGAGACGGCCGAATCTCCTCATTGGCGAATCACACCCCTTCCTGTCAACTCATATTTGTTTTTGTACACATGAAAATGATAACGAAAAATTAACGAGAAAATTAAGTGTAATGCACACATGAATTACACTTAATTATGTGTTGTACACGTGAAAATGATAACGAAAAATTAACGAGAAAATTAAGTGTAATACAATAGTTACAGACAAACGTCCTGGATTTGAGATACATTGTTAACTGGACTCAGTCATGAATATAAATTTTTAATCGAATAAATATCATTGAGTAACTTATGCATTTTTTCGGCACCTCCGTGTATTGCACTTCATTTTCAGTCTTTAAAGTAAAACTTTCCACCGTCTATATTTGCTTTCTAAGATACGAAATTCAGGACAGATGTTAATCTTCAGCCATCTGGGCGTATTGTGAGGTCCGGCGAAAGTCCCTTTAAAAAAAATCCCCCTATCTCAATATTCTAAGAGTAGGTGTGTCAAAATCCTATAGTGTTACCATGCTTAGTCTGCTGTTACTTTCATCTCGACGAGAAATTTTAAGGTGTTAGGAAATAAAAGTTGGGTTGATACAATTTTTTTCCACATAATCGATGGCAAATCATCTCTCTTAAAAAATATTTAAATTTTATACTTATTTCTATAATTTATTTTTAATTTATTTTTGTATTTTTCCATATAAATCACAATTTTTATGCAGTTATTTTTATTTAAATCTCCCCACGTAAAAAAACTCTTAACTTATAGTAGATGAAAATCATTATTTTTCCATATAATTTACGGAATCTTGATGAAAGTTTTAGAAAAATATCTTATCATTTAATAGATTTTTACTTTACAATCTTGATTTTATGACTATACTTATCTTAAGTTAGTTGAAAATCTTTCATTATTTTTTCCATATGCACGAAAAATGAATATAGGAATGAATAAATAAATATATATATATATATATATATATATATATATATATATATATATATATACTCGAATACTTTTTATAAGATGGTCATGCATATATAGCCCTGTTACTTATATATATCAAATCCATGTTAATAATTAGCCAATTTTTTTTTCTTTTTTAGGATCCGAAACGAATAGAAATCGGAATAAGCTTTTAATCTACTAACTTATGACTTTTGAACCGAACTTTTCACAGATTTAAGCGTATTACAACATGAATTAGCTTTTAAGGTGAACAAGAAATTGTTGAGACACATAAAGTACTTTACAAAATAAAAGAAAGAAGGAATCAGCTCTTTGTGACCAGTGAACTGAAATAAGTCCAAGCTTTTTTTTATAAGTTCTAAGTGCACTTACTTTAACTGAAGAACGAAACTCTCAGAATTCAATATATAAAAATAAGTGATTTTTACACGCGTCTGTGTGTTTAGTACCTTCCAAAATGTGCAAATATTCTTTACTTTCATGAGTTTAACACTCCGAAATTCAATAATTTGACTTTTCTGTTTCTCTCTAGGTTTAATATTTAAAATCTATTTTGATTAAAAACTGTTGATTTTCTTCCATTTCAGTAATTTAAAATTTCACTTAAACCTTGTATATACATAATAAAATTCCGCTATAACCTTGAAGTTTCCTTAATATTAACTATATTATTGAAATATAAAACCATTAGCAAAATTTAGTACAGAGTAAACCAAATAGATTAACAATAGAAGAACAACAGAATTTCAATAACTGTGAGAAATGTGTGAATGTTATTAATCGTAGTTGATTATTCTATGTTTTTAAATAACTTTTTAGTTCTTTTGATATTTTAATGTAAAACATCTAAAATGACTAAATACATTATTTCAACATGGCAGCTGTTTGGCGTAATGGAACATCTCATTATAATTTACTGCTATGTATTTTTCCAATAACGTCGATAGTACCGAATGATTGTATAAAAACGTTGACTATTTTTATTGCTTTTTTGCAACATTTCAGAACACATTCCTAAATTTTGACGATTTAGTAGTTTTTAGTTTTCCGTAATTTTTAAATGACGGTGCCGATATAATTCTTAATTTTACATCTGTTAGATTATTTGCAATGATGACCAGCATAGCTGTTACATAAAGCTTTATTTACAGCAGGAACTGTAAACATTAAGTAAAAGAATTAAAACCCTTTCAGAGGCGCCGTTTGCACTGGGAGAACGCCTAAATATAGTCTTCTTTTCACTTGCATTCAATATATTCCTGTTAAATTCGCAGAAAAATGGCTAGTGCTGCCTTCTGTTATCAGATTAAAGAAATAAAAACATTTTGCAACCTTTAATTTGAAAATTTTTAACGATTTTTTAGGATAAAAAAAATCTTAAAATCCGCATTGTGTAAATGATAGAGGTCGTTGCCACTGAAAGGGTTAATACGAGGAGCGCTTACAGGGCAGGCCACTCTTATATACACATCCGCACGCCAGAGGGAAAAAGAGGCGAAGTGTAGACATTAGTCCGCCAACCTTGGTGGCGGCTGAGTTCTATCGCAGTCTTTGGCAACGAACAGGGAATGAGCATTGAATATTACAACAACATATTTAACTTATTTGTTCTCCCACTGAAAATATCCGACATGAGAATTTTTAAATGTACCTCTTTTATCTGGCCCAGCGTAGAAAATTGTTCTACATTCAAACTACGATCATGGTTTCAATCACACTTTGTAAGCATCTATATTTTTGCTTTGGGGAACAATTATGAATTCTTAAGTTACATCATCTTTCACCTATAAATGAAAATAACAAGTGGCATTTTATGAGGAGGTGGCAGATCTGTCTAAAAATACCTTCATTTCTGGGGGTAGTTGGAATTAAGACATTGGTATGAATGCAGAATGGAATTCGTGTCACTATAACATCTAAATTTGGTATAAAAATTTACCATTGCATCTACAAGCCACTTTATAAATTGATTCAGCTGTCTCTATGTTTGGCATTTTTCATTATAAGGCTGAGAGTTTAGAATCGAGATGCATCAATGAAAGGAAATTCATTCCAAACGTTCTTGCGAACTTTTTTATCTCTATTTGCAATTTTACTCTCAATCAACATTTCATTATGATTTATGTGGAATACCGTGGGTGGGAATCATAAGATTTGTTAATTTTCTTTTTCTTTTTATAACCTGATGGACATAGAATTTGAGAAATGTATTGTCTGAGAATTAATCATACCGAATATAGATCAATATAATTTGACAGCATTTTAATATTCATAAAGATATTTTTATTGAAAACATCAGCGGTCTCTTACAGAAACCTCATTTTCAAAAATCTCGAAATGCAGATTACTCTTGTATGACATAGACTTTTCGAGAACATCATTAAAATTGGTAGAAGATAATATATATTCAACATTTTTCTTAAATACAGCTAGATAGACTTCCAGTATGTTTTCAAACTTTGCAGGAAATCCAAAACAATTTATTTTTGAGTATCGATCGCAAATGGATGCTAATTTAGAACATGAATATAACCACAAAAATAAGTTAAGAACATGTAGATTATAAAAATACTTTATATGAAAGATAAAACCTTCAGCCCGGAATAGTTATATAAAAATAAATAACTTAATTTGTATGCAGATTTAAGCCATATGAGTGCAATCACCGCCGAAATTTTAACAAGAAGAACTACATCGACTTATTTTCTTTTCTATTCCATTTCGAAATGTTAATGATATATATATATATATATATATATATATATCTTATTAATAAAAGCGAATGTTTGCATGTGTGTGTGTGCGCGGCACCCAGGCCAATCTGTGAAACTTACAGCCATGAAATTTGGCACACTGGTAGTGCAGACTATGAGAAGTTGCACCTAGAAGCCCGAATTTTAAATTTTATTCTAGAAATTTTTTTATTTTATGTTTTGTGGGATATTTTATGTTTTTTTTAACTTTAGATTATGATATTTCGGCATAAAATGATCGTAGAATTTTGATCTTTTTATAATCTAAGACTACAGATATTTCTCCTTCAAACAAGACCTCATTTGTTTAAAATAATTTAAAACAGACTAATATTTACATCAAAATATTAAACCCACTTTTTCGAGAAATTTACGTGATTTTGAGCATCTACGGTCGAAGCTCTTCGTGTTTTTATCTTACAAAGAAAATATTTACATCATCTGGAAGATGAAAGCTTTCTCATTCATATAAACCTCAATTTAACCCAAATTTCGATTTTTAATTGAATTTTAAAGAACGATACGTCAACACACATTTCCTATCGGTCCTTCAAATGCGGTTTGGAAGAAAGACCATTTCTTCACCCATACGCGGGGAGGGGAAAAGTCTTGAAGAAAGAATTTTTCGCCCATACGTTGAGAGGTGGACGGAACGAAATTTCTCGCCGGGGGGGGGAGAATTTTTCTTCTGGCTGTGACTGTTTGCAGGACGTGAGATACGTAGCCACAAAACTTAGATACCTTGATTCGTTGTTTTTTTAGTGTTTCCATTCTCTGGCCATGATTGCTGAAGGGAACGGGTCCCTAAACCGACCGGCTAGACGTTCGAAGCCCGTGTCGTAGGTTATGTCACAGTATAATGAATATGTTTAACCGTCCACACCCGAAGGCTATACGATAAAAAACCGCTAGACACATCGACCCCACAGTAATCTACCAGTCGGGGCCCACAGGCAGCCCGGAGGGAACAAATCTGCCCCCAACCAGCCACCAAGTAGACATTTAATTAATTCCTAATTAAGAATCTATTTCATTCAGCAACACTGTAGAAAAATAAGCGCTCGCAATACCATAGCTAAAGAATGATTAAGCTAAATTAATTTTAACATTACACTTTGTAAAGCATTATATCTCAAATATTGAACACCACTTCAAAAGAGATGACACCACTTCAAAAGTGGTGTCATCTTGCCAAAGATGACACAACTTCAGTCAGTTGTCCGATATAATTGCAATTTTTGGCTGATTTAAACTCTGTATTCTCACATTTTGATGCCCCTGTAGCAGTAGTAGAATACATGGTTAACTGGAGTTACTCGTTTTGTTCCGTTTTAAAGGAATTAGGCTGTGGTTCATATGGGAATGGCGTTTAGAAACATACGGCATATGAGGCAGATATTACGGATCAAATAATAGCCAAAGATAGCAAGTGTCTATAGATAATGCATGGATTGTCCCGTATTGTCCTCTACTAACCACAATTTTCAATGCCCATATAAACGTAGAGTACTGTAATTCAGTTT
The DNA here is from genome assembly GCA_907164885.2 of Dolomedes plantarius. Taxonomy (NCBI): domain Eukaryota; kingdom Metazoa; phylum Arthropoda; class Arachnida; order Araneae; family Dolomedidae; genus Dolomedes; species Dolomedes plantarius. The sequence continues at coordinate 137,431,426 of OU015491.1, read as the reverse complement.
TATAGTGTTGCGTGTGAGTGGAACACTGGTGTGTGGTTTTCAAATGATTTTAGCTTTTACTGGAAATTAGCAGAACATTAGTTTCCAAAACAGTAATCGTTTGCAAAGTTTTGAATTTAATTTATTAAATGCTGATCACGAGATTTCTTTTCTTTTTGTGATGCTTTAAATTAATTTTGCGTCACGTGCATAACAACGAAATTAATTGACAAAGAAAATATTAAAATACAGTAAAAGATAAAATTTAACCACTAGACAAATTGAGATGAAAATTTTTAAGAATTTAGTTCAAATTAGTATGTTTTATGGATATTATATCAAATCTATATATAAAACCGTAATTTCCTCTCAAAATATGCTTCACCATGACGATAAATAAATCCCAAGGCCAAACTTTAAAATATGCTGGCGTACATTTACGAGAAAATTGTTTCTACCACGGTCAGTTTTACGTAGCTTGCTCACGCGTAAGTTCGCGGACGAGCCTGGTAATATTAGTTCCGCCCAATGAAGGAACAAAAGATATTCGTTTTAAGAAAATCCTCTAAAAAGCAATTTCATTAATTTTTCATTGTAATTATCCTAAAATGTACCCTGTAGCGAAGCACGGGTATTCAGCTAGTATATATATATATATATATATATATATATATATATGCATATATATATGCATATATATATATATATATATGCATATATATATGCATATATATATACATATATGTATATATATAAATATACATATGCATATATATATACATATATGAATACATATAAATATACATATGCATATATATATATATACATATATATATATAAATATATATATATATACATATATATACATACATACATATATGTATATATATATACATATATATACCTATGTACATACATATATATATATATATATATATATATATATATATACCTAAAACTTCATTGATATAACTTAAAATAGTTATTATAACTGTTACCTTTATAGTGAATTTAAATTCATCTTGTCAATACGAGATAAATGTCTCTAAATAAAATCAGATTTGAAAGTGATTTTTCATTCCTAGAAGTGAGAAATCCATTACTATGAATCGATTCTTTCTTTTATTTTTTTTTGACATGCTGCTGAATAAAAGAATCTTCTATTAAATGATGAGCTACTCACTTGAGAAGCTATTTCTCATCCTTTCAGAATAGGAAGCAGTGTCCTCCGACACTAAAAATAGGGACAAAATACGTATTTCCATTGTTGGAGGAAGATGAAATGCTCATTATAAGAAACGCATTCAATTTCACTCGTTGAAAAGAAATGTTACTTGTGCTAGTATCAGAGTTATATGATGGATATTGTAAAATGCAAATCAAATTTATTTCATGTAAATAAAATAACGGGCAATCGACAATAAACCTATGCAAGAGTTTTCATCATATCTTCTTCTTTTGAAGCTTCTTTTCATTGAAATAAAAATGCCGATTATTTTTTGCCAATTCTTAACAAGTTTCTGCTCAGACACAATCAAAGCATTTTTTTAATAGATAGTACTACTATATCACACATTTAGTTTTTTAATGCAAAAAATGGAAATTAATATATCCGACTACGTTCGGAGCCTTTTTTTTTAAATACTGTACTTGCGAAAATTTCTATCTTACTTTACGAAGGAATATAACACAAAAAGTAGAAAATGATGAAAAAATAGACTTTAACTATGCCAATTTTTACAAAATTGAGGAAATTGAGTCGAAATTTAGCAAATTTTTACAAGATCGGATCAAGCTCTAAAAAAGTACTACACCTATAACATAATTTTTTGTTATATGTACGTAAGTACCTTCTAAGTGTAGTGACCAACAAGCTAATTGATATCTGAAAAAAAAATTCAGGTTATTATATGCAATTGCATGTAAAATTTTAGTAATTTCCCATTTTTCATAAATGCAGCTATAAGTCAACGAATAATATACCAAGAACCGAATTTGTACTCCATTACATTCTTTTAGCATTATGAAAACACATATGAAAATTTTCATACACATGTGATTAGATTTTGAGTTATCACAAGAGTCGTTTTACATGTTTAATGAATAATTGCAAGATTAAAAGAACTTTTTATGTACCCTGTTTTTAAATTTTCTGTTGAATCATATAAACTTGACAATTCTATGTATTAATAAATACCTTTTAAATTTTTTTTGATGAATTATCCCATCAACTTGAAAGAAAATAAAGTTAATTGGAAGTTAACTTGCATTTAACTTTTCGTTCCCGTTCCGGTCGATAGATGGCTGCAACAGTCTACAAAACAAAATTAAGTGAAAATAACTGAAAATTAATTTAATTCTGCTTAAAGATGGTTAAAAGTATTAGAAAAAGGCATTGTCATCGTGTTCTGAGTTATTCTAAAAGTTTCAAATGTTTAGCTAGTCGGGAAGTTAGTTAAAAATCAATTGCAAGATTTGTACTGGACAAACACACACACAAACACACACACAAACACACAAGAAAGTAAGTTAATAAAAACATGGTAAAAATACAATGTTCTTAAGAAAATACGATTAAAGTTTTCAACTTGTATTGAAATTCATACTTGCTGCTGATATTTAAATTCCTCCAATTTCATTTCTAATGATCGAAAAGCAGATTTAAAAACACAAATTTGCAATTTTTTTTTAAAAAAAGGAATAAAAACAATTTCCGAATTTTCGTCAAAATAGATGTTTTAAACATAGTCGGATACCTTAAAGGATATTCGGGGGATCCAATAAAACAAAATTTTTCGCTTATGCAAAGTTAGACACTGAACTGAAGTTAAGTTATGCAAAGTTAGACACTGAAAGCGTACCTTATTTTAGGTGCAATGCATTTACTTATGGATATTTCAAAAACAACATTTTTTAAAAAAGATGTGTAACACATGAAACACAGTATTATTTAATCACAAATTTCACCTATTAGTCGATTTCGATGTCAGTTAATTTAACAATCGCATTAATTAAGAGTAATAATTTTAATGTTAAATATTTCTATAAACTTCATATATTTAAATATCTTAAAGCTTATCATATAAGATATTGTCTGTAAGGAAACAATTTAAAAAGTTACAAAGATTTGCGAAGATGTGGATATCAAAAAAATATATTTATCTCAACTTGTACTATGGTTATAATTATAATAACTCTACATTTGAAACAAAATTTAAACATTTATTAATTTTGAACTCTAAAATACTCCTAGACTTTATGGATTATGCTAGAGTTTTTTTTTGTAAATTTGGGAGGGTTCTTATGGCGATTGATCGAGCTAAATGTAAGTTTGAATCACTCAGTGTGCTGTTGCGGTAGAAGCAGTTTTACATAGCACTGTAAATAAAAGAAAAGTATTATATATATTTTTTAAACTAAGGTATATTTAAAAGAATTTTGCAGGTGGTACTGAAATTAAACCACATAAAAGAGCTTTAATCATATGAATCTACGAAATTTTCATTATTAAATGCTATGTATATTATACAATACTTCTCTGAAGAATTTGAAAATATACTAATATCATTTAATTTTTGAATGGTCTAGGTGTTAGAACTTATTTCTTCCAAAGAGAGTTAAGAACACCAAAGTAATGTGTACTTGACTTATAAAATCATAGATATATTGAGAAGTAAATGCAGTTGTAGCAGCATATTTTCATATTATTAACTATCGTAATTATGTATTATCTATTTAAATCTTGAGAAAGACTCATTGTACAAGCGTTAGATGAACAAGTGGTTGCAAATATTTACAGAAATACTTTGCTTGTCCTGCAGAAGCGACTGCATATTCTACAAAAATAAATTATATTATCAATTTCAACCACCACCTTATTTCATTTTACCTTTACAAGATTATATTTATACTGTAATACATATTTCTATTTTAGTAGTCTTCATATTTCTACTGATAGGGATTGGTGAAAACATGAATACTTCCTCAGCTTATAAAATATTTGTAAATAACAATTATTTTAGTTCAATTACTTAAGTTTAGAACGATTTAATAAAATATTTTTAAAACTTATCATGTGAAATATACAATATAAAAATATTTTAGTTTTGTTTAAAGTAACTTGTTTTAAATATTATGATTCTTCGATTTTGGAATCCACCTCACCTTCTTGCCAGTATATACCCCATCATCAATATAAACATAGAAAACTCCTTTGGATTAGTTTAAACTATAACGTTCCCCTCTAAGTGAAGAAATCTATGTTCTGGATATTTTACACTTTCAAATTAAGGACATATTCAGAACAAGTTCAGGTCATTTGGGTAAAGACGCGTTCTCCAATAGGCGGAGTTAGTACGATTCTTTGAGTAAAGTCTAATTTATAGTTAAGAGCATCCTTTAAAAAGATGTTTAACGATCGGAAACTTCTCATCATTTTATAGTGCTCATATAACATTTACTTTAAATATATGATTGTGTCTCGTGTGTCGTGTCATATAATAACAACGATTAAAAAAAATAAGATCGCCGGATTATCCTTAGTGTGATAAAAATACTGCTATATTAGGGTTATTAAATGTAGGATGTTATGAAATGTAGAAGCTATCTTAATTCATATAGGATGAGTAGAATATTTCTTTTTTCAGGCCCTTATCCTGATGGCATTTTACCATAGGTATGTCTTTATTGGGGTACCCTGTTGATGCATCGACGGTACTCCCTAATGGGGAATACTACAAAGAAAATCTATACCTTTGTGAATTAGTGCATCAAAATCACCCACCCCCCCCTGGTTTAAATAAATCGCCGTTTGAAGAAGAAGTGAAAATGCACATGAGCAACGGTTGACGTCACAGTCCTTTCGCTTACGTATGTTCCCGTATAATGGAAAAGGATCGAGGGCGTACACAGTGAGAGGGAGAACGTCACGAGTCAAGGTCGGAGGAAGGTGAGCTTAGAAGGAAAATTGAAGAAATGAAGATGGTTTTGCCGTACAGCAGTTGGGCAGTATTAAGGTGGCTATATACTAAAAAAAAATCTCCTTTCCCATTTCCACTCCTTCCTGACTCTTGTGGTGGGAGGAGTCCAGTTGACAGTTCGAGAATTCCACCCCCCTTAGGGTTGACAGTTTGAGGGATTGTAATGACCCTCTCTCTATAGGGGGTCATGCACTGCATTCCGATATCCTTGCCTTTCCAAATAATCCCCGAAAGAAAATCCAAAGAAATCGCAAACTGCTGGTTGTAGCGGGCGAAAATTTAAAACGGTCCTATGCTTGATTTTGTCATCAGTTTACTCACGGCTACGATTGGTCCCGCCATAAGCATAAATGCAAAATTAAGACCGATTTCACAAAATCAACGAGAAATTAAACAAAGCAAAATATACAAAATATAAATTTTGCTGAAAGAAAGTTCTGATTTTGTGTCTTGAAACAATGTTGTAAATTATCCTTATCTACAGAGAGAAAGTTAGTACTTTGAAACTATTTATTAATATGAGTTCATTACAGACACTAGTAAATTAAGGATTTTAATACTGAAAAATTGGGATTTGTCGGTGAAAATGAAATTAGGTTTAAAAGAAATAATCTCATAAAACTTTGAATCTTCAAGGAATTGCTCATAGGATTCCGATAAATTAAAGATATCTACAATATTACCGAAGGAGTTAGGAAGTAAAGTCAAGGCAGAAAGGTTAGTGTGGTGTGGCTGAATTCTGGCAGGGTTTTGTACTATTATCACCGGGATTAACACAAGCGATAAATTCCCCGTTTCCTGTTAGTGAACGCACACTACTTCCCCGTTGCCTGATAGCAATAAGTATTGTATTTATGTAGTCTAATTGTTAGTGTAGTAAATAGAGTTTAGTTAATGGTGAGTGCATTGTTTAGTATATACTATACCTAAAAGGTAAAGAAACAAGAGAACTTCACACCTTGGCAAATATTCGAACCCAAAACCACGCGGTGAAACCACTTTACAACGTGATCGGCAGGACACAAAAGCATTAAAAATTCAATATTTTGTTAACTAAGCTACTAAACAATTTAAATAACCCGCAATCATGATAAATCATTTAAGTGAAATAACTTCCCGAAATGTTTACAGTGAAACTAAAATAAAAAAGGTTTTAGTTTTTTTATACGATTTTATTTCCTCGAAAATAGGAAGTAATATACATTTTGAATAAATCCAGAAATAATTTTAAATTTCTTTTAAGTGAATAGTTAACAGCATTATTATCGAAATAGTATCTTTAATATCTGCTTGTCTCAAAAAAAGCCAAAATAATATAAATGTTATACATTAACATTTTAAAAATACAAAGGCAGGTTTCATAAACAAATTTTTTCTCTAAAGCTGGTTTAAAACATGGGGGTTAGACCAACGATTCAGCAAACCTACACATTTTTGCCTTGTGGCATAATGCCACTATGTAAAATTTATTACTCAAGAATTTAAAGACTTAATGATAACCGCTATTAACTTAACTTAATTAATTTCATCTTTAAACGATTAATTGCTAGCTGTATTAATATTAATTTAAAATAACTATTTTCCAGATACATATTGTATGCTTAAAGCGATTATACTGTTAATATCTACAATAGCTAAATATATTTACATTTTCCAATAATAGAATCGATTACCTCATTCGAATTTCGCATCGCGATTCGATTTCTCAACTTAACTGCAAAAATAACTACTTCCCACGTGTGCAATAGTTTACATGTTTTCATACGCCGATGTTTCCTAAAGATAATAACAATATAATCGCAGTTTAATTTCTCTGCTAATTTAGTCCTTTGATTAAATATTATCCCCTATTATTTAATATTTATCCCCTTCTACAGACATTATTTTGTTGTTTATTCTAAAGGGAGATGGGATCTCTTTATCAGAGTAAGCACTTTAACCTAGGCTTGTGTGAACAGGTTTTGGGTACAAAAGGTTTGCTTCCCCTCCATAAAAGAGGGAGTTCGATTGTTAGCGCCATGAATGCGTATTGGAATTTTGGAGCGTGTCTCCCCGAATTTTTGCATTCGGACATTAATTTTTGTGATACTGGCTGGCTTTAGCCCAATTTTCTGTATCCATATCCTCGTCAACATGTTTTCGATGAATAAACCATAATTTTCTTTTAAACGTCGCCATTCTTATTCTGAGTCAATACTTCATAAACTACATCATCCAGCAATATTCCTGAGTTAGCCAGACCCTTGGAATCATCATCTTCATCACCGAGCTGCTTTTAGGTGTGTGTCACTTTCAGAGGTCCAGCTTTCATCCTTATCTATGCATCAACTCGTGAACCAGATTCAACGTGTTAGGCCTGGCTTCATCCTTCCCGAGTAGCCGCTGCCTCGTGGTTATAGCTGATGTGTATCGTCCACTCAACATGCTACCAAGATCACGGTAAAGAGACTGTGTCTACATTTGTTATACTTCTCAATAGTAGTTAAGTACTCATGAATGTTTGACTATATCTTACGAATTTAAAATACACAACGCAATGAAGATTTTAACCTCTATACTTTGCTGGTGTGAAAATCTAATTTGATTATCTCCAGTTTTTACGTCCCATCCCCATATTCATATAATATCTTATCATTTATTTCTTATCTTTTTCATTATCATTAACTATATCACCTCATTCACCATATCACTTCATGCCTATACTTACAAACATATTTTATAGATCATTAGTATTTAAGAACTCCCAAAATATAGCGTATTTCTGGGGTTAGGTGCAAGGCATAATACACATTTTGTATTTTGATACTACAGAAAAATACCAAGAGAGTCTATAAACCGGATAAATCGGATAACAATAACTAGCAATTATTACATTAGATGAAGTCGCCTTCATTCAAATGAGTCATTTAAATAAAAATCTTCCTTTAATGCAAAATAATTCTATAAATCTCACATAATCACATCAATCTGTACTTTTTACCAAAGACATCCTTAAAGACTTTATGAACAGCCTTCAAATTGTTAAAACAAGAAATTAGTATCTGTTTGTCTAGATCTCTAATTATTATTGTTTTTAAACGCGGAGGCACTTGTCGTTAGACATTCACCTTTATATGCACCGCGAGACTGCTGGTCATTCATCTAAGGGGCGCCGTATAGACGGCTAGCACTACCCCCTATAAGCCGGTCCCGTAATTTAGAACTGAGTCAAGTGACGATACCGGTACACTTGACCCTGCACCTCCAGATGTAAATTTGAGAACTTGGAGGATATTGCAACTGTAGTGTTGCCCGGTAGCTCAGTGGGACTGACAAAACAATTAAATGGAAACAAAGCATTGTGTACCAGGTTCTATATCCGGATCAAGTCACCACTTATGAATGCTAACCGTCAACACATATTATAAATAATAGAAAATACACTCACATTTCCCATAACGTTCCAAAAAAACCTTTGTCATGCTTGCATCTTGATTATGTGAAAAAATTTCACAGAAGCATTTGTTTAAATGGGCCTATCAATATTTATTTATAATAAAATTTGCACACAACATTTACAACAACATTTAGGAAATTTCTATCAGATTCCACATTTCAAATGAGAGCAAGTTCTCAAAGCAACACAATCAAAAATAATAAAACAAATAATAAAAAAAAGACAATAATGATACTATAATTTTAACCTTATATAATTAGTCATGCTAATGATAAACATCTCCTAGGGAATATGATTTCCTGTTGCCTCATTTGAGAGTTATTAAAGAAATAATGAAGTATGAAAAGAAATGAAAAGTGGTGGCTTAACTGTTTCCAAACGACTTCTCGAAGGTGGGGGCTTAGAGGGAACAGCGCAGTAGATCTTCTGTGTGGGCGTGAAAGGGATCCCGCGGTTCGTTGACCTCAACGGCATCTTCGAGTGGAGAGTGATTTCATTTTTACTTGTTGCAAGGGAAAACCCTGGCCTGATGATTTATTTTACTTTATATTTTCTTCTGAAGTGGAAAAGAAGGGGTCTGGTAGATATGGCTTGGATCAACCCTTTCGTCAGCACTCTCCGTTTTCTTCGGCAGGACCTTTCATCAGGCTAGCTGGAGACTGCAGCAATAGGGTACGCCTGCAGCAATCGGTCGATCTGCATCCGCCAGATTATGGTTCGGGCGTGTGGATTCAAAATCTCAGCTCTCGGTCCCTGAGCATCACCGTGCACCCGTTTTTATCCCTCTAGTTTCCGCTATCGACCACAGTGGGAGCTGCATACCAATTTTCAGTTTCAGCGTTCTGGATTTGCCAGAACGATAATCCCTTACTCCCCGACTAAGCGATTTTTGAAAACAAGGGGTAGTGAGCAGCTATTAAAGGGGCAATGAACCCCCCGACACCCCAAAAGTTCTTGGAAACACAAAAATTCCTGGAAGACGCTAACCAGAACTTAAAACGACGCCATCTTGAAGGCATAGAAAGATAATGTAAAGTCTATATAATAACTAGCCCTTTACCCTCAAATCAGGATGAAATTAGATCCCTTTACATAAAAAGAATTCAGGTTCTTAACAAAGAAATATCAAAGAATAATGAACTAGACTACCGAAGAAATATAAATATATAAAAACATTAAAGAACATTGTTACACTAGCACATATATATCTGCAGTTACTATAGTGCTTTTAAGCCCGTCATGATCCAATCATGTTCTTAAAGATAAATCTACGTAGAATTCCACTGCTGAATTCTACACAACAACGACAGATTTTTCGTGCACCAGCCGCCATTAGTGTACACGGCGGTGGATTTGTCAGCCACAGGCATCTAACCAGTGATGTTGAGATCACTGGTTCGCTGCCTTTGATAACTGGGCCACCACACCCAGTTATCAAAAATTTTATGGAATTAGATCTCCAATTATCATGAACAACATTTCTCACGATCATTTTCTATAGTTTTCGAAAAACCCCATTTTTTTATATAACCCAAATTACCTTGATAAATCTCTTATATTCTCTCATTCATACAGGCGTTAAATCTTTCTTTTAAATCGTCTAAACTTAAGGTAAAATACTTGCCCTGTAGGTGTCGAATCATATCTCAAACCTTACTGCCGCTCAGAGGTTCGAAGGAATCTATGCATACAGAAATATGTTTTTTGAAACCAAAAATCTGCGTTGCCTTAATCATCAATGCATTTTCATATTTTAAGTTTTTTTGTCGAGTCCTTCATTTTACTTACTGAGTGAATTTCTTTCTACACCTCTATCGCTTTGATGGCTTGTGGTTTATTTCCCTTGTATTCTGAGGCCATTTTCCATTTTCGGCCAACTCAAATTTTCTTTATAAAAGGTTACCTTCCCCTACTCTTCTTCATGCTAATTACAGTATCTATTATTACCATCGTAGTATCTCTTCATGTTTGGCCGTGCCACTGGGCTCAGTTTGGCTGTTCTTGTCCAGAAGATTTGTCATAAATTTACATTTGGACACTGAACCACATGAAATTGGACAAAATCTTATAAAGTGTATTATGAGTTAGGATAATTGATCTACCTATTAATAAATTTTCGCCGCCAACTGAGAATGCAATAGCAATAACCCTTTCGATTGAATAAAAGTAAAAATAAATTGTGGTTAAAGCATCAGCCTGCCACGCCGGGGGTGCGGGTTCGATTCCTGCATACGACTTGGTTGTATTATATGGAACCGGTCAGTCTTCCGCCTGCAAAAGGATGCCCCATCTAGAAAGGGTAGTTGCAACTCATCGTCCATCGCCGGTGTCATCCTTTGTTAATAAAATTCACCTGTGATTGTGTGATTCGTGTGTTTCTATTTCCTTGCATTCATATGTACACCGGGCTTGGGTGTAATGTCGTCAGCCCGCAGGGACTTTAGCAAAGAAAAAAAATTGCAGTCTTAATTTCGTATCGGTATTGAAATGTCGCTCATTATTTAGTATTGCATATATTTTTTTTGAAAAGCCACGAATATCGTTATCGAGGAAAATGCCTATGAAGATTAAAACATATTATTATTAAACAATGCAATACATTGTGAAACGATATTATATACGAAAATATAAAATAAAATACTTTTAATTGCGTATTATATGTAACTTTTTGAAATATTGTTTTTTGAAAAGAGCAATATTTCATCCTTTGTTGAAAATGTTTAGAAATCTGAGGCATCATTTTTGTTAAGGTTTCATGTTTTAGTAAAAGTTTTAATTTTTCTTCTTTATCAAACTTTCTCGTATTTTTTTTAATTAAGGCACTCAGAGATTATAAAATAGAGGAACTAAACAAACTTTTTTTCTGTAATTAAAATTCTTTCTTGTATCACTAAAACATTTCGTGTCATTGATACCAGAAGAATTTTTATGGACTTTTTTAGAAAAATTTAAACTTACTTAAACTTGTTTTTTTTCGTATTCTTATCTTTTGAAAATGTCACATAATATACCAAGGACAAAGTAAACAGACCTTAGATTTTGTTCTGAAAGAAAGATTTATGTTTCTTTTTAAATAAGAGAGATTAGATTTAGTTTATATGCTATTTTTCAAGAAACAACTTTCTATTCGGAACAAGGACAAATATTGAATTACAAATGGTAGATTTATTTTGAATTCAAATTGACATGCTTTAAGAAAATCGTCCTACAAAGCATCCAATCGGGAGAACCCGAGTCATCAATCACGGATCCCTCGAACATCGAAAGTTTTTCTTCCTTAGATGACTTTTTTAACAAATGATACACAAAAACTATATCCCTCTCAATTTATATAGAGAAAGTTAAAAGAACTCAAGTAATTGATTTTTAAGTAATAAGTGATGAACTATAATGTGTAGGTTTTTAAGTAGACCATATACATTTCTATACATAAATAAAAAATATTTTTACATTTATGCATGCAAACATAATATATCTCCCTCTCTATTAATTATATATATATATATATATATATATATATATATATATATATATATATATATATATATATATATATATATATATATCTATATAAATAAAGCAGAGTGTCTCTATGTATGTATGTATGTATGTAACGTATACAAATCTACATTTCTTGACGAATCTAATTGAAACTTCGTATACTTATGTTTTGAAGCCTGGAGATAATTCTAATATAAGTTTGGAAGCTTTAAAATGCTTATATATAAATACAGTTTTTAAATAATATTTCATCTCAAGCCGTTGGAATCAATCATTCATAAAAACTGCGCATGCGCAGCTGGATGTTACAAGGTAAATAAACGCATTGAATATTGTTAATTAGTAGTTGTTTGGTGTTATTTAAAGTTAATTTTTCTTACATTACTCCTTTTATTTTATTTTCATTAATCCTTTTTTACTTGGCTAATTTTCAATATACGGATTACCGTTGAACTCTTTACTGTTGAAACCCCTATGTGACTTGCGATTATTTACTTTCTGAAATTTGGTTATTAGGTATTTTACATATTGTGTGTGTACTTCAGAATGTTTAGTATACTGTATTTTATATTGTTCTTAATTTTACAATTCACGATGTAATGTTAAAAGCTTAAAAATTAGTATATCTTAACTAAAAATAATCGGTCTGAACTTAAACACAGTTTTGCGATTTATTTACGGTTAACTATGTTTGTGTTTAGCTATTCCATTTGTTTGTTTTAAAAAATGGTTTTTTAAAGGTTTCTTTGGTGCTTTATGGTGAAATAGAACTTAAAAATTAAAAAAAGGAACAAAAACTTACTTGTAAATAGCATACTTTTTTTATAAATTGGTCAATTTGAAGTAATTTTTATTAAAATTTAGCTAAAACGCCTATCACTCTCCACAAAATCCTAATGCTAATATTTTAATTTCCTTCTCACACATGATACATATGACAGTTATCTTCAAAATGGCCTACAATCTAAGAGAAAATTTTAAAATGCAAAAATACTACATGCAATTTTATGTTCTAATATGAAAATTTTCCCCGAGAAAGAATATTCAAATAAAGTAGTGCTATTTTACCATAAAAGACCAAGAAAATCTTTTAAAAATTTTCTTTTTTTGAAAAATTGACTCCAAACGCAGAATATTAATCTGAAATTTAGCTAAAACGCCTATCACTGTCCACAAAATCCTAATGGTAATATTTTAATTTTCTTCGCACACATGATACATATGACAGTTATCTTCAAAATGGCCTACAATCTAAGAGAAAATTTTAAAATGCAAAAATAATACACGCAATTTTATGTTCTAATATGAAAATTTTCTCCGATTTTTAATATGAAAATTTTCTCCAATTATAACACAATTTCCTTAGCAATACAAAAACAAACAAAAGTGAAAACAGTATGGGACTATCACAGAAATATTCCACAGTTTTAACAGTAATCCGTATATTGGGAACTAACCCAGTAGAAAAGGATTAATGAAAAAAAGAAAACTAAAGGAGTAATAATAGAAAATGAACTTTAAATAACTACGAAATAACAAATCCATGCGTTCACTTACCTTGGACATCTAGAATTAACATATAGTGGGTGCGCATGCGCAGTTCTTATGAATAATTGATTCCATAGTCTGGAGATGAAATATTATTTAAAAACTGTATTTATTTAGAATTATTTTAAAGCTTCCAAACTTATCTTAGAATTATCTTAAGGCTTCAAAACATAAGTATACCAAGTTTCAACCATATTCGTCAAGAAATGTAGATTTGTATACGTTACATACGTACATAGACACTTTGCTTTATTTATATAGATAGATATATGTTTTGCCCCGTAAAATAAAAATATATTTACTGTATTATTTTAGTCCTTTTTGTTAAAAAAATATGTTAAAAGCTGAATGCTTCAAAGGAAATATATTTTTCAAAATATTAATATGTTTACATTCGAATCCTTTTAAGTTAGATTCTCCTCATGGTTCCAATTCTTTAGAAATGTGTCCAACTTATAGATTTCGTTATGCAATATTGGTACTATAGCTTTTTGCAGTAAATATCTTGAACTCTGAACAATATCCACCCTCCTGGAAATAATATTTAATATGTAATAACTATTTTTTTACATTATAATATACCTAACTGGTTTAATATTGTCAAATGATTAACATATTTCATTTTAATGTAACTAAATATAGTCTAATTTTTTATATTATTAGTTTCACTTTTCATTTACTTAAATTCAAGTTGAATACATTTAAAATTAATGCATCTTCCCCTCAAAAAAGCAGAGAATAGAATAAACAAACTGAAAAACTTTGCTTACCATATTTATATATATATATATATATTGGTTATATTAGTTGTTTGAAAACAACTGATCTTGCATTTATGGTGCGTGGAGCCCTAATTGCAGATTTCTATTAATTTTTACGTTTGTCAGTGGCTTCTACCTATACTTTATTTTTTTTCTTTTCTAAAGAATCTTGCATTTATGGTGCATGGAACTCTTAATTGCAGATTTCTATTAATTTTTTTTGTTTGTCAATGCCTTCTAGCTATACTTTAATATTTTTGCTACAAAATCTTGCATTTATGGAGACATTTATTATGCAGATATTAATTATGGAGATGTTTATTGCTACAGAATCTTGCATTTATGGTGTGTGGAGCCCTAATTGCAGATTTTTATTAATTTTTACGTTTGTCAGGGTCTTTTACCTATATTTTAATACAGGGGTGTCCAGCCCGCAGGCCGCATACGGCCCAAAGCAAGTGTTAGTGAGAGAGCTCAAAGCGAAAAAAAAAATTAATAGCCTGCCTTGATATAAAAAGTAATGCGGAAAAGAAAAAAAAAATGGACCATGTTATGCAAATCATCTTCAAAATGGTGAATTTTATGAAGGATTGGGGATTGATTCATAGCCAGTTTCAGGAATTTCTTAAAGGCTTGGATGCTGAATATGGCAATACTTTTAAGAAATAAGGTAGCTCAGTGGAGAAAATATTAAAAAGATTTTATAGCCTGCTTGATGATATCAAATTGTTTATGACATTGAAAAGTAATCTGTGCCAGAACTTTATGATAACTGGCTTGCAGATTTAGCAGATTTTGATAGATCTGAATGCCCATTTAAATGACTTAAACACCCGTCACTTCATGGATTTTACTTCAGAGCAAAATCCATGAAGTTGAAATTATGGCAAGCCAAATTAAATGTTAAAAAATTTTTGCGTTTCGAGATTCAGACCAAGCACAATTCTAAAAATGTTACAAAATATGCAGCCCTACTTTCCGATTTAGTACAAGAATTTAAAATTGTTTTGAGGACTTTGGGGAAAATAAACAATTTTTTTTGCATTTTTTCTATTCTATTTACAGTCGATATAGATATAATGCTAGCAAATTGTCAAATGGAATGCATAGAGTTGCAATCTGACATCTAACTTAAAGAGAAATTCAATCGAGTCTCTTTGTTGTACTCATAAATCATACCTGCCCAGATATAAATATCCTTCACTGTATAGTTAAGCGTTATTCTGGTCATGAACGTTTGGAAGCACGTACATCTGTGAACAACTATTTTCAAGAGTGAAGCACACTAAGGGTCAAATTAGAACCAAAATTTATTCGTTGTTTTTTAGTATTGATGTTTATGACATTTCCCATCCCTTTTTTATAATATGTTATTTATACTGTGTTTAATTTTTCATGCAGAGTTCACAAGGCAAAAGACAATTTGACATTTTTACTTTTCAGCTTTTAGTGATGAAAGGCTGAATCTACCTAAATTCTGAGATGTGTATAACATTTCACATGTTTTTTTCCTCTGTTATTTATACTGTGTTTAGTTTTTAAGTTGACTTTTGTTAACAAACATTCATATTTAACCTCGAATCAAGAAACGAGAAACATAGTTTATGAAGGTACTTGAGATAATATTTGGATCAGTTTAATTGAACAGAGATTTATATGGAGTTTAATAAGGACAGGATGTTTCTATTACTGTACAGAATCTTGCATTTATGGTGCGTGTAGCCCAAATTGCAGATTTCTGTTAATTTTTTCATCAGTCAGTGCCTTTAACCAATACTTTAATACTTTATTTATATATTTTTTTGGCTACAGAATCCTGCATTTATGGAGGTATTTATATGGACAATTAGACATTTTTACTTTTAAGCTTTTAGTGATTTATTATAAATGTATATATTTTATGATATTTATACTGTTATTAAATCTATGTTATTTATACTGTTTTTAGTTTTCAAATTAATTTTTGTTAACAAACATTAGACAATTTGACATTTTTAATTTAAACTTGAAAAATGAAAGGCTGAATCTACTAAAATTCTGAGATGTGTATAACATTTCACATGTTTTTTTTAAATGTTATTTATGCTGTGTATACTTTTTTAATCAATTTTGTTTAACAAACATTCGACAAAATGACATTTTTACTTTTCAGCTTTACTTTTTAAAACTCTTAACTTTCCAAGAGACAATTTGACATTTTTTCCTTTTCAGCTTTTAGTGGTTTATTATAAATGTATATATTTTATGTTTTACTTTTCAGCTTCTTTTGCTCCAAAGATGAAAGGTTAAATCTAGATGAATTCTGAGGAGTTAATTATAAATTTATATATTTTTATATTGGATTTTTTTTATTATTTGGGTGTATAACATTTCACTTGCTTATTTTTCTATGTTATTTATACTGTGTTTAGTTTTTAAATTGATTTTGGTTAACAAACATTCGACAAATTTACATTTTTACTTTTCAGCTTTACTTTCCAAAACACAATTTGACATTTTTCCTTTTCAGCTTTTAGTGGTTTATTATAAATGTATGTATATTTTATGTTTTACTTATCAGCTTCTTTTGCTCCAAAGATTGAAGGTTAAATCTTGCTAAATTGTTTAGATTTTAAATTGATTTAGGTTAACAAACATTCCACAATATGATATTTTTACTTTACAGCTTTTAGTGGTACAATGATGAAAGACTGCATCTACCAAAATACTGAGATATGTATAACATTTCACATGCTTTTTTTTTTTGGCTATGTAATTTATACTGTTTTAAGTTTTTAAATTGATTTTGGTTAACAAACATTCCACAATTTGGCATTTTTACTTTACAGATTTTAGTGGTACAATGATGAAAGACTGCATTTACCAAAATACTGAGATATATATAACATTTCACATGCTTTTTTATCGGGGGGTGGCTATGTAATTTATACTGTGTTAAGTTTTTAAATTGATTTTGGTTAACAAACATTTCACAATTTGACATTTTTACTTTACAGCTTTTAGTGGTACAATGATAAAAGACTGCATTTACCACAATACTGAGATATGTATAACACTTCACATGCTTTTTTTTTGGCTATGTAATTTATACTGTGTTAAGTTTTTAAATTGATTTTGGTTAACAAACCTTCTTAAAATTCCGGGCAACGCCGGGTACTTCAGCTAGTATATATATATATATATATATATATATATATATATATATATATATATATATATGCGTGTTTGTTTGCGCAATATACAGAGAGAGAGAGAGAGAGAGGGATAATTATGTAGGTGATTATTTTTGTCTAATAACATTAATTCTGTTAAAATACTCTCGTTATCCTTTGAAATGAAAAATATATTTCTGTACTTAATTTTTTTTAAGGGGGCATAGGACCTTGATGCTCGTCGAATTGACTATAAATATGGTCTAATTCTAACCACAAAAAGTCAGATAATATTAGAATAATAAATTTTCGTTTTTCATATATATAAAGTACATATCTTTAAATATGTCATATATAAAAATGGAAATTATAAACCTATAAATCATTTTGAAATTAGTAGTTTAGAATTTTATATGATTAACTGTTAATTTTGAGTTTGTGTGCAGCATTACGTTTAAAGGAAACTGATAAAACTACAATCACATGTATATTTCATGGTACTCTACATTTTAAAACCAGAAAAGTGTGCAAGTCTGGAATACTTTTTCTATGTGGGAAAATTATGCAAATAATTGTGGTACTTTTTAACGTTTTCCAATTTTATGCTTAATTTTTAATTTAAATAATATTTATTACAATTTATTTGATTTTACATTACAGGTAAATATATTGCAAAATTCACTCTGACCATTGATTTATTTCTGTAAACATTTATCTCAATTTTATGATGCGCACAGCACTTTATGATTTTTAACCACCAGTTAATCATATAAAATTCTAAACTGCTAATTTGAAAATTATTTATAGATTTATAATTTCCTTTTATATATTATAACATTTTTAAAGATATGTTCTTTATATGCATAAGGAAAGAAAATTTATTTTTCTAACATTATTTAAGTTTTTTTGGGTAGAATTAGAACTTATTTATAGTCATTTCGTCGAGCTTCAAGTTCCTGGGCCCCCTTAATATGGAGCTTAAATCATCACCAGTCATTATTATAATACTTGATATTTTCCCTTACTACAAGAACATTGTTTTTGTTCTTCATAGCATCTTCTTTTACGACTACGTTTAACTACTTTGCACCAGTTCTTATCAGCTGGCTTAATCCTATTAAGCTTTCTTATAAGACGTTTACTTCTATAGCACCACCTGGTTAGTATTGATTCGAAAGTGAGAGAGGCATACAAATATACTCGTAATGCCCACTGTTGGAATTACTGCATTAATAAACAAACACTTGAATTAAAGACACAGATATTTACTGTCACATACCTTGGTATATTGCAGTCCATGTTCTTTTAGCTGTAACCAGTGCATATAAATCGATGCAATACCGGTAGTATCTGAAAGCCCCTACCACCATGAATATCACTTTTTAATCCTCGCAGCATGCTTCAGCAAACTCTACCTTGTGGTTAACTTTCATTGTTATTATTGTACTGACTTTCTCAGAATAGCAAAATTAGGGAAAAAAATAAGTAAGCGATAATAACTCATTCTTAAAGTATTAAATATTAGAATCCCTATTTTTTTTCTCCTGTTCATAAAAATTCAATAATTCTGCGAAACTGTTTAGTTACTGTTCGCTTCTTGAAGGGGAAATCTCAACAATTTTAATATATTACGAAGCTATTAATAAGAGTGAATTCATAGCGTTATTCACTAATTCACTTTCATCAAGTGAGTCTGTAATTTGAGTATTCATGTTTGGAATATTAATGAATGTATGATACACAGAGAGTATTTTATTAAATATTTTTGAAGAGCGGTAATTTATGTGCTCATAAAAATATTCACTTTATTCTAAAAATCATTTTTAAGAGCACATTCTTCTTGCTTTCACTAAATACACTTTTGTATGCATAGTAATAGGAAAATTAACGACATTTTGGATTCAAGTCATCACCACGTCAGCCTAAATTGAGATATAAATATATTATAATGCTTAGAGAGAGCATTCACGACAGAAATATGTAATGAGGCCATAAAATAAACCCTAAAAACTCCTTTTACAAAAAAAAATGCAATAAACTTTTTATGTGCTTCAATTATTTAAAAAAGAATGGATTTGTGATGTATCACTCTATTTTACATTTTATTTTTCGAAAAAATCATCCATTATAGTTATCTAATTAGACTTAAATTATAGCGCATTACAAAATTTAGTTATGAAAAGATGTAGACCAGAATGGGAACTGTTTATCCTGAGAATGACGCTAAGGACTGCAAAATACAGGAAAAATTAATTGTGATTTTTTAAAGCTCTGAATATAAACTAAACCGCATGAATACATATGTCGTGATTTGTGTTCAAGAACAGAAATAAATTCGTTTTTAATTTAATAGGTTTATTAACTCTATCATCTTCGATAAAAACATTCTGTATTAGAGACCAGCATGTGTCGCGACCACACAGCAAGAAATACAGAGGTATTCTGAAAATGCTCATCCTCCTAGTGTTGCCAACCTGGGACAGCAAGCGTGTCCAGCAGCATATTGAGCGAGAAACCGGTCACCCTGCAAACTCCCGACTCTGATTCGTCGGGGGTCGTACTTAAAGTGAGGGACGAGTCATTAAAATAATAATTACTCGATCTGATTGTTACATATATATAAAGATTTTTTTTTAGACTTGATTACAGAACAAAGTCCAATTTGTCAATCAAGATCAGGTGATTAAGAACATTTTTTTTAACAAATTGTATAATTCTTTTTTTCATGTCCAATTTATTTATTTTTTGATGTTCTGATATCTCATATGTCATTTTTTCAATTTTTAAAATGCTGTAATAACCACTAAGTATAAAAGGAGATTGCTGTTAGAAAGATGAGAAAGTGTTCGCAAGTAGGCAGACAACAGTTCCACATAGCAGTTAAGTTACGGTAGTAAGGTTAAGTTATCGTATCGTAAGATGAATTTACCTTTTTTAGGTGTGTTCTCGTGGGATAGTATAAAACGAGATTCTTCTAATAAAAACTGTTGCATCGAAATGTTATTGAATAAACAAAGAATACTTTACATTTAAACCTTTTATCTGTAATTATGATCTTCCCTACACTCTAAAGTTTTTAAGATATTAGATGATATGGTAAAACCTAGATTATTAAGTGATATTAACTACGATTATTAGACCATTTATCATTGTATTTGTTCCTCAAATCATAATTGTTAGGTCATATAAACGCAGTGAATTTTAATCAGTATGAAATATATGTTTGGTGTTCTCTAATTATGTACAATAACAATGTAATAATTCACAAAGACACTCAATCTCTTTATCGTAAGAAGGAACATAACTCTAGAATAAAGACGTTAAACTTATATGATAACAAAGCACTTGACACAAAGCTCTCTGTTGTGCTTTTTGTTATTCAGATTTAATTAACAAGGGCATAGATTAAGTTGATGATTGAATATAATGAAGATCCATTCTATATTCTAAGCGTATTTTATGAGAAATTTAATTGTTTCTAACCAACCACAGACGATCAAAACTCTACTTATCATCAGAAACATTAAATGGTGATTTCATTGCGTTGGAATAGAAGGATCAACTAAGAGTAATGCTTAAATTCTTTCATATTTACCTGAAAATGAATATTAATGCAGCTCCCCCTAAATATTTCAGTTGTTGTAAGTCTGTATTTACTTAATAAGACTCTAATTATATCTAATTATACAGCTATGTCTTCGTAAAGTTGAAAACAAAAGATACATTTAAGGGTTTATAAGTGATGTTTATCTATTAATTATAGTTCAGTGATGCAGCTTTCACAAGAAAAGATAGACATAAAAACGTTTATACATGCCATTTAAGGCGTTGTAAAATGATTTTCAAAAATAATTTTAGATCCGAAGTCCCGCGAAGGAAAATATAGCATTTTTGAGCTCAGTATATCGTAAAAGCACAAATTAGTAGATCAAAAGGAATATTTTTAACCGTGTTATTAATATTTTTAATACGTGGCCTCAGTTGAAATTTAAAAATGAAGCATAAATAAACAGACAACGAAAATAGTTTTGTATCTTCAAAACCATTCATATTTTATGAATGATTTTTGAAGATGCCGATAATATTGAAGCAGAGATCAAATGTGATTGTTGTTGTTTTGGATCTAGAAATTTTGGAAATCGCATTCGACATCTAATAATTTCGGTAGAAATCAGCAGATCTGGCAAAATGATATTAAATTTTTGTTGATACATTCTCCTATCAGACAGACTAGTGAAAAATTTCTTCATGAAAATTTACTTTTATTACTATTATTATTATTTTATTGTTTTTATTACTATTGTTTATTATTATTATTATTATGCCTTATGGCGGAACAATTCCACACCAGGTCCACAGGTAACAGCGGGCAGATGAATTCGACTCCGGTTTACAATGCCACCACAGGGATAAGTGTCCGACTTGGCCAGGTGCCACCAGAATTTTGACCGAGATTCCCCTGGGTGACATCTGTGGGAATTGTACATTTTAATACCCCCACTGACCTCATAGAAGAAATTTCGAATCTACGGTTTTCACGAGCGCATACCCGGCCCCTCCCCCCCCCCCCAATCCTAAGACCAACAGACTACCATTGGCTGTCTCAGACCGCTTTAAAGGATCTACACCGAAAACAATTACAAGTGAAATATCAGATGATGAATTTGGGATGACTTTTCTGGTATACCCCATCCATGAAATTAGTGTATCCCCACACATCATGTAGTGGCTACAGCTGCTAAAATACGACGCTAAGTAATATATTGCGATACTCTTAAGCTGCAACAGAACATTTTACTGTCTAATTGGCTGCGACTTCTTTATGTAGCAATTATGTAGCAATTATGTTATGAAATTTGAAGTGAAACACACTTCAAGCACCGGATAATCCCTAGTGCATGCTATATTGAATTAAACATATTCCGTGCTGTTCAAGTACTGACTGTCCTACAGAGCTAAAACTTTTCCATGGAAAGTCATCCTCTAATTCAATTTTTGCCGAATACATAGAACCATTCTTTCTTCAAGATTATCTTCATGAATATAATGCTGGCAATATAAAGGTGATTTTTTTGTTTTTCCTATTAATATTGACACTATAGAAAATGGAAGATCCAACTACCGTACGTGTAGTTTATGGTAACTGCCTCCTTCATATATCGTGATATCTAAATAAATACCCTCGGTTAAATAAGATGACACATACTCCTCATCATCAACACTTAAAAGGAAATGGCCGAGTCACATAAACGTTTCTTTATTCCTCTAAATCAAGGCAATTATAAAGGACTTCAGCAGTCATTTTAAACCATCTGTGGAAATTTCGACAATAAATGTAGATAATTTGACAGCTAAAACACATAATCAGAATAAAAGACTGAGTCTCAAGAATCCTTCATTTGCAGTATATTTAAAGAATGTGCTTGTGATACTTCCGCTTTGTCGACAAATGAGTAAAATATTCCAGCAAATTTCCAGTCATCGTTAATGTAACGTTTTTTTCCCTTTTCCTTAAAATTCTAATTTTAGGGAGAGAAATTTCTTTCTCAAATTCTGGATAAAGATTTGATTTTAGGTTTTCTAAACTTTTTGTGTGAACGTTTCAACCTATTTGTTTTTGGTAGAGCTGCACATGCCTGTCTATTGACATAATTTTCAATCAAAATTTTTCCTTTCAGTATATATCTCTTAATACCTTGAATTAAAAATAGACCAATTTCCGTGGCACTCTCGCTCGTTAGTAGGAGCAGTAAAAATTTCCGAATAAATAAACTTTATATTTAATCTAATATTTAAAGCTGAAATAAAATTATAAAATAGAAAATACAAGTATATCGTCTTGACATACGTTATACATAATAATATGATTTTAAGTACATTGGTTCAAAACTCATAAAAAAATAACGATAAGTAAGTCTTTCATAGGAAATAAATAAACAACTCTGAATATAAGAACAAGTAAATATAAGTATGTCTCTGATTCTGTCTGATCAGAAAAAGCAAGTGTCTGGTTTGTTATTTTCTTTTTATAAATTCATTTAAAGAAAATTTTGTAGTACTGGCAGGTTAAAAACAAATATTGATAACATTTCATATCATTTTCTAAAACATGTCCATAAAAATAAAATTTAACTAAATAAAATGACTTGTTCTGTTGAGGAATGGTTTATATTCAACAATAAAAAAATTACTTTTAACAATTATCTTAATCCTTTTCATTTTGAAGTAGAAATCACTACTATCCATCCATTTTTGAAACTACATAAAATAGTTTAATTTTTGGAAGACCGAAAAAGATTTAATAGTACTTTAAATTCGTATCTTGTTCCAAAAGTAAGATAAATTTTGTTATAGAACCTGACTCTCTTTTCCTTTATTTTCCCGGAGGCATGTTTCTGAAATATACTTTGAATAAAAATTTCATTTCCAGCAATTTTGTCGAAAAACAAACAATTCCAAATGGCTGTCACAAATGATCATCCTATAAATCTTTCTAATACATGAACATTTCCGAAAGTATATTCATTTCTGCTCCACCTTTGTTCGATTGAGATTCTCTTGACAGAAGTAGGTTAACAAATTCATTATACTGGGGTATCTGACATGTGACATTGGTTTTTGGATGTTAGATTTACCGGATTTCTTTCAGCAACATTTTATATATATTATGGTTACCTATCCGTTTAAATTTTAATGAATATAACAAGGGAGCAATTAAGCTTAAACAGAGTAGAGTTTGTAAGAAACAGAGTAGAGAGCTTAACAGAGTAGAGAGAGTTTGTAAGAAATGTTGATACTAAACAGAAGGATAACAGTTAATGCAACATAAATACAGTTCACGTAGGAACTTGTCGGGGATTAAGTTTTTATTAAATCGTTATCTAAAGTTTTGTATTTTAGGAAAATATGTATATACACATACACTGAATATTTGTCCATTGCAATTGAGTTGCATGTATTTTTATATGCAGCTTTTTAATGATTATATAGATGATTATATAGATATCTTTGCTAATGATATTAGATAATAATAATAATATAAATATATATATATAAAAGAAAGAGTTGAAAGGGAAAATCCAGCATAACTCATATTGTACTATGCAGCGTGAAGCAAAAACATGAAAAGAATTTAAAAGGTTTTAGACAGCATCTCTTCATCAGCGGTGTCGACACTATCTAAAAACCAATGGATTGTTTCTGATAAGTATGATCTAACCAATAAACATACTTAGACACCGAAAAGTCCATAAGAATTAGAAGAAATGAATAAAAAGTAGCTAACCAAATGCAGCGTGAAACAAAAACATGAAAAGAAAAGAATTTAAAAGGTTTTAGACAGCATCTCTTCATCAGCGGTGTCGACACTATCTAAAAACCAATGGATTGTTTCTGATAAGTATGATCTAACCAATAAGCATACTTAGACACCGAAAAGTCCATAAGAGTTAGAAGAAATGAATAAAAAGTAGCTAACCAAACAAAGAACACCAAGCCTGGCGCTAGACAATGTTGAAGTTAAGAGAATTAAACCGCAAGGAGACTGACGTCAGAAGCCTTTCAACCATGGAGTTAATGGAAACACAGATGGAGACTTACAAAGAAGACTATGTTAAAGGACATATAAACCTAATTTAATTACACAGGCCTACACAAAAATATTTTTAAAAGTTGTTTGTACTTTGATAACTGATTTATATGTATATTTCAGTGCTGATTTCAAAAATGAAATTCTTTTTTTTCTATCACTTCAGGTTATCTCACAAAAAGGGTGTATTTTGGTGAAAAACTAAATTTCACGCAATTTTGTACTTTTTTCTAAAGGTTCTAAATTTACATAAACATATAAAAGATGCCATGGTTTACATTTACACAACATAATATTGAAAAAACTGCATAACTATGGAGTCAAAAGTCCTTGTAGGAGAGCTTTCGTTTCACACCAAAACTTCTTTTAGTGCTCTTCCTGCTGTGGATAGCTTGAAAATTGTATCTTTTTAATATCCAGCAGTAATCCGTCATCATGTAAAGGTTCCATCTTTCTTGGTACCTTTTTTTCCATTTCCTTGTTGTCTTGATGGAACCTTTCGCCCTACTCTTCACTGACATAACCAAGATTTGCAGGGAAGAAGTCAAGGTGTGAATGGAGAAAATGAACTTTTATGCTCATATTACAACCCAGCTTCATCAAGTTGTCTAGCATTGTAAACGACGATTGTCTGGCAGTTTGGGTTCTTTCTGTTTCCCAGAAAATTGGTTATAACTAGTTTTAAAGATACCCATACAATTTTTTCTTTTGTTCCCATTTTTTTTTGAAATCTAGCATCCCTCAACAGTTTTCTGATGTCAGGTGTGACAACAGTTTTCTGATGTCAGGTCTGAAAAATAATCCTTTTATTTTTGTCTCGGATAACCCAGGAAACTGCTCACAAAGGTGTTTAATTATTCTCCTTCTTTTGGCAATGCCTTGACAAATTGTTTCATCAAACCAAATTTAATGTGTAGTGGTGGAAGTAATACCTTTAGGGGATCTACAAGATTCTCCCTCTCAACATTTTAAAATCCATCCGGCAAAGTTTTTCTCACAGGCCATTATTTCTTTATATAGTGTTGCTTCCTGTCACGACTGTCCCATTCTCAGAGAAAGCAAGGGAACTTTGAGTAGCCACTCTGTTGACCAAGTAACATTGAAATCACTTTTTAATCCCCACAAATCATCCATTTATGATCTGAATAACAAATTTTGTTTAAGACGTTACAGGAACAAAAGTAACAGTCATCACTATGATTTTTGGGCTCTCTCCATACCATAGATATTGCAAAACGAAAGGACTGCTTTTTACCCTGAAACCACTGTCTTGGTTTTTCAACACAGAGTGAACAAATTTTGTATGTGGCCCAAGGCTTATCTTGATCGCCCGATTTCATGCCAACATAAGCAAAGTAAACTTTTCTAACAAAATCTAAAACGCCTCTTTGTCGCTTTTTAACTGTATAGTTACCACAAATGTAGCAGAAAAAATCTGGTCAATTGAGACATTGTCTGGAAGCCATTGCCCTCAAATTAACCCCCAAAACTGCTAAAAAATATCACCACTTTATAAAACCAGAAACCGCACGTAAACAGTACAGAGCAAAGAGATAATCTGAAGGAGAATGGGTTACAGTGAAAGGTAGTGGGAAGGAGGATGGCGAGGACTGCCAAGCACTGACACGAATTATGTCAGTGGAGGGAGATAGTAAGGGATGTGAGGGAAGATTGACAGACAGGCACTAATAGAAAAGTGATGCAGTTTTAACCGTATTACACTAGTTTATTACACAGTGCGACCGTCCAGTATATATAAGAATGTCTGTTTCATTGCAAACGCCTTAAAACTTTCTCACATTACATTTGAAAAGTGTTTATAAGCAAAATACAATAGTTTCTTTGGAAATATTTGAAATTTTGCCTAAACCTATAGTGCTACCTTACTTTAAAAAATACAAAAATTCAATAAAACTAGACATGCTAATTGAAACAAAACTATACGTGATGGAATTTTTTCAATAATTTTCCTATAATCAGCACCAAAAATACTATAAAAATCACTGTTTACATTTGAGACAATTTTTTTGTCGCAGACCTATGTAATGTATTATTATTATTATAACATAAGAGTAAAATTATTATTATTAATTATTAATGCTTAAGAATAAAAATATTATTCATTATTATTACTTAATAATGAAAATATTTTTCAACATAATATTCTTTAATTATACGTATTATTTTTTATTACTTAAATAAGTGCAACAGATTAAGATCTTCGTTAAATCTAAAACAACAAATTTTGTGCTTGGAAAGACTATCAGAGTAATGATTATGTTTTAGCACAACTAACAATTCTTTAATGTTTATTACTATTGTCTTTTGAACAAAACCTATTTATACGTACTAGCTGATTTATTATAATGTTATTAATAACAGATTTATGTAAACAGGCTTGGTAATTTTGAAATTTAACTATATTAAATTCATAATCTAATCTTTTATCATATAGATCAAAAGTAACATTACTATGAGAATTAAATTTGGTTTTTTATATCTAAAAAGTTTACATTAATATTATTATGGCTAATTTATGTCTCTCTCTCTCTCTCTCTCTATATATATATATATATATATATATATGTGTGTGTGTGTGTGTGTGTGTGTGCGCGAGCGCGCGCGTGTGTGTGTGTGCGTGCGTGCGTGTGCGCGCGCGTGTGTGTGTGTGTGTGTGTGTGTGTGTGTGTGTGCATATATATACATATATATAGTCTAGGAAGAGGAGTCATAGAAGGAAAAATAATAGATATATATTACAACTATTATTTTTACAAACAATATTAAATATTGTACTAAAAGTGTAAAACTGCAGAAATTAACTTCAAATATTTTTTTTAATTGATATAAGATGTGTAAGGTATACACAAGATTCGATTCACAAGAATCGAACTTTTGAGTGAATTAAAGAAGCTGCTTTAGATATGCTAATTTCGGCATACGCGCTTAGTATAAATACCACGCAGCGTCATTAATAAAAAGAGGGGAGGTTGTTAAGGTTGAAAAGGTGTTATCCTGCGCTAGTGCTTAGCGGGCCAGAAGTTTACATGGCAGTACTGCTGGTTTGACTTACTGTTCGTGAGTATAAAAAAATATTGTTCTTGAAAGCTGTGTTTATACATTCCGTACAAGTAGTACGCATGCTTATTGCTGTAAAGCCAATTATATATGCAACGAATTCAATAAACATTGTTTCATGTATAAACTGTGTGTTGTTCAAATTCAAATAGAGAGCCACTTCAAATTATATACACCCAGGTCTGGGTAGAAGTGAGCATAGAAACTCTATACTGGCGCCCGAAAATATATATACCCTGGTAGTTAGCGTTAAATTCGTAACGAACAACATAATTGAAATTAAAAACTGTGTACTGTGTACGTATATTGATAAAATTGTTGCAAGTACTTATATACTATTTAAAAAATGAGTGTTGTAGAACAAAATCCTGCTGGAAATTTTCCTCGGGTAATTATGGTTCAGCAAATTGCGCCATTCGAAGCCACCTTCAATGGCGGCCCCTCAAGCCAATTCCTAAAGAAAATTGAGCATTACTTTCAGCAACAATGCACCCCAGAGGGGGATAAACTTAAAATTGCTCTAGCCGCTTTAAGAGGTAGTGCATTTCAGTGGTACACGTGTATGCAAAGCAGTAATCTGATTTTTGACTATTTGTCATTCAAGCAACAGTTTCTTAGTGTTTTTCCAAAGACCTTTAATCAAAGTGAAATTGAAGCGGAAATTTATTCGCTAAGGCAACGTGAAGGTCAGTCTGCGTTAGATTTTGCTACAGAAAAGATTTCCAAGTGTGAGGAATATTTAGAAGGGGTAACGGAAGCGGTAATCTTAAAAATAGTTATCCAACGTTTGAAGCCAAGTGTTCAAGATTTTTTAGATAATCAAACAATTACAAGCAAGGTTACCCTCCTTCAAGCTTTAGCTAAATATGACAATAGACATTTCTTCGCTACCCCTCGCCGTCATTCAGGTACGAGAAGTTTTATACAGCCGCGCCAAAATTTTTCGCGAGTTTCAAACCAGCAGCGTAAGCAGTACCGCAGGCAAAATAATAGAAGCGCACGGCGTTATAATGAAATTAGTGTACTTAAAGTAAATAATATGCAAGCACCTTACTTGCACTGGCAAGTTGATTCACATGATATGGTTCAACCTGTTGAAACTGTGTGGTCAAATGTATTATTTTGTCCCAGTAGTAATCATTATTTTGAGAATAGTGAAAGTCAGGGTATTTTTGTGGCTTATAAAGAAAGTGAGTCTAGCTGGAATGATGAGGTAATTCCAGTACAATTTTCTGAAAATAGTGCCGATAATAATGCTAGTGGTTTAGAAAATAAATCATCTGACACTTCTATTAATGCTATACCTGATATTATTGATGATATACCTGATATTTTAGATGATATTCACACATCTGTTAATGAAGGAAATTTAGTAGATGACGAAGTATGCGTTACGGAAGTTAGTGAATACTTATTAGTTGACGACAATAAAAATTCTTTAAACGATAGTAGGAACTCGCTAGGTAATGATGATATTATTTCAAGTTTCCAGCCGAATGGGGATGCTGTAGGCCAGGTTGATAATATGGTTTTAAATAAAGTACATGAAAACCAGACTGAGAATCAGGATGAAAAGTTGACACAGAGTTATACTGTAAGTAGTTTAGCTGATGCTTCGGAAGTTATAGACGTCGTTTGCATTAAAACGCACCAGTACGAAAAGCTTAATCTTCCTAAAACTGAAGCAGTGTTAAAGAATTTAAATGATAACGATTCTGATATCGCAAGTTTCAAAGAGACTTTTTCTTCAAAAGAGGATAAAACTAAAGTTAAGGGGGATAAAAAACGGGAAAAAGCGCCTTCAGGTTCCAGCATTAAAACTGCAAATACTGAAGTAATTAAGGCGGTAAACAAGGAGTCGCATAAGCACAAATACGAAAAGCAGAGTCAGGTTGTTGAAAAAATAGAATCTGCATTAAAATCTAATACCGATACAAGCAAAAGTACGAAGCAATGTAACGTGTGCACTACAAATACTCTATCAAAGGATGAAAATGGCACACATAAGGTACACAAGGTTATGAAAAGGATAGATGGCAATTTTAAAGCTCCTTTGCATAAGTACAGGAAACGCAAGATATCAACCGCCCAGCAAGGTTGGACTCCTCCCAAGAGACCTCCTGTCCATCGTCAAGCCGGACCAGCGCCTCAGGACCTACGACCTGCTTCACGAAGGATGACCACACGGTCAACGAACCCCTTTACTAGGACTGCGA
Source organism: Dolomedes plantarius (assembly GCA_907164885.2). Classification (NCBI taxonomy): domain Eukaryota; kingdom Metazoa; phylum Arthropoda; class Arachnida; order Araneae; family Dolomedidae; genus Dolomedes; species Dolomedes plantarius. Next base: position 137,401,188 of record OU015491.1, on the reverse strand, counting down.
CCATCAAGAGATATTCCACGGATTGGACAGACTGGTGCAAGGAAGTTGCTGCATTCATGGGGAACAAGTCTTGTATCAACTATCTTATTCTACCACCCACCCTTTAATAAAACCGAACCAAATTGGTTTGAAATTCCCCATTATATATACTGTGTAAACATTTTGAGGGGAAGGGGTGAGCCACTGAAAAAAAACGGCATACTGTTTTATAAATTTTTGAAGGGGACATGTAGTGACTAGAAAAAAAAAAAAAAAACTGCATAATATAATAATTAACTCAATAACCTACTAACTTCACAAAACATAACACATGACCATTATGAATTAAGGGAGAGCATCTACAAACAGTCAAGAATTGTCATGCTGTACAATTGTGTTGACACTTTTAACTAAAACAGTTTTTCTAGGGCGCAGTTGGCCATCCCTGTATCCGCAACTCTGCAAATCCACTGTTTGATGGTGTCACCTGGACCCTTCGGGGTTAGTTTTGTAAAATGGTAGGCGTTTTTCCTCCACACAACGTGTGGAAGGTTTTTTTGACTTTGCCACCCATTATGTCAAAAGTCAGACCAGCACGCGTTTTCAATTAGTTAACTGAAGCCGTTCAGACCTCAGTTACCTAATTTTTTTTTTCGAGGGAGGCCAGTGTAAGGTATACACAAGATTCGATTCACAAGAATCGAACTTTTGAGTGAATTAAAGAAGCTGCTTTAGATATGCTAATTTCGGCATACGCGCTTAGTATAAATACCACGCAGCGTCATTAATAAAAAGAGGGGAGGTTGTTAAGGTTGAAAAGGTGTTATCCTGCGCTAGTGCTTAGCGGGCCAGAAGTTGACATGGCAGTACTGCTGGTTTGACTTACTGTTCGTGAGTATAAAAATATATTGTTCTTGAAAGCTGTGTTTATACATTCCGTACAAGTAGTACGCATGCTTATTGCTGTAAAGCCAATTATATGTGCAACGAATTCAATAAACATTGTTTCATGTATAAACTGTGTGTGGTTCAAATTCAAATAGAGAGCCACTTCAAATTATATACACCCAGGTCTGGGTAGAAGTGAGCATAGAAACTCTATAGATGTGATTATGTAAAGACACTTTGTATAAGAGCGCATCTTAAGTTTTAATCGGTAAACGATAAGCCCACTGTCTAACAGGTATATGGCAAACAATCAATGGAAATATTTATCCTTCCAGCATGTTTTCTCAATAACTATATGTAAGGTAATTTTTACATCAACTGCACGTTGGAACTTAGTAACTGTTGAATATATATATATATATATATATATATATATATATATATATATATATATATATATATATATATATGTATGTATATATATATATATATATATATGTGTGTGTGTGTGTGTACGCGCGCGTGTGTGTGTGTGTGTGTACGCGCGCGTGTGTGTGTTTGTGTAGGCTAGGAAAAGGAGTCATAGAAGGGAAAAGAATAAATATATATTACAACTATTATTTTTACAAACAATATTAAAGAGTGTAGAAAAAGTATAAAACTACAGAAATTAACTTCAAAGAGTTTTGAAAATTGATAAGATGGGGTTATAGAAAGATACTTTCTATAAGAGCACATCTTAAGTTTTAATCGGTAAACGATATGCACAATGTCTCACAGGTATATGGCAAACAATTAATGAAAATATTTTTCCTTCTAGCATGTTGTCTCAATAAATATATGTAAGGAAATTTTTACATCACACCTGCACGTTGGAACTTAGTAGGTAACTGTTGAATATATATATTGGATGTATGTATACTCCAATGTTAGTTTCTTTACAAATAAACATCCGAACAACTTTCGATCCGTAGTTTTTCTGAAAGGACAAAACTAATTTATGAAAGATGGGCTTGTGGCGGCCCAGTGGTACAGCGCGCTGGTTTTCGGTGCTGAAGGTGCTCGGATCGTATACTGGCGTCACGCCACGAAATATGCCTCCGTTCGTGTCTTCCCTTCATAGGGGGTAATGCTGTACGCCTATATGGTGCTCCCAAAATAAATTGGGCAGTAAAATTGTGGCGTGGTATAGGCGAATGTCTCATGACAAGTGCCTCCGCATTGGAAAAAAAATAAAAATATGAAAAATACCGCACATTTTTGTGCAGCTTTCTTGATCATCAGCGTATTGAAAATCTAGAGAAGAAGAGTAGAGAAGAATCTATATCCTAAAATATATCACATGTCGTGATAAGGGTGCTGATTCTCGTATTCTTAAAACAACTTTTATCGCACCTATCATGCCTTACCTGGAATATGGCTTTCAGATTTTCCAATGTGCCACATACTCCAATCTACATAAGCTTGAAGGCGTTCATGCGAGTGCAGTAATCAACATTACCGGCTTTTGTTATGGCTGCACAAGGGATGTTGTTTTTTAAACTATTAATTACAGTATACCTTACAAACTACTAAAGTAGACTGTTCCGCTATGGCCCTGAAAACCTCATCGTAAAATTCTTCGTTATATGACAGAATAATCAAAGTGTAACTAGGGTTAGTCCTTTTGGTCAACCCTAAAAATTGAATCTCTTAGCAACAAATTTCGAAGATTGCTGAAGCCTTGCATGAAGCTTTTTTACGGCCTCTCAGCATGTAGAACATGCTGAAACATATGATTCTGAAATACATATTTAAAATACTGGAAAACAGAATGGTGGGAATATTAATTTAATTTTTTAAATTATTCTGACGTTGCTATTTCTGATATATAGCGTATATCTATATATATAAACACCAAAATTAAAACCATTTTTTTTAAAGTATAAAAAACTACCTCTATTTAGAAAATATTTTGTTATTTTTATGAAGAAATTGTCTGCAAATATATCATTTGCTCACTCCCCCACCCCATCATCTCTTGCTAAGGCGACTGCAGACATTTACCGTTAGTCGCAACATTTTTCAAAACAGTAAAGAATGATATCTTAGCGATTTTAATTTGTGACAGAAAGATCATCTTCAATCTGAATAGGATATTGGAAATGCAATTTGGATTTCATTTGAATCTCATTAAGTACGTAGCTGTAAAGGAAAGAACATTCACAATCAATGATTTAACTTTGGATTCGATATCAACATTTTTTTTTTGTTCTTTTTAGTTAAAATTTTTTTTAACGAAATCGGATCACATTTGTAATGCAGTACAACGGGAAAAAAGTTGGAAAATAATTTAGAATATTTACCCTCATTTAAAAAATTTGAAAACCTGAAACCATCTTTTATTTCAATTTCTCGATTTAATAATGTATATGCTTTGAAATGTTTTGTATTTTATTTCAATTTAGTAGTCTTTTTCATTTCACAACAATTTATATACATCACTTTTCTATAGAAAGTATTTTTACTGTGTGCATTTCTTTAGTAGATTTTGTAATAAATTATATTTAATATTTTAGCTTATAAGTATAAAAGGGCCTGTCAAAAAGTTATATTGTAAACATTTTAAATCTCAAAAATATATAACAATTACTTCTACGTACTTGAATAGGAGGATTAAACTTACAGACAATATTTAAAAGAAATTTTATCCATCCCCATTTGTAAATTATTTTGTCAACAATATTTTTCAAGCTTACTATTATTCTGTTACAACACATACACTCTCTCTCTCTCTCTGTATATATATATATATATATATATATATATATATATATATATATATAGAAGCATTATTGCCCGGCGTTGCCCGGGTAGATATATAGTGTAAGGCATTCACCGAATGGTAGCGTATTGGAAACGACGATACAATTCAGTAATATTAAATGAAATGATTTATTTAAAGTGCGATGAATTCGATGAAACATTATTTACAACATTTTGGAGTACACAATCTAAATAACGTGCAGGAAACAAGTTCGAGGACAGGAACGAGTCGACAGGGAGTCGAGGAAGCTTTTGCCTCGCACGAGGACTTTATTTTTAATCGACATGGTGTCGAAAAACTTCGCCTCACCTGAGGACTTAAAAAGAATCGTAAGCTACGATTTCAATGTCGGAGTAGCGACCTCTAGATGCAGGTCTGGATGCTGACTCTAATATCTAGAACTGCTTCTCCTCGAAACAATCGACAGGAAGTCGGAAAGAGCTTTGCCTCGCACAAGGACTAAAAAAGAACCATAAGCTACGGCTTTAAAGCCGGGGTAGCGACCTCTAGATGCAGGTCTAGACGCTAACTGATCTTTTTTAGTTCGTAGCGACACAACTCGTAGCTCTAGCGCTGCGATCGCTTGATATTTAAAAGTGTTTTTATTGGCGCCTTTTAAGTGACATCACTTTTCAGAAGTTCGATTGGTGCTTAAGAGTCCTTCGTCAGCACATCAGCTGGTTGCTTTAGGTCACTTAATCTTCCCCGATCATCATCGATCAAGGGGTCGACCGAAACTAAAGTCTTTTGAACTTTATGTCCAAAATCTCAGACCTACTGTCACCTCGCTTCCAAGCGTATTGTCTGGGACGATTGCTTCTGGCGTACGGGTCCGCTGTATTTCCTCTGGATTCTACGGTTGTCTCCAGTTGAGACGTGAATTGATTGAGAGGGTTTTACTATATTGTGAGGATCAATGGATTCTTCACAATAGATATAAAATTGTTCATGCATTCCATCAAAAAAATACTGGGCTGTACCCCCCGCTCTTCATGTTCATCTGGGCAGACAAAATGCGCTTAGCGCGTTTCTACTGAAATGATATACCCAGTATTCTTCTGATGGAAAGCATGAAAAATTTTCATTATTTTTCATTATTTTTCTTATGCCTTAATATAACTAATGGACTAATAGTTCGGAATGAAAGTTATGTGTCGTTATGTTTCTCTGTTTAAAGAGCTTTTCCTCCTACTGATTAAAAGACCCCAAAACTGTAAAAGATTTATCTTATATGATTTCACGGAGTAAGTAATTCAAATACATATCGTATGTTATCTCTGTTTCGCGAACTTAGGGGAAAAAACCTGTAGAACTCTTAAACTTCTTCCCATTTTATGATCCTCAAACAATTAATATATTTAGATCAACAGAAGGCTTCCAAAAACTGGCCATGGGACAAACTTAATTTTCCTTTTTTTTTCTTCCTTTTTTCCCCCCAAATTTTATTAAGTTCTATTAGTTTGAACGCCATTGTCTAAAATTGTAAGAACCAGCTGTTCTCAACCTTTTTAGACTCACGATTCCACCAAACATAAGAAACATAAACACCTCGTCCTCCCCCCCCCGTTACCCCAAGACCAACTCTCAAACCACCCCAGATCACCCCTCAGAATAAACCGCTTTTCCCCCGCGTATCGAATTTGAAGGGTTTTGGTTAAGGGGCTGTATCCACATTTAAGAGGTGCGCTTAGGGGCACAAAAATCATTAAAAAATTTATTTTAAAAACTAATTGAGCCCCAAATTTCGTTTTTCCTGATTTAAGTTTCAAGGGTCCAAAACATTAACTGTGCCGAATTTGGTCCCGGTGAGTGAAACAGTATATGATTCTATAGCGGACAAACAAACAGACAAGCTCTTATATATATATATATATATATATATATATATATATAACTTTTCAATTTATTTATCTTTTTAGATTTCTCATATTTCATACTACGGAATATTTGAACTCTGTGTACAAGCCGAGGATTCCAAGAACAACACTAAATGTTTTACATAATTAAAGTCAGTATTTCAATACTTTTGTCCAGTTCTATATTGTGTGTGTTAATCCAAGTTGAGTTCTTGAACTCGTCTTAAATTTTGAAATACCTATTTTGATTATAAAAAATATGTTTTTTCGGAACACTGTTTTATTTTACATGTATCGGTCTTTTGAAAAAACCAAGATATGTATGTTCTTTATAATTAAACTATGTTTTTGTAGTTTTCTTTTGTTCTGGAACTAATCACAAGTATTTTGATAGTGGTAGTGATAATATAAAAAAAATCGAGTTATTATTGTAGAACCCTCTACTTTGTATAATTAAGATCTTTATTTTTGGACAATCACACTATATACGAGGGTGTCTCAAAAATTAACAGCAAATTGAATATTTTTATTAGATATATCATTCAATTAAACATAAATGCTCTTTTTGGAGTTGCGCTTTCAGCTAGAAACGCTCCGCACCGCTTTTTGCTCTCATCGACCACATCGTATTTCCTGTAGGATTAATATTCATCCGTTTTTTAGCATATCTCCCAACTTATACACTTTTCTCTCGCCAATTCAGGTATCACCATTGTTGCAGTATTCTTCTGTAAATTTTACGCGGTTTTCGACCCTCGGATCACAAAAATATGACGACTATTCACTGTTCCTCTACTATTCAAACTACTAAAGACGAGGCCCTTTTACTTATGCTGCCTTCCTGTTAAGAACAATAAGTCATTTATTCGTTAATGTCCAAATCTTCAGTGAGGATAAATCTTCCCTGCTCATCAGTTCCGATGACCTAGGATTTCCACTTTTGGAACTACAGTCAATTAGCTGTTACTGTTTATATCACCAATGTTGGTTTCATACGATCGAGTACAGTTTTTTAATACTTGTTGAGTTCTGGGGCAATTGGTATGACAGAAATTGCTATATGTCCTTTTAGTATTCGAGAAGATAAGACTATTAGAATCCAACTTAGATTCTAGTCGAATTTAGTGAACAATAGCAAGTGATGATCATTATTTTTAGTGATACTTTTTAAGACTCGACTTTACTCGAATATTTGGCTATCCGTCGCTATACAGTCGAAAGAATCAAGTAGGACAGAAAAATGAGATTATGGGAATAGGAGCGTAACGCGTGTAAGGGGGTCCGGGGCACATTTTGAAAATTTTTTTATTTATTGAGTTAAAATTTTGAAATTTTTCGTGAAGGTTAACCATATAATTTGTAAACAAAATCACATAATAAAACTTCTCATAAAGTTTTAAAAAAATTTTTAAATTTAAAAATTTTAAAAAAGTGGGGTAATTTAAAATCCTTATAACTCAAAATATTATTTGTCTAATTTCAAAATTTTTTCATTTAATTAAACATAAATATATAAACTTTAATTGTGATTCAGCATTTTAAAAAATATTAATAAAAAAAAAATTAAATATATTTATATTAAAAATTTCAAAAAAAATGATGTAACTTATTTTTGAAAAATCATATTTTCAAAAGTAAATATTTTTTTCAAATTTTCTGAATCACAATCAAAGTAAAATAATTGTAAAAGATATGTTACAAGTTTGAACCATTTATCTTTAACGGTTCTTGACTTATAACAATTTAAAGACGAGAAATCGTGAAAAAACCCATCATGGAGAAAACACATTTAAATGTTTAAACATTGATTGGCTAATAATAAAATGTATAAATAGCTTTTAAAAGCTTCCAGGTGAGCAAGAAACTCCTTTTTGTAGCTTAAACTTCTGATTAAGTTTAATTTTTGCCATTTCCACTCTCTTTCGGAACTGTTTAAATGTCTCTGTTGATTTAAACTTATTTTTTAAAAATCATATTTTCAAAAGTAAATATTTTTTTCAAATTTGCTAAATCACAATCAAAGTAAAATAATTGAAAAAGATATGTTCCAAGTTTGAACCATTTATCTTTAACAGTTCTTGACTTATAACAATTTAAAGATGAGAAATCGTGAAAAAACCCATCAAAAACGCATTTAAATATTTAAACATTGATTGACTAATAATAAAATGTTTAAATAGCTTTTAAAATCTTCCAGGTGAGTAAGAAACTCCTTCTTGTACCTTAAACTTCTGATTAAGTTTAATTTTTGCAATTTCCACTCTCTTTCGGTACTGTTTAAACGTCTCTGTTGATTTAAACAAAGCTTTTCTAACATGGCGATTTAGCATTTTCTTTAGCATTGTTACCGAGGATTGACAGGGGGATATAAAACCTGACTGGAACACATTTAAGGTGGATACCTTGATTCCATGGTTAAAATCTGATATGCCTCTTGCTGCAGCAATATCTACTCGCACTTTTGAGCATTTTATCGTTTTGGGACAACGACTCCAAATCAAATTGTGAATAGATTCATTTCTGTTTTGCGTTTCCCCTTTGGAACATCTTTCCAACAAGGAATCCGAGGCTAACCTCTGGAAAATAGGCATCATTTTGGTGACAACATTTTCTCGCAGAGGCGTTTTAATGGCAGTTTTGTGAGCAGCGGGTTTTTGCTGTAGCGCGATTGCACGATTATGAAAACACCAAGAATCGTCGCCAACAGGGCAAGATGTGTGTTTCAGTTTCTTCTCTGTTGAGCTACAATGCAGTAAAATGGCGTAAATATCTCTCTTCATTCCTGGAATATTACCTTTGTTACGAATAATGACATTTCGGTAGTAACGTGTAACTTTTTTTATTGTGGCATCACTTAGGCTCCCATGTTTCTTGCCTCCAAGGGTTATACCTCTTTTCTTTTCATTCTCCACAAGTTTTCGTAGAGCAGTTCCCATCCTCTTACCAACATGGTTGACGCATTCTATTTTCTTCAGTGGATTTTCCTCTCCATACACATTTGAAGCTTGACGATCATGAAAAGTTTTTGCATCTTCATCTGCAACAAGTTCCACGTAGCGAAATCCAAGCCTCTCTGAACGGCGCCACATTTTTAAGGTCATTTCAGCTTCCATTCCCCCAGAGGTTCCCACATAATTCTTATCACAATATAAAGTATGGCCTTCATACCATGAGGCAAATTCTGGTGAATCTTTGCTGAGAGCTTTTTCGGCTTGCACACAGTGATTACAAACTTTTGATAAAACTTCGTGGTCAATCACAAAGCCCGTTAGCACATCTATCACACACCCAACTGCATAATTGGATGTATGACCTCTTTTATGCCAAGTTGCAACGTAGCTCACTGTTATATTAAAAATATCTGACGGAGTTTCATTTAAAATACAATATGATTCTTTAATGTTTGAATACACTTTTTCTTGCTGCTCACGTAACTTTTTACACAGGAAGAATGAAAATTTTTCAAGTGGCTAGTAAAAGTTTTGGAATCCATGCAAGGCAAGTTCATTACACATGACAATTTTTCCAGTGCTACATGTCCTTTCCCTAGTTCAGTCACTGCAGCAACAGCTCTACGATTAACATCATATGACTTTCCCTGGCCTGGTGTCTTGCCAGATGAATTCTTTGTAAAAACTGAATTACAATTTTTGCACACAACATCAATAGATTGAGCAAAACCAAACTGTTTACCAAACTGCACTTCTAAAGTAATTTGTTTACATTCTTTACAACAGCAGCTTGAAATTATAGACTGTAAAACAGTTTGTTTAATACTCATATACATATCATCTAGTCTTTCAGTCAAGTTATTCTTCACTGGTGAAGACATTTTCCTGTCATCTAATCGCTTAGCAATGTCACTTTTCTCACTTTTTGTAGGAACTGAAATACTACCATTTGATTTTGCAAGTCGCGTTTTTTTCATAATTTCAGCCCTCAAAACTTCCGATTTCCTTTTCCTTGGCATTTCTAAAGATTTATTTAAGAAAATCTTTCAAAATTTCGAAAGTAATTGCAAAAATACTTATAAAACTAAGTTTGAAATATCCGGAGAATGGTTCGCACGCGGATCGAAATTCAAACGTAAATAATATTATCACTTCATTTCACCTCCTTGTAGAAGAAGTAGAAGTGTATATTCATAAAGTACAAGTTAAATATTAATTCATTTAAAGTTTAAATAATAATATGCAGTAATTTTGGTAAAAATGTGCCGCAAAAAAGTTTGTTTACATTTCAATGTTTACATTTCAGGATGTCGTTCCCATGACAACCGCTACTTTGACAGCTCGATTTTGAAATCAGACCAAAACGAAAAAATGAATATCTCCGGTTCTAATTAAGATAGAAACATGATTTAAACGCCATTTTAAGCGGAAAAGAACAGAGAATTTTTTAATGCAATAAAAAAAATTTCGAAAATTTGAAGAATTTTGTGCCCTGGACCCCCTTAATCCAGAAAGGTGAAAAATTATTCGAGAAATTTCTTTTGGTTTCGGGTTTATACTGTTAAGTTTTTCTTTTGGGATTTTAAGGGCTTTGTACGAAACTGTTTATTTTATACGTATTAATAATATATGCGCGACCGACTTCTAGCACCCTCTGACATCCGCTGCTGACTACCGCTGCTGGAGTTTCTGTCTTCCAGACAGAGCCATTTATGCACTCCACGTGAAACACTGAGGGGAGAAATGACTTTAGTAGTGGCAAGACGTACCATCCCAGCAGACGGCTGTGAAGACATTTGTTTTGTGATAACGACGCAGCACGAAGAACGAACTTTCTCTGCACTGTGGATCTAACTATGTGTTTGAATTGTTTTCTGTTTAATGTACCGTTTCATTTAAATATACAAGTGTTCATCTAATTGTGAATCGTTTTAATTGAGTGAATTGATGATTTAGAAGTTTATGAGGACCCTAATGACACGAACTTTTCATACATATATTATAAGTATTTAAAAGAGGTGACGATTGTTTATATATATATATATATACATGCCGGGTTTCGCCCAGCTACGCTCAAGCCATCCGTCCACCAGATGACTCCTTTTAAACAGTCCTTTGTAACGGAAAAAATACCCAAATCGAATCACTTCACACTCGAATCTCGAATTAAAGTTCACTTAAATTTACATTTTTATAAATCTCCAAAAAATCAGTAAATCCCCAAAAATTCAGTATATATCTATTTAGTTTCAATAAAATATTAACTCAATTAAAAGTTACGATTTTCAAGATTTGTTTAACAACATTAATTTAGAGGATTTATATGATATCATCATGGCATTCTATGAAAAATATGACCTACAAGTATTTATAACAAGAAATTGATATAAAACACTATTACAGCTGGTTCTTTATGAAACAGTATTATTTAATGGAATGAGTTATTTTAAACAAATAAGAGGCATACCCATGGGGGGAGGGTGTTCTTCCGCCCTTCCGGATCTGTATATGCATCAATATGAAACCGAAACATCGTTACTCAATGAAATGTTTTATTTTAGGTATGTTGATGACGTAGTGATATTTTTAAAACAGGATTTACTCAATGTAACTTTTAGCTTTTTTCCAACGAGTGTCAAACTTTTAGAAACTGATCAAAATTTGGATAAAAGTATAAATTATTTGGACTTATGTTTGAGATGTGAAGATGGAATAGTAAAACATAGTATATACGATAAGCGTGACAGCTATACATTTCCAATTAACAAAATGCTATCATGGCACACATGCCTCCATAAAAATGTTAAAAGAAATGTAATCGTCAATCAATTCCTACGTAACTATAAATTGAACAGCGATAAAGATAAATTAGTGTATGGTATACGGGAAATTATAAAATTGGCTAAACTAAAAGAATTCCCAAAAAATTTTCTAATCAAAATCACTAGCAATTTTTTGAAAATACCCAGGAAAGATTGCATTAATCGATTATTTCAACAAAATTGAAACAAAATTGAAATAAAATATTAAGACATATAAAAAAAGTTCTTCAGGTGTTGGAGGGTGTTATTTGCGTGTACAGGTGAGTGCATTTTTCATCTAAACACCTATTTTTATATTGTTACTTGGATTTATCCTGAGCTATTTAGTATTGTATTTTGTATTAATCTAGAGTATAGGTATAGATTCTGAATTGGTGTGGTCATTCACTTTAATATGTGTTAGTTATAGGGCTTAAAAGTTTAAATTTACATAGTGATAGATTGAATTGCTTTCTATTTCATTCCTTTCGTATATTTTAATTATTAAAGTTAGTTATCAACTCAATAGGTAATTTTGGGCTATATTCTTTTTAAGTATTTTATTTCATTTATAGTGTCTTTTTTGTTGACATTATTGTGTTGTATATTTTAGTTAGATTGTTCAACTTATTTTTTTCTTGCTGTTAGTTTGGCTAAAGACACTGATTTATAATTCGGGGATGTACCAGACCACCGAGAGTGTTGCCGCGGCACATAAACATGTTTAATCGGAGAGGGGTGGTCACAACTCCCCCCGGTCACTTAGGTACATCTCCATATTAGTATTCTTTCTGTGGGATTTTTCTATTGTTCATTCTGCTGCTGTACGGTTTTGGACTTTTTCTTTTTATGTTTTTAAATATCAAACTTTAATATATATATATATATATATATATATATATATATATATATATATATATATATATATATATACATGCCGGGTTTCGCCCAGCTACGCTCAAGCCATCCGTCCACCAGATGACGCCTTTGAAACAGTCCTTTGTAACGGAAAAAATACCCAAAACGAATCACTTCACACTCGAATCTCGAATTAAAGTTCACTTAAATTTACATTTTTATAAATCTCCAAAAAATCAGTAAATCACCAAAAATCTGTATATATCTCTTAAGTTTCAATAAAATATTTATTATTATTAAAATAATTGAATAAAGTTTGAAAGATTTTACACATGATTAAAAATTTCAGTGATTCGCACTGTGAATGATTCACGCTCTATTTACGGATACATATCGGATAGCGGTGGAATATGCTTTTAGAATTAAAATATCTGTAAACTATTAAAGTAACAGAATAACTGTAAGAAGAAAAAATTATCAGTTTTCAAAGCTCTGTCCAAATATATAAGATTTGTGTACTTTCATGAGAGAAAAAATGCACCGATTTTCGACCAAAATGGCCGCCAAAATCGCAGTCAGCCATGTTTTCTCCCCCGATGAGTGATCTCCGGAAACGTGACGGCGACGGACTCCACGAAATTCTCGACTTACTTTATGTATATAGAAGATATATATCATGTGTGACATGACATATATATATATATATATATATATATATATATATATATATATATATATATATATATATATATATCATGTATGTCAACTGAATGAAAAAATACCGGATCTCAGTTTCCATCTCTTATTTCTCCTGATCATTAACAAGGAGCATATCTAGAAGTGAGCATATTAAGACATAAGGAGGGTAGTTATAAGATAATTAATTTCATTCCCCTAAAAACCTCATGACATTTTTGGGGTTTATAACTAAGCGTTGTTGCTATAGATTGAAAGCTCAGGGATATTCAAAATAAAAAATATTCTTTAAAATAACATTTGCGTCAACTAAAAGATCCACTGGAAAATATTAATACGTTAAAAACCTTCACGATACACGAATAGCAAAATTGAAGAGAAAATAGCCCCAGTGAGAGTTAATTTTATCTTCCTCTTAATTCATTACTTATCATTATATTCTGCATTAAAGATTTCTCTCTCTTCTTCCATACCTTTTACCGAATGCATAAAAAAAGAGATATTTATAAAGTTTCACTTGTTAGCACTCTTCTTTAATTAATTAGTTGTGAAACAGTTTTCCCTACAGCAGAAACTTTCACGCAACAAATGTATCGGAAACCAATACTATACGTTAATTTCGGGAAAATTGTTGTTAATTAATATTATTAAGAGAGATATTAAATCCATTATATAATTATTGACTAAGAAATACCATGCAATGGAAACTTTAATCGGAGATCTATTTATTCTGAACGTGATTTAAGTATTAAAAATGTAAGCAGTTTATAAGTTCATCTATTTTGAGAATTATGAATATGTTTACGAGAGTGCGATTTATTCTCATAACGGTATTAGGAAAAATAAATTATTCATTAACCCTTGTGGGTCCCTGGGGTCATATATGACCCCAATGCAATTTCTGTTTAATATATCTTGTTAATCAACCATTTGTTTTTAATGATATTTTGTGACTTTTATTTTTTTATTTTTTTACTTAAAATGATGCTATTATATTGTATTTATGTTATTTTATTTTTCTCGAATTTGCATTTTTTACACACGAGACCTTTGGGGTCACTGGTGACCCCAGAAATATTATCTTGTTTGCTTACCACTCCCATGTTCTTATATCCATGTAAATATATGCTTTCGAAAGATAAAAAAATTGAATGGCGTGATACTCCATACGCAGGACCTGGACGAACTTCGTCGGTAAATATCATAAAACTAAAACCGGGACCAACATCATATGCTACATCAAGAGCAATAGATGTAAAATCTACTTTTCTGTTGCACTTTTCAAATGCCACTGAAAAAAATATTATAGACATGACGAATATTAAAGATGCTAAAATATTCGCAGATAAGTGGGAAAAAATGGATTACAATGAGTTGCATTGTTATTTGGGGCTTCTAATCTTAGCTAAGTTTTTCAAATCACATGGCGAAGCACTGACAAGTTTGTGGGATGAACAGTTTGGACGACCTATTTTTCGAGCTGCAATGTCTCTAAAGAAGTTCAAAGTTATAACTAGAGTCCTTTGTTTTGACAATAAAGACACTAGATCAGAAAGGCGACTGAGTGATAAATTGGCTGCTATTCGAGAATTGTGGGACAATTGGGTTGAAAATTTGCCTAAATTATACAATCCAGGAAATAATGTTACAATCGGCGAACAGCTTGTCGATTTTAGAGGCCGGTGCCCTTTCCATCAATGCATACCACAAAAAACGTCGAAGTATGGCATAAAAATATGGATTGTTTGTGACTCTCAAAGTGCATATGCATGGAATATGCTAGTATACACTGGAAAGCCAAAGAATGGCTCACCAGAGAAAAAACAAGCTTTACCCGTTGTTTTGGATTTGACCTATGGTCTCAAGGGACATAATGTTACTTTCGATAACTGGTTTCCCCCTTATGAACTTGGCAAATTACTACTAAAAAGAAATATAACTATGCTAGGAACAATAAGAAAAAAATAAGCCGGAACTTCCCATCGAATTTACTCATTCGAAAGGATCGGAGGTATTTACCTAAATTTTTGAATTTACAACTGACACTACATTAGTAGCATATACACCAAAGTAAAACAAATGTGTCACTCTAATTAGTACCATGCACAGCAAATTTGATATAAGTAATAGATCTGATAAAAAACCAACAATGATACTGGACAAAATTCCAATTCGACAAAAGGAGCAGTTGATACTTTGGATCAAATAGTTGGTACTTACACTTGTAAAAGAGGAACTGCTCGTTGGCCAGTTGTACTTTTTGACGACATAATTGATGTATCTGAGTACAATGCTTTTGTGATTTGGCGGAATATTAACCCTTCATACCACGAAAACAAAAGAATAGAAGAAGATATTTTCTGAAAGAATTAGGTTATGAATTAATAAAACCTGCACTACAGGAGAAAAAATTTCTCCAAAGAACTGAAGCAGCCGCAACAATTGTTAAGAAATCGCAAATAGATATCCTACAGTAGATCTAAATATGAGTGGAAGCAAGACAAATGCTAAAAAAAGAGGACGTTGCAACTTTTGTCCAAGAGACTGGATAAAAAATGTAGCGAAAAATGTCGTAAGTATTTGAAATTTATTTGCAAAAGTCATTCGTTTCAGGTCTGTAACGGTTGTCATTAAATCTACAGTTATTGTAAGTTTTCCTCTAAAATTAATATTTTTTAATACATAAACTAAATTTTACTTTGATTGCATCTTTTTCTTTTTTTTATCATTGAAAAGTGCGTAAACTTAAAAAAATATATGTAACATGCAATAATCATAATAAATTAATTGAAGGAAAACTTGTGGGGTCGTTTATGACCCCAAGGGTCTTGAGTGTAACCGAAATGGGAGGAACCCACGAGGGTTAAGAAAATCAGAGCAGAATGTAAATTTAATCTCACTTTTACTAAAAAATGTAGATAGTTTTTAGTTCTATTATTTCAATTTAGGCATCATGAACATTGATTTACTAAACTATGTCAGTATTACTTAGTTTGTGAGGTAAAAAGAAAATGCATAGCTTCATTTTCCTATCTTTATTAAAAAAGAAATTAAAAATTATTTTGCATTTCTTTCTTGTTTATCATTACTTGTTTTTCAGAAGCTACCTTTTTTCATACTTTATCTCATAATTTCTTTTTTTGTTTTTATGTTACTTAAAATACTTGTCATATCGGATGATATGCGTCATATCGGATGATGACCGCGCCATGTCCGTTATATAATGCTTATATAAGACTCTCCGTCCGCACGTGGCATTTAGGGGAAAAATAGATTTATATTGGTTGGGTATAGGTCGCAATTCAAGGTTAAGGAACGGTGTTCTGTTGCAATAAGACAAACGAATTTGGAAAAAGCGTTTTAGGAATAATTAAAAAGATTGAAATTTGTTTCAATTTCTCCCCCTCCGGAAAAGACTTGCGTGAGGGGCCGGCTCCATCAGCAAGGCTCTCCATCAGGCGAGAACCGCGTAGACAAAAGAGTAACTTTGAGAAAAATTTTGAATAGTAATTTTGACTCAGGTGTTGAAATTTAAATTTTGTATTACTTTCATCTTTGTGTGTCTGCCCAGGTCAGGAAATTTAAAAACATCACTAAAGAAATAAAAATTTAAATATCAGTACACTTAACCCACTCGCTAGGGTGAGAATGGCAATATTTCAAAATCGTTACAAGAGAAAAATATACGAACACTAAATGTTGATATGATTAATATACTATAACATATTCAACCTTCGTATAGTCCTTTATATACCATTGGCAAGTGAAGGTTTATCATTAGAATGTAAAAAGTAAGTAATAATTCACAAAATAAAATGATATGAAGATTTAAATACACAACAACTGTTTCTTTTGTTGACCATGGTAACACTACAATATTCAATAAAATTTTAATATAAAATGGAATGTAAAAATGCAAAAAATCTTATTAAGTAATACAATATATCACATTTGGTTGTTTTTGTAAAGGTGTTAGTGTTTGTGTGTGTGTATCCCTCAACTGCCTTAGGTTCAAATTCTTTCATAACTCTACTACTAAGGAGTGAGGGGTGTGTTGTTGTTTGTGTAAAAGTGTAAGTGGCCGTACTGTGGATAACCGTTATTCTCCCATAGGACATGACAGCCAAAACAACATTTTGTTTAGGACGAAGGTGGGAAATAGGAAATGTGAACGTTTAGCATGCCTATGGAAGTATGAGTAGGAACTGGGAGGGCAAAAGGGGTGGTCAGCCCAAGGCCTGTCTTTAGTCATTATTTTCAAGTATTTATTTCTCAGCACTTCAAGTGACTGAATAGGTGAGGCAAAAAAAAAATTAAAAAGGATTCTAAACAGATGGGATGACTTCCAACGCGCGGGTAGAGGTGGGTGATAGGATAGAGTATTCAAGAAGGAGACAATTTACTCAAAGATGAAAGAATTAGAGTTGTCATTTCCAGTGGTTTCACCCATGAGATCCAAAAGTTCACACATAAAAGGTTTTCTAAGAGGAAGTTTAAAAGATAGGTTTTTTTTAAAAAATTTCTAATTTATGTAGACAACACGCAAAGTTTAACTATAAAAAATGGAGTCAAGAGGTGTTAGGCACCCAAAAATTTTAAAATCAAAAAGGAAAAGGATCTAAGGGGTCATGAAGTTTGTCATTCGCAGTTAAACATCATTGCCACTCTCATCGGACTAGAAAGTCGCTAAATTGGGGCCAGAATAGCCTGGAAATCCATTTGGATCTTCCCGCGCAGGTTCGAATCCTGCCGACTTTAATAGTTGTAACGCTTTTATGTCGAGGAGCTTCAGAGTGGCAGATAAAAAGGAATATAGGTCTTGGAAAGTAGTCGTCGAACGATTTAGGCAATGCGTGTGGTCGAACGTAAGTCAGGCGGCTGAGAATTTAAATCGAAAGTCCAGACGCGGAACACAGACGTTCAAACGCTGATTAAATCGTCGTTTTATTTTGGATTACTTCGAGGTTTTAATTGCACTTCATAAAAGTCACAGTTCAATTTATTAAAGGATTATCATATTTCAACACTGCCCCGAGGCTGTCGGAACAGCACAGGATAAAATAAAAAACAAAGGGACGCAACGCGCCCAAAATTACATCTTGACAGTACCGTGGCAGAACACAAAGAGACTCGGAATTATTGAGAAAGGCGCGGATTTTGAGGCGGGGTGAACTTCAATTGGTTAAAAACTGACACATGACTATAAGGCGTCATATCGGTTGATGATCGCGCCATGAAAGTTATATAATGCTTATATAAGAATCTCCGTCCGCACGTGTCATTTAGGGGGAAAATAGATTTATATTAGTTGGATATAGGTCGCAATTCAAGGTTAAGGGACGGTGTTCTGTTGTTGCAATAAGACAAACGAATTTGGAAAAAGCGTGTTAGGAATAAGTAAAAGGATTGAAATTTGTTTCATATATATATATATATATATATATACAAGATCTCGTCTGGCAGCACTAGAAGTGACGGGTATATAAAGAGTGCCGGAAGCAATCGGAAAACATTGTAATCGTTGGAGAAATGCAGAAACGTAGCGATTTATCTGATGTCCAAAAGGGTATTATCATTGGCTTTCGGATGACAGAGAAGGTGGAAGCTATTCCAAAATGGCGAATTTTGCCTCAGCTAGATGTCCACCGAGTGGTGACAGATGGCTTTTTCCAATGAATAACGTTTTTATGTTCCATAGGGCAAATGGACGTTGGCGTATTCGGCATGAAACGAGAGAAAAAAAAGCCTTTCAACAATTACCGGAAGAATCCAAGCTAAAGGAGGCAAAGTTATGGTCTGAGGAATGTGTTCGCGGCATTCTGTGGGTGTACTCATAGTTCTGGAAGGCACTCATAGTTGTTGACGCCCATAGTTGTGGAGGATCAAGAATGCATCTATGCTTGCGGATCTCTACATGCGAAATTGTTTTCCCGCTGCACGATGGCATTTTCCAGCAGGACAATGCGACGTTTCATACAGTTTGCATTGTACTTGCATAGTTCGATCAGCACCAGGCGGAGTTTACAATATTCCCCTGGCCCCCAAATTCCCCGGACTTAACACCACAAAGACGGGATTCTTTTTTCTTACTAAAACGACTGATCGGTATGTCGATTTGGACATTTTTACGTTTAAAAATAAAATTAAGAATTTACAATAGTTAATGATTTTTTAAAAAAATGGTTAAATACTTTAAATTTTGAAGTATTTCATACCAATATATAATAAATTAGTATACCTTTAGATATATTTTTATGTAGGTATGTCGAGCTGACAACCTGGTATGGTTTATCCGTAAAAATATAAGCATGATTTGTGCAGATCTTATTTTTCAACACCAATATTTCCGAAGAGCCTATATTTCTGTAATTTTCAAAAGGAGGAAGAGACGAAAAGTAACTAACATTTTTCCGGTATCATTTTAAATATTTCTGCCTGTTTTCTATGTTACCGCTTCTCGAGAGCTTGGCGCCATGATTGTTCCCCCTTCTGTGGCGCGTTGGCGCTAGTTTTGCTTTGTACGGCTACCTTGTGGATGTCGAAGTTCATTCACCTCGAAGCTTGCTCGAAGCTTGTTGTTCGTCGCTATGTCTCGTCGGTGCGTTGTGTGCACACTTTAAAACTCTCGTTGTTTGTTGAAAATAAAAACATTTCGAACGAATTTACAGTCCATAAATTTAAATATGTTAACGAACCAGCAAAACGAACGAGTTTAAGTGGTTAACGAGTTAACGAACCAGTTTAAGTGGTAAATCGTACCATTGATTTGGTCCGCTCTCTCGGAGATCGAATCTTTTAATTTCAGCTATATAGCCATTTCGTTTTGTTCTCGGATTTTAATTATGGCGGATGAAGACATTACATAGTAGAATAGGACGCGTGGTGGAATTAAAGCGCAAATAACAAGATTGCAATCATCGATAAAGGATCAAGAAACTAATAAAGATGTCGAAATAGAAGAAATCAAAGTCAAATTGGATAAAGTTCGTAAACTAAACGATCAAATCGAGTGTTTGCGTCTAGAATACTACAAAGTTGTAAAAGATGAAGATTTGAATGATATCGAAGATAGTTTTGCTGAAATCGAGTCTGATATTCTGAAACTTCTTAAACCTCAAACGTATTTATAATAATTGCATTCATAATAATGTTGAAAATAGTAATGCTAGTACTCAAATTATAACTAATAATGCCCAAATTAAACTACCAGAAATTCCATTACCGAAGTTTTCGGGTAATATTGAGGAATGGAACTTGTTTAAAACTCAATTTGATTCATTAATTTCGTCGAATAATCAACTATCTGAGTCGCAAAAACTATACTACTTGCAGTCATGCTTAGTGGGAAGTGCGGCTGGGATAATGTCAACTGACGACTCCTTTTGTTCTTTATTAAAAGCTTTGGAAAATAGGTTTAATAACAAGAGACTTATGGTAAATACCCACATTTCAGAATTACTTTCGATTGAAAGGTTACACAACGAATGTGCTAAGGATTTAAGATCACTAATTGACCAGCTATATAAAAATTTAAGAGCTCTAAAATTATTAGATTTGGATTTAAATAAATTAAGGAAGCTATGTTGATAAAAATTGTTTTGCAAAAGTTAGATAAAGAAACGCGTAAACAATCTGAAATGACTTTAACGTCAAATGAGTTAACAAATTGGAATACGTTTACAACTTTTATTGAAAAAAGATGTCAAATTTTGGAAAATCTATAAAATGATATCAGCCAACCACCAAAATCGAAACTGAATTTTCAGAATTCCAAAACTTGCACTTTCGTAAAGAAAATGAATAATTCTTCATCTAAGTGCCCAGTATGCCATTTATCAAATCATCCTATTTATAAATGTAGGAATTTTGTTGACTTGAATGCTATGGAACATAATAATATGGTTAAAAATCTCTCACTTTTTCTTTTATGTTTTAATTCGGGGCATAAATTGACTTCTTACCGCTAACCTAAGTATTTGTGTAAGATTTGTAATAGTCGTCATAATTATCTCTTACACCGACATGGCAATCAATCAGACGAAGAATTGAATATTGCGCAAGCTGAAACAATAACTTCAGAGCTTAAAAATGACTCGCCACCTGCAGATACTTCTTCCTCTGCTTGTTTGTTTATAAAAAATAAAAGTGTTCTCCTTTCAACAGCTGTAGTACTTGTGCAAAATATTTATGGCCAATTTATGAAAACAAAAGTAATCCTTGACAGTGCTTCTCAGTCTAATTTCATGACTAAGCAATTTGTTGATAATGCTAATTTAAGGAAGCAAAAAATAAATATTTCGGTTTCCGGATTAGGAGGAATACCTACTCTAATTGAATATGAAGTTTTTGATAACATAGCAAATGGAAATGGATCGTTCTTTTCGTTGCAAAACTTTTTAGTCGTCGATAATATTACGGATATGGTTCTGGTAACAAATTTGAATTTAGAAAATATAGAAATTCCACAAGTTATGTTGGCAGATCCTGAATTTACCAAGCCATCCCAAATTGATATGCTGTTGGGATCAGAAACTTTCTTTGAAATTGTTAAGGGTGAACAAATACGTTCATCTGTAAATTCATTAATATTTCAGAATACTGTGTTTGGTTATGTCGCTAGTGGCTATGCAAATACAAATAAACAAGGGCCATATACTAATTTATGTAGTTTAATTTGCCAAAGTGAAAACATAGAAAGTATAATCGAAAAATTCTGGTCTGTGGAAAATATTAGTGAGGATCAGACTATCCTTAGTAAAGAAGAAGAGTTTTGTGAGTCACATTTTAAAGAAACTCACAAAAGAAATAAAGATGGTCGCTTCGTAGTTAAAATTCCCATGAAAGAAAGATCTTTAGGTGAATCTAAAGCCTTAGCCATCGTTAGACTTAATCAATTAGTCAAGCGGTTGCATAAAAATTCGATGATGCAAAATTTATATAAAGAATTTGTAACCGAATATGAAAATTTGGGTCATATGGAAAAGGTAGATAACGATCAGAATTTTGAAGGGTCGTATTATTTGCCGCATCATGGTGTTTTCAAACCTGAAAACTCGACCACAAAATTAAGGGTTGTATTTAACGCTAGTGCTTCTAGTACTTCGGGACAAAGTCTAAATGACTTGCTTCTTGCCGGTGCAGTGCAAGAAAACATTTGTGATATAGTGGTGAGATTTCGGACATATAAGTACGCCTTTACTGCAGATATTAAAAAGATGTACCGTAAAATATTGATTGATGAATCTCAAAGAAATTTACTAATGATGTTATGGAAAGATAACATAAATTAGTTAGCAACTACATATCGGCTTAACACTGTCACCTACGGCACAAAATCGGCCCCATTTCTAGCTATTCGTTGTTTGAAGCAGCTCGCTTTTGATGAAGCAGAGAAATTTCCGCTGAAGTTACCCTTAATGATGTTTACATGGATGATTTTGTCTCGGGTGCTTCTACTTTAGAAACTGCACGAGAATTGCAGTGCCAAATTGCAGAGAATTGCAGTTGACGCAAATGCTTCACACTTGTGGAATGCAACTCCACAAATGGAAGTCGAATTCCCATGACCCTCTATTTACTTCGTGTTTAGATCCAACTGTCAAAGCACTATGAATAATTTGGAACCCTCATGAAGACATATTTTGTTTTGAAGTTCTGATAAGTGAGAAATATTCTTACACTAAACGTGATGTCTTGTCAACAATTGCAAGACTGTATGATCCTCTTGGATTGATAGGCCCAATCATCACTAAAGTTAAGCTTTCTTGGGATGAACCTTTGCCAGAAAATATTTTGTTAGAATGGAAACAATTTGTTTCGTGCCTAAGATCTGTTGAAGAAATAAAAATTAACAGATATGTGTTGACTGACAGTGCCGATAAGATCATACTTCGAGGGTTTTCTGATGCTTACGAATCTGCGTATGGATCAGTTGTCTATCTAATTTGTATTGCTAAGGACAATATTGTGTCTTCTCATCTCATAGCCAGTAAATCTCGTGTTGCACCATTAAAAACTATGTCTGTGCCTCGCCTTGAGTTATCAGGATGCCTACTCTTATCCCAAATGATAGTCAAAGTTCGCAACTCTTTAAAGTTGAAATTTGATGAAGTCTGTCTTTACACTGATTCGACAATTGATCTGGCGTGGATCAAGACACCGGCATATAAACTAAAGACTTTCGTTGAAAACAGAGTTTCTAAAATCCAAAGCTTAACGGAATCGCATCAATGGAAACACATTTTTTCATCTAATAATCCTGCTTATATAATTTCTCATGGATCTTCGCCCCATGAACTTTCAAGTTTGTTGCTGTGGTGGCAAGGTCCTGGACTTGTAGAGGAATCCATTGGTACCCCCATCTCAGTTGATGTGCTTCTTCAAGATTCGCAGCTTTACCAAGATGAACTTAAAAATCTTTCTGACATTAACTTAATTAGCACTAAAAAAATACATTGTGGAGTGATTTCCTTTATTTGTCGAATAACTACGTTAAATTAATCTGTATTTTTAGTTTTATTTGCAGGTTTATATTCAATGTTAAAAACAAAATGAAAATAATCGGCCCAATTTCAAACGAGGAATTAGAAAGGGCTAAAATGAAATTAATTAAAAATATTCAAGTAAATGAATTTGATAAGGAAATCAAAACACTAAAGAACGGTGAATCGGTGAAGAAAGGCCAGGTAAGCCACTTAAATGCTTTTTTTGACGAAGAAGATTTGTTAAGAGTAGGTGGTCCTTTGGTTCATGCCAATATAAATTATGATAATAAACATCAAATAATACTACCTAGAAAACACAAACTGACTACTCTCATATTCCAGCATTATCATTTAAAGAACTTTCATGCAGGACCTCAATCCTTATTATATTTTGTTCGCCAAGAATTTTGGCCCATTGGAGATAAAAATATCGCAAGAAAGGTAATGCATAACTGTGTAACTTGCTTTAGACACAAACCTACTACTTTAGATCAATTAATGGGAGATCTGCCACCAGAGAGAGTCAACCCCAATCCAGTCTTTTCTAACACAGGTGTAGATTTTTGAGCTCCCTTTTACATTCTGTATAAACATCAAAGAAAGGGTAATTTACACAAGGTGTATGTAGCTATTTTTGTTTGTCTAGTTACTAAGGCCATACATCTTGAGATAGTTTTCGATTTAACATCACAAGCATTTATTTCTTGTTTGGAGAGATTTTTCTCCCGTAGAGGGAAATGTTCAACCTTATTTAGCGATAATGCTGTTTGTTAAGATATTTCTAGGAGCTAGCCTAGAATTGAAAAAAACTCGCGTCAATTGCTAATTTTCCTGATGAATGTCTATCTAGGCTTTTGGCTACTGAGAATATCTCCTGGAAATTCCTTCCCCCTAGAGCCCCGAATTTCGGTGGACTCTGGGAGTCAAGCGTCAAGTCAAGCATTATGTAAAAAGAACTGTTGCTGATGTCAAATTATTTTATGAGGAATTTTTGGCGGTTGTCACCCAAGTTGAAGGCATCTTAAATTCAAGGCCAATTTCTCCTTTATCATCTCATGCTTCGGACTTAGAATCCTTAACTCCTGATCATTTTTTAATAGGTCGGCCCATAAATTCGATCCCAGAGTCTCCGTTAATAAATGAATCAGACAATAAATTATCCCGTTGGCAACGATTAACCAAAATGGTTGAATTTGGAAACGTTGGTCCATTGATTATTTAAACCATTTGCAAGAACGGAAAAAATGGCAATTTGCTAAAAATAACATTGACGAAAATGCAATGGTTCTACTAAAGGAAGACAACCTTCCACCCTTTAAATGGTGTCTTGGCAGGATAAGTCAAGTCATTCCAGGCAAGGATGGCAAAATTCGCGTAGCAATTGTAAAAACTAAAAATGGTTACTTTAAAAAACCAATTTCTAAAATGTGCCTCCTACCCATTGAAAATTGATTTCTTTGAAGTTTTTATAAGCAAAATAGATCTGTACGTATTTAATTGTATATATTTTCTGTATATTTACTTTAACGTTATTTTTATGTACAATTTTATTTTTCTGTATATATTTACTTTCACTTTACTTTCTGTACAACTGTATATACTTTAATATTTACAAAACAAAAATGGAATGCCAATTTTTTGCATTGTGCTGAACTTCGAAAAATTATTGTAACTTGACTTGTAATTTGTGTTGCATGTCATAGACAAGCAACGCCGGTATGTTACCGCTTCTTGAGCTCTTGGCGCCATGATTGTTCCCCCTACTGTAGTGCGTTGGAGCTAGTTTTGCTTTGTACGGCAACCTTGTGAATGCCGAAGTTCATTCACCTCGAAGCTTGCTCGAAGCTTGTTGTTCGTCGCTATGTGTCGTCGGTGCGTTGTGTGCACATTTGAAAACTCTCGTTGTTTGTTGAAAATAAAAACGTTTCGAACGAATTTACAGTCCATAAATTAAAATATGTTAACGAACCGGCAAAGTTTAAGTGGCAAATTGTACCAGCCGTCAAACTGATGGCTTTCAGTAGTAGTAGATATACAACACATTTTCTCCCCCCTCTTTACAATCGAATATAATTTTGTAAATGTGTGTGCATATTTCGCGTAAATTAGAAAAAGTCATAAAATTTCAGAAACCCGAGGAAATAAATACAGACATAGCGCTCAATAGTATGTCCGAAACCGTCAAAATGACGGCAGTTGTCTTTCTAGTGTTATACCCTATAGAGAATCTGTGGGACCACCTCCATCGGGTTTTTCGAACCATGGATCCTCAACCGCGTAACCTATGGCAGCTGACCACGGAGTCGGCATTACTCCACATGCCTTTGTGTAGCTTTTAGAACCTCATTAATTCCCTTCCTGCCCATCTCACAGCGGTCCGTATTGCGAAAGGGGGTTATTCTGGCTTTTGTTAGGTGGTCACATCAATGTGACAGGACTGTAAATAGTATATATATATATATATATATATATATCTTCTTTATATATAAAAGGCAAAGTCTGTGTGTGTGTGACCGAGTTTTTGTCTGCTCGCGGCGCAGCGCAAAGACGGTAGGTCGGACAGTCTTGAGATTCGACACGAAGATGCCTCCCGAGGTCTCATTATGCACCTCGAAGCCCTTTTTTCGATTTTTTAATTAGATTTTCCGTAATTAAATATTTAGTCGCGATTTGGAGCTCCCGGACGAGTAAAAGCTTTGTAAATCCTAACTTATCCATCCAAGAATTTTTTTTTCGGACGAGCCTATACGGGAAAGATGGCACTATACGGAGATCACAATTAAAATTGTCTGTCTTAATTTATCGATTAATTGTGATTTTTTTTTCGATCGCCTGTACGCACCCGTTTTTCGGAAAAAAACGCGATTTTGTCCGTGACCCTTTTTTCCAAATTGTCGAATCGATACGTAAATGTCGTTACATTTTTACGAAATTTTTATCTCAGAGACCCTAGACATCACAGTTTCGAAAGCCAGAACCAACATTAATTTACAAATTGTAGTTATTTTTTAATAATTTATTTTATGATTCGGAAACTCTTGCGAGAAATCTCATTTTGGAGATTCTGTTCTTCATTTCCGGACGAAGGTAAAGCGGGTGAAAATAGGAGAAAAACCAGTTTTTCGACGTCATGCACGTGATGTGTTGGGGCGTTTGTTTTCTATAAGGGATTGGATGGTTAAAGGAAATCGATTACTATTGCAGTGATAATCGATTAAAAAATCACATTTAGTAATGCCGTAATTTTTTTGGCCAGCACTTAGTTAATATCATATAATTTGTGGTGTATTTGTGGAAAAAATCTATGAAGATTTCAAAGAATTTCAGCATGTGGAGGATGTGATATATTCGCTTTCAAGGAAATCGATTACTATTGCAGTGATATTCGATTAGTAATCCTATGTCAAAAATTTTGCCAAAATGTGCCAGAAAGGATTAAATTTATATGGGTAAAATAATGTATCGTGGTGAGGAAAAGGATGACAGCGACGCCCATTAACAAAGGGTTAAGGCTACTAAAAAATTGGTAATTACATTACCCGAGCAACGCCGGGACGGGTACAGCTAGTATATATATATATATATATATATATATATATATATATATATATATATATATATATATATATGTGTGTGTGTGTGTGTGTGTGTATGAAACGATAAACCTTTCCCTTCATTAACTTTGCCTTACTGCAACAGAACATTATCCTCAATTTGATTTTGATCTA
Source organism: Dolomedes plantarius (assembly GCA_907164885.2). Lineage (NCBI taxonomy): Eukaryota > Metazoa > Arthropoda > Arachnida > Araneae > Dolomedidae > Dolomedes > Dolomedes plantarius. Next base: position 137,374,141 of record OU015491.1, on the reverse strand, counting down.
AATACTTAAAATTAAGGGCTTGTTTAAGGGGTAAAGTAACCTATTAGTTTTCCCCTTAAACAAGCCACGGGCCTACAAGTTATATAAGAAAAAATTTCTAGAAGCCTGATGCAACCTCGTCCGATGCGGCGTGATGAGGTCAGGTGTCACTTTTTAACCAATTAAACGTTTTGCGCGCCTGTACCCTCGCTAACGTCAGCGTTCCTCGGCTCCTCTTTTCAGCTTTTTGTGTTCGTATTCAAACCCAACATGACGTGAGTTTTAACTCTCCGTCCATATCTTCGCAGCGTTGCGCTTCCGGGGTTTTTAGCGAAATAAGTGATCTGTAGAAATGTTTGATGTACGGATGTCCAGCGAGAAACTACCTTGTAATAAAAACCTTTAGAAATGTAGCTGATTCCTCCGTCATTCTGGAAGTGTCCTTATCTCCCTGGACTCTTTTTTGTGTTCGCTCCCAAATCATTAACATGTAGAGTTTTTAAATCTCGGTCCATTTTGTTAACAGATGTTAAGGTATGTGACTACCCTCAAATCGCTGTTTTTTCGAAAAATTTCGATTTTTTTATTATTTTAAATTAAAGTTCAAACATTTAGGATCCTAAAATGCTTTACTTTTGATTCAGCGATAATTAGAAGCAAAGTTCTAGCCCAAATTATAAACCGGAAATGAACTTTCTGAAACCGAAAGTGCCCTTTTAAAGGGCCACGGAAATGTAATCAATGCATTTATACAGTTATTCTTTACTTTTAAACAATTTTCATGCTCATTTTTCACTTTTAATGTAGAATTAAGTTTCCTCTATTTACTTTTTATAGTTTTAAGACCATTATAAGACCATTAAAGTACTTTGTGGAAAGGGTAAACTAACTGACATCTTTATAGACAAGCTATAGAACTATTATGGGATTGTAATTCGTAGCAATTTTGGAAATCTTCAAAATATGTAATCAGAAGTATTACCTGCTTTTTTCATTGTTGCTCAAGCAATGAAAAGTCAATGCATGGACAGTAGGGTGGAACGAAAAAAACTTTTTTTCGAATTTCAATATGCTCTAGTTTTCAAAAGTTGCCTTTTAACAAAATAAAGACGGAAATTAAATATTAGCGTAATTGGTGCATGTTTTCAGTTAGCGCAAGAAGGGCAAACTTTTGGTTTTTATTAAATTTTTGACAAATTTCGCAATTATTTTGAAATTGAATACACTTGTAGTACAAAAAAGTAGCAAAATATGTAATTTAAACATTCCTTTTAGTCAGGAGATCTGCTAAATAGATTATATAATACGTTTTACTTCATAAAAATAGTACACATAAAGGCACTTAAGGACAAGGCACTTAAAGACACTCGGACATCACGGTGGAACAAAAACTTTTTTTTCGGAATTTCAATATGCTCTAGTTTTTAAAAGTTGTCTTTTAAAATTGAAATAAAGAATATAAAATTTTTTTGCTTTACTAAAATATTTTCAAGTGCCGCAAAGGGCTTCAAAATGGATATTTTTATGAAAAAGTGATTAAATTTGTATTTTTTGTTAATTTCTTTTATAGTATATTAAAGTAATGTATATTTTCTGTAAATAAATTATTCAAAATATGATATTTTGACAGAAAACTCGCATATTCTAAGTATTTCTTATTTTTAGATGCCATAACAGAACAACTGATTTTGTGGAATTTCGCGATTTTCATCATATTAATTTTACAGTAACATATTCTTATAATACACATTGGAATGAAAGAAAAACAATTTTTAATTGACGGAGCTTAGTTAAAATAAGTAAATCACACTTATTTAGAAAAATATTAATGTAATGTCTATAAAGGCAAAACGTTATTTTGAAAAAAATATTCATGCTTTTCAAAAGTCCATAGTAATCACACTTGGTTTCCATTACTTATTTCACTGACACATTGAATTGTTTTATTGTTTCAAATTTTGGCATTATCTTTTGAGGATGTATTTTTGTTTTTATCAATGCATCTCTTGCAGAAGTACCACGAAAGGACAAGAATAACACGGTAACTAATTTAACATAAATAATTGAAAATAAATTCTCAAAAGATAATGCCAAAATTTGAAACAATGAAACAATTCAATGTGTCAGTGAAATAAGTAATGGAAACCATGTGTGATTACTATGGACTTTTGAAAAGCACGAATATTTTCTTCAAAATAACGTTTTGCCTTCATAGACATTACATTAATATTTTTCTAAATAAGTGTGATTTGTTTATTTTAACTAAGCTCCGTCAATTAAAAATTGTTTTTCTTTCATTCCAATGTGTATTATAAGAATATGCTACTGTAAAATTAATATGATGAAAATCGCGAAATTCCACAAAATCAGTTGTTCTGTTATAGCATCTAACAATTAGAAATACTTAGAATATGCGAGTTTTCTGTCAAAATATCATATTTTGAATATTTTATTTACAGAAAATATATATTATTTTAATATACTATAAAAGAAATTAACAAAAAATACAACTATAATCACTTTTCATAAAAATATCCATTTTGAAGCCCTTTGCGGCACTTGAAAATATTTTAGTAGGGCAAAAAGATTTTATATTCTTAATTTTAACTTTAAAAGACAACTTTTGAAAACTAGAGCATATTGAAATTCCGAAAAGAAATTTTCGTTCCACCGTAATGTCCGAGTGTCTTTTAAGTGCCTCGTCCGTAAGTGCCTTTATGTGTACTATTTTTATGAAGTAAAACGTATTATATAATCTATTTAGCAGATCTCCTGACTAAAAAGAATGTTTAAATTACATATTTTGCTACTTTTTTGTACTACAAGTGTATTCAATTTCAAAATGATTGCGAAATTTGTAAAAAAATTAATAAAAACCAAACGTTTGCCCTTCTTGCGCTAACTGAAAACATGCACCAATTGCGCTAATATTTATTTTCCGTCTTTATTTTTTTAAAAGGCAACTTTTGAAAACTAGAGCATATTGAAATACAAAAAAAAGTTTTTTTCGTTCCACCCTAATGGACAGTGTCCTGAGGGTCCCGAAAGTTGGTGTAAATACAAGGAAGCATTGCATCATGGAAAGCAGTTTTCGGAAAAATCTCCAGGACTTCCAGTTACAATTATCAAAATTATAAAACCAGCTTACTTAGAACTTTGCGATCAGAAGTTACTAAAAAAGTATTTGCATGGCATGTCTCAAAAGAATAATGAATCATTTAACATTGTTTTGTGGAATATTTTGCCTAAAGAAAATTGTGTTCAACTGCAAACATTGTTATTAGGGGCTTGTATTGCAGTGTTACTGTTTAATTCAGGTTTTATGGGTCTCGTACCTGTTTTCAATTATTTAAAAATAAAAACTGAACCAGAAATGTTGAAAAAGTACATGGAAATTGTCATTGAGCGAATAAAGCAATCGAGGCGACAAATTCTGCCAACTAAAAAAACATTCAGAAAAATACTAAAAGCTAAAAGAAAATCAAAATTAATTAAAAAGGAAGCCACGGAAGGCTTGACTTACAAATATGGTGAATTTTGAGGTTGTAAAGTTTATACATAATTTTTTGTGCTACATTAAAATTTTTATTTGCGTTTTCTGGAAAACTGCATTTTTCATTTTTTACATTTACGATAAATCTCATTCCTTAAAAGATTTCTAAGATATTGAAATAAAATTTTGTCAGAAGGTTCTGCTCCTCTAGGGGTATGTTGTGAACTAAAATATAACTTGTAAGTATGTATTTATTAATTTAAGAGCTATTTTTATCGAAAAATACATAAAAACCTTTTTTTTAAATCTTGTTGTGTATACAAAATTTAGCATATGTTAGTAAGTTTAAGGGGTATTGAAAATATTTTAGTTCACAACACAAGTAAGTGATTTACTAATATATTGTTGAAAAAAAAGTGAAATATATTGGTTAGATTTTGTTTTAGAAGATTTGGCGTAAACGCTAATTTTTACTAAAATTTGACTAAAAATTGCCTAAATTTGAAAAGTTAATGAAAATTCCATTAAACCTTTTTTTTTTAATTCATAGTTTTATTCCCTGTTCTAAATAAAAACACTTGTGTTTCATAAAAATTTCGTATTTTTCAAAAAAAGTGCCCAAAAGGTAGTCACATTCCTTAATGGAAACTCGCAAACAAGAAAAGTACCTTTTAATAAAGATTAGAAATGCGATGGACTCTTCGTCTCTGGATTTGATTGAGTTGGTTTTTACTTTGGCCAGCCACTCGTGTTTCTGAAAACAACCACGACTACCCCCGAACTGTCCGAAAAGCTACGAGTTGACCGCTTCGTTATTATTTACCAAGAATTCAGTTATCATTTCTAAAGTCGCGCAGGAACAATCTTCCTATGCGCGGGAAATACCCCAGATGGATTTCAATGTGTGTTTCCGAGAAAATTAGGCAATGCTTCGATTAAGCGATTTTCTAGTCCGATAAGAGTGACGATAAGTTCGAAACGAAAACGAAAAAGAAAAAAAATATGATGAAATCAGAAATCCTCCCACATTCCACCGGAGATTTCAGAATAATAATATTGGAGATTGCCATATACAGAAACAAAAGGTTCCGGAGTCGAAAATTAGCCTTTTTCATGTTACCGAGGATCGTACAGTTGCCCTGTTGGATATTGTGTGTGAGATTTTGCGCGTAATTCTCAACTGAAAGTTCACCAATGAAGACCACACTGTGTTGCGTTCCGTTCTTGTGATTAACCTTCATCTAGTTTTGTGGATTATACGCAGTGATTTTGACTCTCCCCAAACACTATGCAGTGTTCCAGAACTATGTCGGAACAGTAAAACCAGAACATTCAAAGGTCTCTTGGATATCAGGGAAATTTTGACTGATTGCGCCAAGGACCCCATATAAATAATGATATGCCTAAATAGTTTGGAAAAAAAGGTTCATTTTCTAAAACTTGATTTATAAAAATAATATTGGTAACATACAGGTAAGTTAATATTCGTGAAGAATTTTTAAAAAAGGTGAAGCAATTTAATTGCGTTATTTTTCAATAAGAAATATTATACGAGATTTTTGTGCAGTGAATAAAATCTTACTAATATTATGTGTTTTTAAAATACGGTATGACAAATATAATACTTTTCCATTGATATGAGGTATGAAGGCTTATTGGAATATTTGAATTGTGTTGAAAAAGTTGAATAAATATGAGTAAATTAACATATTTAACAACTAAAGATTCATTAAAGGTTTTGAACAAAGAATGAGTAATTTTAACATGTGTTCTTCAGATATGGTTCATAATTATTAAATAGATTACAGAAAAGAAGATGAATAATAAAAAATGATAAAATTTAGCTATGATAAAATAACCGTGATGGAAAATTAATTCCATACTTTTAATATCTAGTTTACTCTTTTGATATATGTTAATAGCCTCATTTATTATGTATTTTAGTTTCATTGAGTGTTTTTAGTGTAATTAATAAAAAGTTGATATGGTTGTATTTTGATACTAGGTTTCAGAACGATTATATTTTAGTGATATATATTTCATTTTGTTTTGTGCCCATATAAAAAATATGTGCAATGTTCTTTTAAATCTTGCGGAGTAGATGAGGTCAGCTCGGCGGCAGCTACGCATTATTGTGAGCACATGGTTGAAAGTCATAACTTTGCTGATCATCAGTACTTTCGATAAACATGAGTCAAGTAGAGGCTGAAATTCTTTTCATTTATTTATATCATGATATATTTTTGATTTCGCGTTTCTTTGCCGTGTTAAAGGTTACGTTTTCTGGATTTTCGCGTAGGATTTGAGCATTATTTATATAATTTGAATATAATATTTTTTACATCGAGTGATTTTTAACATTTTCAGTTTATTAGTGATTTTTAATGTGTTATGAGATTTTAAGAGAAGTTAATAATTGAAGAAGATATGGAAATTTGGATTGATCATATTTTCATTTAGTATGTCATGTTGTTATATGCAAAGATGAAAAATAATATTTAGTGTTAATTCCAGTCATTTAATGCTTTCATTTTTATTTTGTATTATTGTGGTACATCTATTGCAAAGCCTGGGACTTTGATTATCTAAAACAAAGCCTGAGAATTTCAACTATAAACTAACATAAAAGTGTCATGGAACTTTAAAACAAAATTCTCTCAGGTACCATAAATTTATTTAGTGTATTTTTTGAAATGTTTTTGATGTTCTCTATTTTTATAATGAATATTTTGATGTTTTGAATTTTTATGGGCCTACGTTATTTAATGATTGATGATTTTGGTATCCGGATACTCTCGAATTAAACCAAGAAAGGAAATTGGAAATCCCTGACATGTGTTTTAAACTTGATCCTGTGTTTCTCCTCTACGACTTTTTATATTTTAGACTCTGAACTTATCCTAAATTACCCTACCATTACCTGAATGTGCACTCTTCTAACTGAATATTGAAAGTATTGAGAAAGTAATGAACCCGAATTAAGTCAAAATCTGTTTCCTCCAATAACATACCCTCAACCAAATTATAATTTAATTCCCAAATTATTCTGTTAAACCCAGAACTTCAATTATAATAAAATTCCAAGAGATTCTGTTAGACCCAGAACTCAAATTATAGTAATTCCCTTGTGATTCTGTTAAACCGAGATCACAATTTTTGATACAAATCCAAATGATTCGGTTAGACCCCGAACGCAAAGCCACCTACGACCCATCCAACCCAATAGTAACTCAGTTCGCCTGAATTTAGTGTGTTTTCCCAAGATTTCTGTGGAGCAATTGTCACACCGCAGACTGTCACTATTGAAAACCTATGCTAAGTTCACTGGTACAGTGGTATAAATTCAGTTTTTCCCCAAAGATAAATATAATGTTGAGTGTTATTGGTTAAACTGAAATTTTAAGACAACTTTTAAAAGAATTATTTTAAAACCTGCTTTTTTCTAATTGAACAATTTTCCTAATTGAAATTTTTATTGCCAAATTACCTTTATTTCGTTTGTTTGCTATGTTGAACTGTATTGTTATGCCATCCTTATTAATTTGTTTCCATGGTGAATTTTGAAAACTCATAAGTATGCGTCTAAAGATATTTACCACCATTTCAAAAATTACACTTCCTACTCCTCATGAAACCTAACTCTAATGTTGAAAGACCTTTTGATTAAAGAGTTCCTATTCCAACGATACTAAAAATTGATAATCCACCTGGCGAATTTAAATTACATCCTGAAAAACGACAAACCTCATGAACCCAGAGATCCATTTCCTTTTGATTTTATTTTTTTGGTGCCTAATATCCTTGACTTCCTTTAGGTGATTAAGCTTTGCGTGTCGTCCAAATAAATTGAATAAATAAAATTTAAAAAAAAAAAACCTGTCTTGTTTAAACTTCCTCTTAGAAACCTATTATGTGTAAAATTTCTGGATCTAATGAGTGAAACAACAGAATGTGAGAGTATAATTTTTTTTCCCCTTTTAAATTTTAGTACTTATTTTACAAAAACAAATATTGTGATATATTGTGTAACTTAATAAAATGTTATTTTTTTATACATTCCATTTTAAGTGTATATTAAATTTTGTGTGAATATTGAAATACTGCCATACTCATCCTAACATGTAACTTAAGTGTATTCATATCTTCTTATTTTGTTTAGAAATATTGTATGACATTCCATGACTGGTGCGAAAACACAAGGATGATATTTAAGCAAAATTTTCAATTTTCAATTCCTGAACCAAAACTTTTTCAAAATTATTCCTCAAAATTATTATTCAAAATTACTCTTTTTGTCATACGCAGTTCTCGCCTGATGCCTTGCTGATGGAGCCGGCCCCTCTCACAAGTCTTTTCCGGAGGGGTGGAATTGAAAGGATAATCCTTTCCCTTCATTAACTTTGTCTTATCGCAACAGAACATTATCCCTCAATTTGATTTTGACATAAATACTCTAAATTAATCTATTAGTTTTCGCCTTAAACAAGCCACACGACTACATGTTATATAAGAAGAAATTTCTAGAAGCCTGATGCAACCTCGTTCGATGCGGCGTGATGAGTTCAGGTGTCACTTTTGAACCAATTAAAAGTTCAGTGCGTCCGTACTCAGGACGTGAACCTAGGATTTTCGCAGTCTTCTGTGTTCTGCTCGAGTCCGACAAATATGCACAAGTTTTAGCTCTACGTTCTTTTGTTTTATCCTGTGCTGTTCCGGCAGCCTCAGGACGGTTTTTTAGACATTACAACCCTGTAGTAATTAAAAACTGTGAATATAATGTAGTGTAATGAAACCATCGAAGTATTTCCAAAATAAAGAGACTGTTTCATCAACATTTCGGATGCCTGTGTTCCTCGACTGCATTATCTGTCTATGAGTTCTCTCCAGCAACCCCGCAACGACTAAAACCCGGATTACGGAACACTATGAGTTCGCCGAGCTGATGTTCATGGCTCACATCGTTAATTCATTACATATATATATATATATATATATATATATATATACATATATATATATATATATATATATATATATATATATATATATATATATATATATTATATATATATATATATATATACATATGTCTGTGTGTGTGTGCTTGCTTTCTTGCCTTAAAAATAGGATATTTTAAAAATAGTGTGTTTGTTGATATGCCGAAAGAGAAGAGATCCGAATTTAGATATAAGTAAAACCATTTACATTCATTTATAGAGAGTGGAGTAAATTATAAAGAATGACCCATTGTTTATAGCCTCCGGAAATGAAATATATACCTGATGTTCACGTAAGGACATTAAACAGAGTAAAAATTTTCTAACTGTATTATATTTGCAGATAAATGAACTACACTTGAAAATTTTCTAATTGTACCATATTTGCAGATAAAGGAACTGTGCTTTAATAGTGAATAACCCTAATTTAGGAAACGATATTTGAACGATATTTGAGTGGTTTGACATATTTGAATCTATGATACTAATACGAAATGGAAATTACTTCATTGTAATAATTTTCATACATTGTATCAGTGAAACATAAGCGAATATATTAAATAGCTACGTTAAGTCATACATATTTTATGTGATATTTGTTTCAAATATAATCATTCACAATTTCCTTGAACGACAGGTACTAATTTATTGATTTAATTCATATCATATTATTGTTATTGCTGATATTCTTTTTTATTGCTGATGCTTTATAAGAATAAATTTCTTTTGTGCGTTTTCACTTTATACACAAAGTATTCAGAAGGTAAAATTTTAGAGGTGGGGGTGGTTTACTGAATCAATTGTAAGTCCGCGCTTCAATAACTTACATTATATCTCAAAGAAAATGAAACTAGTTATTTTCACAATATTATATCGTTTAAAATTTCTCTTACTACATATACATATAGAAACAATTTATGGTATACGAAAACAAGGTTTATTTTCATATATTTGGATGACGTATAAAAAAAGAATTCATTAAAAATTAAAATTTTAAAAAAAATATTGCCATGAAGTCTGTAAAAGTTGTCAGTATACTTAAAATTCTTAACCAGTCTTGAATCATATTTTATTACTAAACTGACCCTCTATACTAATTTCTTATTCATAAAGATGAGAAAATATTCTTTAACCCTCCAACAGTCACGTGGTTGACATATGTCCCCCACCTGCTTTTATCTTCCCTAATGGCGGCCATTGGAAGGTTTGAAGTCTCCCCTTTTTCTTCTATCTTCAAATGAGCCTTCCCTCTTATCCCCTCTCTTTTCCCTTTAGTTAGTGCCTAACTGTTCTTCGATTGAATCGCGTCAAAATTCCCTGGTTGACAACAGTCTCCCACGCGACCACCTACGTAACTTTAGAAGGTAAGTGAATTTATTTTATTCTCCATATTATTTAGATTTTAGATCCTCTTATTTATTTATGATTAAAATTCTAATAAGAGAGAGTCAATCCCTTTTAGGTTCTTTATACCAAACTTTTTTTAATGACATTTTTTAATGTGATAAAAAAAAGTTTGTCAGAAATGTCAGAAAAAGGCGGGAAAACATTATAACACATCTTCCAGGGCCAAAAGGCATAGCAGCAAAACTTTTTTCTCCAGAAAAAATATTAGATTTGTTTATTGACGAACACGTCTGTAAAATAATAGCAGACTGCAAAAATATTTACATTGATTCTATCAAATGTAAATTTGAAAAGGGATCGTGATGCTAGAAACACGAACGAGGTAGAAGTCAGGGCCTTATTTGGTCTTCTTCTTTTGATAGGCACTTAAAAAAGTTCCAGGACAAATATTGATAAGTTATGGGATAGCTCTAAAGGTAATGGGTTGGAATCATGCTACCTAACAATGAGCAAAAACAGGTTTGCGTTTCTTCTCAAGTGCCTTTATTTTGATGACATTCGGGATAGGGCATCTCGATGAGAATTTGATAAGTTTGCACCCGTGAGGAATGTATTTCAAACAGTGTACCTCAAGAGGAAAATAAGGTGGCAAAGGATGCTGTTACCCTAGTGGACGACAGGGAGACAGAACAATGCGAATGTGGTGTGAGAAATGCGGAAAGTGGATATGTAATGACCATTTGAAAAATATATGTGCAGAATGTTTTTAATTTTTTAAATTTTGAATGTATGACTGATTTATAATAAATAATACTTCTTTTTCTAAAATTTCATTATGTTTTATTTGTAGTATATACTCCTAAAAACTATAGAAAAGCTAGGCTACAAAAAAGTTAAATGCATATGGAAATAACACCGATATAAAAGTGGGTGACACTTGTCCTCCACGCGACCGTTCGAGTTACAACTATAGACGCGACTATTCGAGGGTAAAAATAACCATACTATTCTTGTGGGTTCTATTGAAGATTCATCGGTATAGTTATGAATTTTGAAATATATTTTAAACGAATAATAACGTAATTATATGTTTTCAATAAATGGATCAAAACATGTCATTCATTTTTCACCACATTTGAGCTTTCCCTTTACCGTGTTTTTATTATTTATTGTTAAATACTGATGTGAATAATTTATTAATTTTGTTGCTACTTTAAATAGTCATGGTTATTGTAGAGAACGCATCTATGTACTTTACAACACTTTGGGTAAGCTGCTCTTAATGTTTTAAATTAATTTAATTTTCGAAAATTAGGATATGTTTCTCAGCGTATATCATTTTAAATTAGTCATATCAACTGAAGGATAAATATTATCCTCGCATTTGCATTTGCGAGGTAATCGAAACTAAAAGCTCGTAGTAATAATAATTAATTGTATTCCTCAACAATTTATTTTTCTTCTTAATTTTGAATCTGGAATTTGGAACATGATTGTGATATTTATGTTAAAAAATATGCATAATTTGAATGTGTTTTTACCGTAGCTCCTAATTTTTGTTCACTTTAAACACCAACTAGTTGATACCAGTCAAAACATGACGGCTAGATCTAATATATAAAAATGAATGTTTGTCTGTCTATAATTGTATAGAAATCCACAGTTTAGGAGAAACGATCGTGAAATTTTACATACAGGCGTCTTTTAAAACAGCCGAGGGTCTGAAGAACTTCCAGAATCGAAATTAATTACCGTTGAGTTTTAATTAATAAAAAAGCAACACTTTTTTAAACTAAATTTAAGCTGTTACAATTTGTGGAACCACCCCTCTGAATATGGCGGCCATGTTAGGGATAGCTGGCAAACACCGAGCGAAAAGATAAAAATAAATAAAATCAAAAAGTTTCATGTCATATATTAAACGAGAATAATAAATGAAAATAATAATCTTTCTCAAGTCATATTTTATACTCTAAAATAGATCAGATCCAACGGTATATTGACACTCTCGACACGCGATAGAAAATTCGAATCAACCACGCTAAGTGTCACGAGATCTTTTTAATCGCTACTTCAATCCCCCTAGCTTATATCTTTGTGCCTATTGAAGAGCTAAAGACTAAGCTTCTATCCTGCTATCTTATTTCTGACTTAAAACTCCACTTACTCCATAAGTGCATGTATATTCACCAACCCACAGCAACTTTACAATAACCTTTGTGCGAATATCCTTCACTTTTCTCAACAGAGCAGTATGGCGCGTTCGGAAAACCGCGCAATTCCTACGTCTGGGGTTCGAATACGGGAGCGTGCAAATTTTGCTAAACCTGTATTTTCAGCTTTTTTATGAAGGCTTTTTTATTTCAGCTTTTATTTCATTATTTTTTAAATTATTTTTATTATATTTTATTTTTTTTTCAGCTTTTTTATGATGAAAGACCGAATATAGCTGAAATCTGAGGAGTTTATTATACATTTATATATTTTTGATTGGGTTTTCATATTATTAATGTTTATAACATTTCGTATGCTTTTTGTCTATGTTATTTATACTGTGTTTAGTTTTTTAATGGATTTTGGTAGGTTTATTATAAATTTATATATTTTATGTTTTACTTTTCAGGATTTTTTGTTCCAATGATAAAGGCTAAATCTGTTCTATGTTATTCATACTGTGTTTAGTTTTTTAATTGATTTTGGTTAACAAACATTCGACAATTTGACATTTTTACTTTGCAGCTTTACTTTTCAAAATTCTTTACCTTCCTAAAGACAATTTGACATTTTTCCTTTTCAGCTTTTAGTGGTTTATTATAAATGTATATATTTTATGTTTTACTTTTCAGGGTTTTTTTTGCTCCATTGATGAAAGGCTAAATCTAGCTGAATTCTGAATAAAATTATTGCAAATTTATGTTTTTATATTGGGTTTTCTTTTTATTCATGCGTATAACATTTCACATGCTTTTTATTCTATGTTATTTATACTGTGTTTAGTTTTTTAATTTATTTTGGTTGACAAATATTCGACAATTTGACACTTTTACTTTTAAGTTTTGAGTGGTACAATGATAAAAGGCTGAATCTACCAAAATACTGAGATGTGTATAACATTTCATATGCTTTTTTTCTATGTTATTTATACTGTGTTTAGTTTTAAAATGGATTTTGGTTAACAAACATTCTTAAAATCCCGGGCAACACCGGATAAATTATCACCTGTGTAGGTTGATAATTTATAAATTTTAAAACTGTTCCCACATGTATATTTACCGACCCACATGAACTTTCCAATATTTTCAATTAATAAATAACAAAAAATTTTGGAAGGATGCGACTCTCGATTCACAGACATGCAGTAGATGACGCCACTATTTTAAACTTTTAGTATTCCAAAACATTTGTAATTTATCTTATATAATATGCTAGCTGAAAACCCGCACTTCGCTACGGAGTACATTCAAATGAAATACAACGTCAGTATATGGAATTAATGCCAATATATATATATATATATATATATATATATATATATATATATAATAAATACGACGATCAATGTATACAAATGGTGTAAAAAAAACAAAAAATATATTTATAAAAAAATCGTAAGGGATTTTTTATAGACAAAATAATGTAGAAGAAAATATTCAAATTAAATATAATAGCACATACTAAAGAATATAGTACAGTTAATGTAGTACAGTTTGATGAACATATCTTTTTCATTATTTTAATATTTTTTTTGATAATATCCAATCGTCTGCTGCGTTAGCAAGTAAATTTTTTTTTGTCTATTTCGTTGTTATGTGACGATAAATTTATTTAAAGTACCAGAAAAAGAAATCACGTGATCAGCGTTTAATAAATTAAATTCTAAAAATTAATCTTTATAAATTCACCAAAAATTAGAAAATGGAGGTAAGGATTCGAAAAATATTTCATTTAAAATGAATTTTTAAGATCTTTTTCGGGGGATATAAATTTTATAACCCTCAAATTATTATTTTAAATGCAAACTTAATAAAAGTTCCTAAAACAGCTTAAAAATTTAATTTTATAAAAATCTTTCTTATTGCACCCCTACAGTATAAGACATTGGAGGCTCCAACGGGGGGGGGGGCAATAGGGGCAATAGCCCCTCCCAACAATGCCCGCCGTATTTTTTTTTCACAGTCTAAAATTATATAATCGTAGACCTAATACTAAATGAGTTGAAATTTAAAATGAGATGATGTTCATTTCTTATATATATATATATATATATATATATATATATATATATTGCCCCTCCGCCCCCCCCAAAAAGTTCTCGAGGGCCGTGGCGGCCTTGTGGTACTGCGCGCTAGTTTTCTGTGCTGAGGGTCCTCAGATCGAATCCTGTCGAAGCGCCACTAAAATGCCTCCGTTTGTGTCGTCCCTTAATAGGGGGCAATGCTGGTCCGCCTATATGGCGCCCCCATAATAAAATGGCCAGCAAAACTGCGGTGAATTATAGGCGAATGTGTTCGCGACAAGTGCCACCGCATTGAAAAAAAAAATATATATTTCTCGATTAAAAGTAGTTTTTTTCTAAAAATTAATTTATTTCCCTTGAAAAGCTAAATATTTTATGCCCGCGGTTTATATTATTATTACTATCTTTATATCGTAACGTTAACTTCATGCGCGAGCGTTATTTTCATATGCTTTTTTATTATTATCTTTATAATAGCTTTATTTTCATATGCTTTTAAACAACTATCGTTTTTATTCATATTATGTTGGTTTTTATTAATTAAAAATTAAGGGTAATTAATTTCGATTCCGGAAGTTCTTATTATCTTTATTTTCATATGCTTACGATTTAATTTACGAATTATTCAAATGTTGGTTAAAAATACTTTTGTTTAATTTATACATTTGTGTGCATTTAATTATTGTAATTAATAAGTTTATATTTCTGGAGAGGATTTTTCAGTTTTTAGTGGTACTATGATGAAAGGCTGAATCTACCGAAATTCTGAAGAGTTTATTATGGAGAGAAAAGCAATTTATATGTAGAGGATGTTTATAGGAGTTTAATGTGGAGAGGAGTTGAATGGTTTGCAGCCCTCAATCAAACACTTCATTTTTATAAGAGGCAACGCTGGAGTCATATCATGGTTCTATTGCAAATTTCAGCTTATTTTTTTATCCCAATGATAAAAGGTTAAATCTAGCTGAATTTTGAGGAGTTTATTCTAATTTTATATATTTTGTTATTGGGTTTTCCTTTTATTCATGTGTTTCTATGTTATTTATACTGTGTTTAGTTTTAAATTAATTTTGGTTAACAAATTTTAGACAATTTGACATTTTTACTTTCCAGATTTTAGTGCTACAATGATGAAAGTCTGAAATTTCTAAATTCTGAGATGTGTATAATATTTCACATATATTTTTTCTATGTTATTTATACTGTGTTAATTTTTAAATTGATTTTGGTTAACAAACATTCATAAAATCTCGGCCAACGCCGGGTACTTCAGCTAGTAGTAAATAAATGTATACTAACACACAAATTATACTCACCACATGATTGCCAAATGTTGAAAATCATAATAATGCGCAAAAACAAATTAATGTGTTTAAGCGGACTCGTGCTTAGTGAGTATCTAAAGCCAGATTTAAAAATATCAATGAGCATGCGCAGAAAGCAATTATTTTAAATTGTAACTTATCGCTAATTAAACACCACGAAATAAACAATTTCTGTGAGATTTAATCTTATATTTCACAAACATAATTATAAAAATAACAATGGGAGAGAGAGAGAGATCTAGAGAGACTCCTCGGAACAAACGTGTTTATCATTAAAACGTGTCATTGAGCATGTTCAGATACAGTGAGTTTCTAAAGGCAGATTTATACATGCCGTTAAGGATGCGGAGAAATCAATTTTTAATTGTAAATTTTCACAAATTAATAGAAATTGCGGTTACAAAAACCAAATTTGACAAATCTAAAGATTATGATATTTCATTTAAGACTAATATGAAGTAAATAGATGCAGTAGTTTTCTCTCACGGACTGCCCAAAAAGTCGGCTTAGCAAGTTTAATATATAGCTTATACAAACACCTTTAATATATACAGGTTTTACTTGTTACGATCAAATGTTTTTTATCCCCCTAAGAGAAGTTAATATCTTGGTGGTCACGTAATGCAGAAAGAAAAATCATTCATTTGATGATAATACAGGTACTTCTTAATACATTTTAATCAAACAGCCTAACTTCTTGTTCGTATTTAATGTTTTAATATCGGCAAAGTGTTTAAAATAATTACCTTCCGTAATGGTACCGAAGTGGTACTTTACAAATGAAGTAACAATAACGGTTTTGTCTTTGAATAATTTAAATGCCATTTTATAATTATATTCATCCTATCTGTGGTCATGATAATAAAAAAAATTAAAGAAATGGAGAAAAACTATAGTAAACATTAAAAAAAATTGAATTAAAAACATATTTATTAGTAAACGATAAGTGACGACTCTGTCGTTTTTTTCTATGCATTGCTCCGGTGAGGAGAATCTTGTAGAATACTTCAACAAGTGTTATTTACAGAAAACTTATAATATTATATAATAAAGCTATATGTATGAATGTATCTATGTACATGTTACATCGTAAATTATTCTGCGAAAAAACAGTTGTCTAATAAGTGAAGCATGAATCTGCAATCGATTTTATCCCATTTCTCTAAGCAGTTATTATATTAAATTTAATTATCATCTTTAATTAAATCTTTCTGCATAGAAATCTGTAATTTTGCATGCATTAGCTTATTGCCTTTCCATCGGACATATTAAATTTCATATCATCTCTCCGGAAATATTAACCTCAATACTTGTTACCTAATGCGATAAACAACAAATTAATACTTCGAATGTGTATCGGAAACGCAATTCGTCCACATACGACGAATGTATTGAAAACCGATAGTGAAACTGATTGTTCAAAATTATAATTATTATAATAAATCAGAGACAAATTAAACATGTTACATCCATATGGGACTTTGAAGAACACGAGAGAGCGGTAAATGTTAGTGTAAAAACTTGGACATGTAATCGATGGGAAAACAAATTTGCATTTCCTACCGAAATTGAATTTGAACCAACAAAAGGGTTTTTCCTCTGATTTATAAACTTTAACGCAGCTTGAAAACGCCATGGAGTGCATTAATTAGCCTCTGATGACACAACTTTTGGTAAAGTTTGGTATATTTCTTTCTTTTAATACCTTATATAATTCCGATTACTTGTATTCATTCGTGTACACGCACATAAATATCATATTTCATTATAAAGTGCAGTAAAGGTGCTATTTGTTACACTTGAAATATCAAGCTACTTTCTATAGAAAATTAAGAAGTACGAGAGTATTTTTTCTGAAAACGTGTACAGATGGTGGACAAAATAATACGAACACCTGTGAAATAATGGAAAATCTTTATTAATAAGGGGTTGGACCACCCTTTGACTGAAGTACAGATTTAATGCGACGTGGGATAAATGCATAAAGGTCATGGACAATATTTAAAGGAATATTAAGCCATTCCTCCTGCAGAGCGGTCTCTAATTCCGAAAGTCCGGATGGAGGTGGAAATCGGGAATGAAGTTTGGACTCCAAATATTGCCATAAATGTTCAATAATATTCAAATCCGGAGACTGAGGGGGCCAGGCGAGATGTTCAACTGCATCGTCATGCTCATCGAACCATTCTTGTACACACCTAGCAGTGTGGATAGGGGCGTTGCCGTCTTGAAAAAGCGGTCACTCTCCAGGGAATACAGTCTGGATAAATGGATGGACATGATCCCATAGAACGCTTAGATAATGATTGGATTTGATCCTCCCATGCAGAATAACAAGTGGCCCAAGACCACGCCAAGATATCGCACCCCATACCATAATGGAGCCACCCCCATGCTTCACATTCGGCAAGAGGCATTCAGGATGAAACGCTTCTTTGGGCGTTCTCCATACATAAACGCGTCCGGTCGTCTGAAATAGGGTGAATGACGATTCATCTGACCATATTATCTGTTGCCACTGCTGTGGAGACCAGCCTTTGTGATCTCTGCACCATTGGCGTCGCTTGAAAGCATTAGTTGCTGCAACCAAGTGTTTACGAATTGCCACTCTGCCATAAATGTTCGCAGCATGAAGTTCACTTTTGACAGTTTTTGCTGAAACAGGGTCCTGGAGATGACTGTTCATTTCGGATGTTATCTCGGATAACGATTGCTTGTGCTTTCGGGCTGCTATGTTCTTCAAGACCCGTTTATCCCTATCAGCAAGCTTGGACTTTCGGCCACTGTTGTGCTTTGAAGACGTCGTCTTACCCTCTTTCGTGTATGCTGTCATAACGGCTAATACCGTACTCCTTGGAAACTCCAAAAGGTTTGCTGCTTCCGTAAGCGATGCCCCACTTAATCGCGCTCCAACTATCATTCCTCTTTGGAACTCTGACATGTCTGACATTTCAACTTATCACAGACAGTTCCATAGAAGCATGCACGTAGGTGACTGCTGTTGAGAGACTGATACCTTCCTCTTCACGCTCACTAGGTGGCTGACTTCTGTTGCAGGTGGCGCGGCTGTACTGCAGGTGTGAAATACGTCATACTTTTTCACAGGTGTTCGTATTATTTTGTACTCCATCTGTAACTATGCTGCTGAAATTATTCTCACAGCAAACGTAATCATTCTTGAAATTTAGAATAATTACAGTGGTAGAAATGAGAGACTTTAAAAATACTTTTGTGCTATCTCTTTACAATTTCACTTTGGGAAAATATAATAATAAACAAAAGATTTATTATAATAGCATACAGTTAAAAGTTTTCTTATCTATCTCCCCTTTTCCTCTAATAAGTATTGCAAAGCATTTTTTAAACTAAATATAGAGTTATCTCGATGTTGTATGAGACTCGGGACAAAGACATTATGTTTAGGATCTTAATTAAGGAACAACGGCGTGAAAAATTTCTAATCCTTAAAAATTTATGTTCATTAATATGAATGTACAAACCTGAATTTTATATTTCCAAATTGCAGATAAATAACAAGTAAACAAGGTATAACACCTAACTTTCATTACAACAAGTCATTTTATTTCAAAAGTCATTTACAATTTCCTCTAGTACTAGTACTTGTATATTAATTATGCAATTGAAACTACTTGTCGTACTCAAGTTAGTCGTTTTCTACTAATATCTCTGAATAGATTGAATGAATTAACTTTTTAAACTTTGATACCATAGGCAGGATTATAAAAAATAACAGTTCATTGTACTACTTATAAAGTCATAAATTTAAAACTGAAAACCTTAAAAGGAATGAAAACCAAATTTGAAACTAACCGTTTTTCTATAGCTGCCATTTATGCTTCTTGTTTAATGATCCGGATAATTATCTTTAAAAAAAAATTTTTTATGTTAAAGTGACTTACTCTCTAAAGTAAATGTTTTTATTCGTATCAGTTGATTAACAATATTATTTTTAAAAACTCATATGTGATAAAGAGTCTAGTCATAAAATATAGAATAGAAAAATTTAAATCAGACCTTTCATCCATCAAAAGTAATTTTAATGTTTTCTTAGCAAAAATTCTTAAATTTCCCTTTTATTATTAAAATAAGATAAAGAATAGCTTATATTTATTAGTTCAAAATATTTATCCCAAATTATTCTAAGTGATATTGCAGCTTAGTTGTCTGTGACAGGGTGAATCTAAAAGTTGAAAAATCTCCTTCCTATTCAGATATGTGGTTCTCGAATTTTATAGCTCCGGATGAATTACAAATAACGTTGGCACTGGTATTTGGTAACAAAAGTGGTTGGTTGAAATCCAATTGTTGGCAAGGCAATTTTGTAGTTGTTCAGAGCAGGCTCGAACTGTAGATCCCGGATATATCAGCCCTTGTGCATAAGAAGATGGCCAATGAGCTATCAACACTCGCCGATTTTTACGACACCATTCACAAATGCGTAAAATGCTCCTGACGAAAATTAACATTTGAAGAATTATGAATGTAAATTAATAGCTCTGAATATTTATGGAATGTTTAATCTTATCCTCAATACAGCTAATTTATGAAGAAGCTTATACAAACACCTGGATAGTTTTCAGTATTCTGTTATGAACCTGCAAGTCGTCGAAGTTTTACAGTCAATCTTGATTTATTTAGAGTAAGGTCAGTTGGGGTAACTGGGCCCTTCGGGTAACTGGGCCATTCCCTCTCAGATTTTTTCTTTACATATCAGGGGAAAATTGCACTCTGTTGTGGCAACACTGGTAAGCAGAAGTCAACAAAACAACAGCCCTTTGGTCTCCAGCTTGGTTGAAGAATGTTTTATGGCTGCTAATGTTTTTTGTATTTGTCATCACAAAACATCTTTCTACAAGGGTAAATTCAATAATATTTACAAGTCTATTTTTATCTCTTAAAAATTGAATGCAAGAATTTTTAGCTCAGTTAATGTCAAAAAAGCCTTCTGTGTAGTGTTTTAATCTATCCTGAAAGTTAAAGGTCTGTGGAGGGGTATGACCCAGTTACCCCATCAGATTTAGTGATTTGGGGTAACTGGGCCATACTAAATCTGATGGGGATTTAGTATGGCCCAAATCACTAAATCTGATGGGGTAACTGGGCCATACCTTCAGGGCCACACTGATCCACTTATGCTTATATTAACTACTACTAACCCAACTTAAGTAACTGAACTAATTAAGTTATGTTAATAAGTTGCAATAAAGTCAATCAAGACATAGGCCTTTATAGATAGAATGTTGTTGGAGAAATATATACTTTTAAAGCTTGTGAGAGTTCAAACATGTTTTCTTTTTTTTCGTACAACTCACCCAAGATTTGCGTCATATTTACATAGAAATTATTGAGTATGAAAATATTTGAGTATGAGCAAGTTTAACTATTATAAGTTAAGTCACTCATTTGTGTTCTTTTTCGCTTAAGCTAACTACTGGTTAAGTTATTACAAAAACCTTTTTTTGCAAGTGACACATTAATTCCCCAATTAACTCATTAACTACCTCAGGGATTGTTAAACTCAAATTAATATTACATTTTTCAATAGAAAAGGCCATTACAGCTACTAACTAAGCTAGAAAGTATGTTTGTATTTTTGAAAATGTGTTTATAGTCAATTACGTTGTGTGTTTCAATCCCTTTGTGTGTTATTTTTTTCCGGTGTTCACAACAATCTATCTTGCAACATGGCAATAGCTTTGAAATATTATTTTTAAATGGGGGTACATTTTTTTGTTCTTTCTAGATATACAAGCACCTAATGAACCTATTTACCCAGTCAGAGTTTCTGTTGTTTATTATGATAAATAGACCTGGATGGTCCAGTTACCCCAATTATCAGGGGAACTGGGCCCACCTGTATTTAAAAATATATGAAATATTTATATATAGTATATATATGTAATAAAAATCAATATCATAGCTTAAACATACTCCCTAAGACTTACTAAAGTACATGTAATACAAAGATATTTGAAAATTATGCATATTAGTATAATTTTAATGTGTTAAAAATATAGTACATAAAAAAGTTGTAAAAATATGGTCCAGTTACTCCAACTTACCTTAAGGCTCATTTTATTTTCAAAATTTAGATTTTCCAGTATTTTCTCAGTTTGGGAGTACAATAGTTTCTATATACAATATCGTCTATAATTCTTCCTTTATTAAATTTAGTGCCTCGGAAATTTTCAATGAATAAATCCCCCAATTAGTTTCGCTACATATTTTAGTAAAATTATTCTAATTTTTTAAAGAAATAAATGGACATGTATTTTTAAAACTTATTTATATATAATTTTAATATCGGGACTGCTGTATCTATAGACGAATATTCATTTAGTAATCTAAAAATTTTTATATAACATTTTTATTGTTTAATAGCACTTTTATTAGGTATTTAGTTAACACAATATAAAATTATTTATTTATTGAGTCGCATATAATTGGAAAAATATTCTATTAATAAATCAATAAAAATTCATTAAAATTGCTATTCTATTCTAATTGATAAACTAGTGCAAGATAATCTACTATGCTTGTACTTTAACTGTTATTCCTTTTAAAGTTGATATACTTGATCTATATTTACAGGAATGTGCCTCATAGAATTCTCATACAACTCTGAGTAATACAGACTTATTGATATTTCAATACCAGGGATTACAAAATATCTAACCAAATACTTTCACTACAGCGAACAAACAAAAATTTTAATATATTTGATTTATTGTAAAAATTTAAGGAAATAATGCTGAACAGTTATGAAACATATATTTTAAGGTAAAACCTATAATCCAATACATTTGTACTTAAAATTTTCAAAGCTAAGTCTCAATATAACCCTACCACTTAACATATTGCCAAATTTCTAAGAGAAAATCGTTTATTTTTATTTGTAAAACTCCATAAAATATGAGAATGAAACTTCATGCATTTCCTACCGATAATCAAAATGAATTCAATAAAACTAAATTGTTTCTAACAACCTTACTCAGGCGTGTTATCGTTACAATTAATCTGGAATCAATATAATATTGGAAACGTTTGCTAGAACAGACAAATTAATTTAGTGAAAATAATTAGAGACGTTACAATCAATTTAACTGAAAATTACTTATCTTGTTTCTAAAAGTAACAATGTATTTTGGATATATTAAAGGCTAAAAAGTTTCGGAAAGCTTCTGATTCCCTTTTATTTTGTTTGATTGATTATAAAACCGTTGTAAACGTTTTGCTTCCGAATTTAGATAAATTATGCTCTTCATAATCCATTCATGAAACGCATTAACATAATTTCTCTTTTGGGAGATTTGGTTTAGAATCCGGAAATAAAAGGCAAAGTTATTTTATTTGGCTTTTCGGTAGAAAAAAACATGCAGGATATATAGCACATTAATTTTTATTTTGAAATCAAACTCAAACCTTTTTTCTTTCGTAAAAGTATGATGATCATTATATCATATATCCTTGCCACAATCTTTATCTTTGTTCTTAACTTCAACCTGATGCATCGTACCCTTTGAACATGCTTTGAACGGTTGTCTCCGTTACACTTGTCGTTGAAAGACTATGCAAATCCATCAAACAGTCGTTAACAGATGCTCTGTGGATCAGGATGAATTGAATACTTATTTCTATTAATTTCCGGTTCTGCTGTTTGGAAAAGAAAACTCTCGGAAAACGTTTTAGTCCTTTACTGAAACGATCAATTTCGAGAGTTTGTAGTAAAAGGTTACTTCTTGATATATTACATAACATAATACAAACGATATGCAGACTGAAACGAAATAGAAAATAATTTTATATTTAAACTTCTGCATAGATATTTATATTTACAATATCAGAAGCTTGATGTTGTTCTTGGGAACGTCTTGATCAGATAAACAGAAGTTATTAGTGTAACAATCAATGATCTGCATCGTTGTGCTTTATACTTTAAAGTATAGTTCATAAGTGGCATCCAGCTTTAAAACATGATAATACTATTATGGTGTATTAAGGAAAATCACATGGGTAATGTTGAAGGCAGTTTAACAAAACATATTTCTTTAAAGTTTAGTTTGCAGCACAGAGTTAATTAAATAAAGAAAAATTATGTATAAACGGGTTAAGAGTCACACTCTCACTTTTTCCAGATAAAGAGATGATAGGAACGTAGTGCAGAATGAAACGAGCATTTAAAATAGGAAAATAATAAATAGAAAGAAAATGATCGTAAGTCCATCTAGTTCAGTTAAAAAGGTGTTATAAATATAATTGTTGAATATTTACGACAATTTTCTTTAAACTTTAAGGTTTGCTTCAAAATATATGTTCTGTTTTAGTATATATTGTATGTAGAGTCTATACGATTATCAAATTCATACCACGGTCATAAAATATTTCGTGTTATAAAATATTTCGTAGTATAAGATGAATGGAAAAACCGGCCAAAGTTAAAATCTAATGGTATCGTAAAATTTGGCAGGATTATTTCAATAATATGTTTGTGAAAGGCAAGAAGCTATAAAGAATAACAGCATGAACAGGAACGAAAATCATTATGAGTTTCTCACCTTGAGAATTTGTCTTTTTTTTAGACGAAAGAATACTAATTTCTGTAATTTCCGGATATTTTATACTTTAATATTATTTTAAAAGATCCCTTTGTAATTTTCCAATAATATCATGAGGATATTTTATGGCGCAAGTCTTGGAATGATAAATCAATATTAGAATAACTAGCAAGGCTGATTATACCAGGCAAAACCCTTATATATGCGTTAAAAGAAGTATGCACCTTCCGACTTTCCAAAATTTGATCATGCAAAAAAACACTGTATAGCTGATACATTATCACAAAAAACAACACTGGAATCACCTTCAGTTGCAGTTAGAAAAGAAACAAGTAGTGGACACGTTATATTTAGTTTAAAAAAATATCAGTAATAATCAGTATATAAAAAAGTATATAAAATATATCAGTATATAAAATAATATATCAGCAATGAAGTAATATATCAGTATATAAAAAAATAACATTCTGCTTTACACATGTAAAACAGGTTTTTTACCATATTACGTTTATTACTCTTCGGGATTTCTAATAAATCGGTTTATGGGTCCTTTTAATATAGCCTTAAATTATATTAAATCAAGGGTAATGTAGCTTTATATTCTAGAAACATGAAAATTCAAAATTAATTTAAACAATTTGTTTGAAGTAAACATACATTAAGAAACAATTTTGCTACCCTAATTGCCACTACTCATTTTCAAATCTAGATCTGTTATTTAAATGATGCCTAAGAGCACAAAAATTTTTTTTCTTTATGAACACAGTCGAGAAAATATCGCAAAACGAAAATTCCTGCACCATGCTTTGTAATCACATTTCGCAGACTTTCCTTAAAAAAATAGGGAGGGAAAAGCTGAAATAATGTTTTATTAATTCCAGAAAATGGATTTCACAGTTCATATGCTTGTCTTGTCTTTGCATATTATGCGATAAACAAACTGCACAAATGTTTGAAAACAACTCCTTTTCAGTAATTTTATTCCGGGAATCGATTACGAAAATGTTTCGAAAAACATGAAAGTGAATGCATAATCTAAAACTTTTGAGAATATTCCTAAATTTCGTTCAAAAGATGTGCGCTACAAAGCTGTAGAAAATTTTTAAATGGCTTGCCGAATAGAGTTATGCGCTTTTACTGTTCAAATCATTTCTAAAATATATTTTTCCTATACATTTTAAAGCTTAAATACCCTTTTATGCTGAAGAGTAAACTTATTACTTATTTATAAATCTAGAGTGGGGAAATAGGTTAATTTTTTTTAGCTAAATGCATCTTTATTCTAAATGCAAATCATGTATTTCAGTAACCTTGGCATTTAATTGAATTTTACGTTGCTATATTGATATAAGAAGGATAAAAAACAACACATTATAAATTCAAATGATCCCTTTATGTCTCATTCCGAATGAGAGGGATTTATTGAATATTATATTTTATAAAATAGAGTTTAATAAGATCTATAAGGAAATATGGAAGATTTGTAAATTTTCCCGGTAATATACACTCTAAATGATCTTTAGATTGTGCAAAAGAATGTATTACATGATGAGCACATTACTTACCGCATAATCAGAATATAAAACGCTGTTTATATTGTACTGTACTTACACAGAGAATATAGTAAATGATTACTCTGTTCATTTGTTTCTTAAATGTTCAAAAATAATTAAAGCAAAATTAGGGAAATCATAACCGGCAATGGCTTAATTCAGGACTCAAAGTTTTACATGTTTTTGATTTTAACGTAGGATAACGTTCCTCAATAACGTTCCTGCGGAAGGCAAACTTTCAGCGTTGTCGTGAGTTATAATTTTGGCAGCGCGCCAAACCCAGTAGCAGTAAAACACTTAAATATAAATGTACCAAAATGAGTAAAAAAATAAGAGATTATCAATGATAAGTAATCCTACGTAAATAACCCGCGGTAGTTTCGTTAGAAGAGACTACCTGAAATATTTTTTTTATGACAAAGAATCATTCGATGTTTTTAGATATTAATATTTTTAATCATTGAATACAATTCTATAAAATGACGCTGATATCAATTTAAGCAAAATATTTCAAACTGACGATTCAATATTACGAACAAGAAATTGTTGGGAAATATCCCCCTTTACTTTGAGTACTTGTACATAAACCTGTTTCATGAGGAGATAATTATATTTGAAATGTGTTTACGAAAATTTAGTTTTTAAACTGAAGACACTCTTGGAATTTCAGAGTCCGCAAATTAAATTTCCAGTAACCTAAGTTAGTACTGCTGACACACAACTATTTTCTGGCAATTATTTACTAAATTTTATTGGCCAATTTATCGCATTTATATACAACTGCTTTAGTCTCGCTTTGACTAAATAGCACTAACTAGGATCTTATGGTAAAAGCAAAAGCAAAGTTGCACCAGAAAAATAATTCTTGAAGGTTTGACTTAAGTGTAGTCAAAAGTTTAAGTATATCTAAAATATGAATTTTATACTTTGTCTCAAGTATAAGACATGGATATACATTTTTCCTTTACTATACTTTCGACCTTGGTATAAGTATATAATCCTGTATTTGAAGTACAACTATCCTAAGTTACTCTAGGTTCCAAAGACAAACTACGCTATTATCCTCGATAAAGGGTTCATACCCTATTTTCTACCAAATATGTATTTTTCTGCACCTTGGTTTACAACAATTTTGCCTTTCCAGGACGTTTTATGCAACTATCTAAAAACTTTATTTATGGCACTCTTCAGCTGACGTAATCTTACAAATGCCTACATTTAACAAAATCTCTAGTTTTCTTTTAATCTGCATCCCTCGTTCATGCGAGATATTGGTTCTCGTTCCTGAATTTTGTTTACGATGGCTACTCTTTAAGCATACGCTCACGTTCAAGCAGTTTGCGAAAGATTTTAAGATTACGTCATGGAAAAAAGAAATAAGGTAATAATTTCATAAGCAACACGAGGTAATACTTGACTCCAGTAAATACTCCTCTGGACTGTTGACGTTTTCCGACTGAAGACGGGGCCAGACACAGCTAATCAAATACCTCGCTTATCAGTCTGACTCAAACAGAAGTTGTAGTATACATGATTATGCATTATGAAGATTAATTACTAATATGCCAAACCTTCTTAAACAACAGTCCTTTTAAAAGGCTTTAACAATCTTTGAAGTTAATAACCATATTTTAAATAGCAATCTTAAAAAAAATTACGTTCTACATGAAAAATGAAGCATCACGTTTTGCTAATGTAATTAGATCTATGATATTATAAAGTAAGGATTTCTATAGAATAAAAATTATTTTAACTATTATGAAAAATTCAGCTTCGCAGATGCACAAAAGAACTTATTTAGCCAGTAAGACTTTTTTGCTTCAAAAGTGGAGAGGAAGGATTGCTTCTATTAAATCCTATTTATAGATAAAAGCAAGAATTTTCGGCACAGTTATAAGCACAGCATGACAAATATCATAGCTCTTAGATCCAAATTACTTGTATTTTTGTCATATTTTATTTTTGCGTAAAAAATGTATTATGGTTTTTATAGATAACATTATAAGTACTGTTCAGTTTCCGCCATGGGCATTCTTTTCTATTTTTTAAATACCATGTTAACCAAAAGCAGATTTTATAGAGATTAAAGTATTCTGACACATAAGAGGCTCTAAAATGCTTATTTTTTTCCCGTTTGTGTGTGAATGCGTTACACGGTACATTTATTGCATACATGATTTCATCGATTTTGATACTTATGGCAAACTAAATAGATAGAAAGCATAAATTTTAACATTTTGCGAAATTGAAAAATAACGATTAAAAGAAGGAGAAATTCAATGCGTTTCTTTACACAGTTTATTTTCCTATTTTATGTCTAGAAGATTCGAAACGCGGGCGGACGGGGTGAATAAAGAAGTAATTACAGCTTTTATGTTCTAATTACGTAAAAAGGGAAAACTGCTTTAAAATCCAAAAACACTTAAATAAAATACGATACTTCAAATAATTAATGCAAATGAACAAATAGGTGAACATTTAATTTTTAAAGGAAGTAATTTACTTTTTAAAGGAAAAACATGCAATAAAGATTTAACCCTTTGAAGTGCACCGTTTGCACAATGCAAACGTCTAAATCTGCTTTTTTTTCCCTCTTCCATTCAATATATTCCAGTTGAATGAGTAGAAAAAGGGTTAGTACTGCCATCTGTTATCAGTTGAAAGAAGTAAAAACATTTTGCAACCTTTAATTGGAATTTTTTTCAAAATTCTTTAGGTTAAAAAAATCGGGGGGAAAATCCGCACCATTCAAATGGTGGAGTTTTTTGCCCCTGAAAGGGTTAAATCACTGCGTAGGAACTTGCTTTTTATGCTTACAAAATACTTAATTTCTTCCGATCTGCCGAAATTATTGTTGATTATTCTTTGAATGTATGATCACCCTCCGTGTGGTATGCTGGTGGAAGGTGTGTACAAGCTCAACAGATGTCGCCCCTGAGGATGCTCTGTCTAAATTGACGTGGCAACAGGGGGAAATATTGGTTAACCTATACCAGAGGTGGGGAACGTGTGTCCTTGAGGCCGCATGTGGCCTCCGTGATCTTCTCTTGCGGTCTTCATAAAAGCTAACACTTGTATTAATAAATATTTAATTATATAGATTACAACAATTTCCAAATCAATAGAATTAAACAAAGAACGGCATGAATGTATGTACAGTGTCGGCCCAAATAAAGTTGGCATTTTGAAATTGTTGTTTAAAGTCGCTACAATTGTATATTTATCCAAATGAGCTTCGTTTACCTTGATTGTATGATACTTTATCTACACTTTATATGTAATTTAATGCTCGGAGTTTCTTAGCAATACTACCAGACATGTTATATGATCTCTACACAAAAACTATTTTCTTACTATTATTGTTGTGACTGACTCCGTGTACGTTAAAACATTATTTTTTCTGCAAAAAAATAATAATTAATGATTAATGTCAAGTTTTTATCCTTATGTGAATACAAAAATATTTTATATTGTTACTTTTTATGTGAAATAATAAATAAATAATGATCTAATTTTTTTTTGTTATTTTTCTATATAATGCACCAAATTGTTAAAAATATATCTAACTTTAATAATTTCATAAAAGTCGCATTTATAGGTTCATCAACTTATGCGGCCTCCTTAATTACTACCTAATTTACACGTGGCCGCTAATGGTAAAAAGGTTCCCCACCTCTGACCTATACGATGCCCCAAGTACCAGAAACCAACAAATCTCGTGGTGTAGTGTTCGAATGTCGAAAGACGATGTACCGGCGGAGTTGGGAAGAGAAAATTAATTTATGAATATAAATGTAAATATCTAGACTTTAAAGAATAAATCAGCCAGTTAGAAATATATTACTGAAAAAGCGTGAGGTAGCCTAGTGGTAGCGCGTCGGATTCCTGCCCTGAGGCTGCTTGGATCGAATCCCGACAAGCGACATTAAATACCTCTGTGTCTTAGCCGGAAATGTGCACGTTAAATCCGTAGATCAGAAAGTCTATCTATAGGGTCAGAGAGGATTGGAGAGGATACGATCTCCCACAAATACTGCCCCCGGGGGTGCTCAGTCAAAATTGTGGTTGTACCTGGATAAATCGGACTCGGACACTTGTGGTGCCCTTATAAACCAGAGAAGAACCCCTATTTGGACTTGATGTGGAATATTTCCGGCCAGGGGGCATTAGAAACAACACAAAATATAATAAATATAAAATATATTTACAATTAAAGATAAAGTACTAGGAAAATCTATTTTACAGTTCCAATGAAGAAAACCTTCTAAGAAAACTAGCTTGGAGGTATGCGTGTCAATATGTGTTTGAGTAATATAACATTAAAATTCATGTATGTACTTGTTTTACATCTGCCCATGAGTATCTTGTGAACAAAAACTAAAATATTGAAATAAATCACATTTTGTTACAGGCCAAGAAGCGGAGCTGAAATACGCCTCTGTTCGAGAACTATGACCAGGTAGTGATGTCTATCTGAAATACGATTCAACAACAGCAGCAGTATGTTACCGAGAATTAGAATCCTTATCCAATGTTCGTAAATAATTAGCATTTCTACTACATTGTTAATGCAAATTGTTTAAAAGATAAGCACATGATATTCTATACAGCATCTCATGTCCCGCATTTATTTAATATAATGCCCATTCACAACGGATGCGCGTTGCTTTTTGGTTTTGTGAAGTATTTTTTTGTTAAAAAAATAAACGTCTCGATAATCCACAAATTCATGCACTAAATGTAAGCGAATGATTTTATGATCTTTAGAAATTCTCAGAAATTATACAGACATTTTATTCGATTTCCAGCGCTATTGAAGCACCGGTATTTAAATGGGGTAAATTCTTATTTTTTTATCTTGATCCATTTGCTTCAAATATGAAGCAAGTGAATTTCCTTGAAAAAAAAAATTCATCGGCATTAATAATTTTTGCTATCCCCTTTCCTTAACATTTAAAGTATTTTAATAAAAAAAGGAAATTTCATCGCAACATCTTTATTGAATATATTGATTTTTACGGATCATAATTCAAATGTTTTCTTTCATTTGAAAGTCAAATTTAAACTTCGTGGAATAGAACTGCACATTATAAAAAGAATATCAACCGTAAACTCTTTTGGGTGCATTGTTTCCTTGATTTACATTTCCTTTTGTTCAATTTCAAACGGATTACGAATTTATTTTAGTCTCAAAATGGTTCTTCGATGCTAATACATCCAAAACGACCATATGTTGCTAAACATCCATCAGAAAATAAGAAAATAGAATAAATATGTTCCATCATACAGTGCAAAAATCTATCAGTGTGTGCTTAGTATTTTTTCCTGAAAAAAAGAACGTTTAATTAACTCATGTCCTTTCTCTTGCATGAATATCACAGTGAGTTTCATTAAGGGCGAAAAATATGGCTTCGCTTTTAAGAAATATATTGATCTAAAAAATAAAAATTATGAAGATTGAAGATTGTTGGGTTTTCAAAATTACGATTCAATCAATTGTAATTTTATATTATATATTCATTGCTACTCGCTTAAATTTCTCAATTTTATAACATTAAGAATTATATTTTAGCTAAGAACTATTTTATTAATTAGTGGTTTAATGTTAAAGTTATCTCTTAAATTAATATTTATGGAAAGTAATTTCTTTGATTGTCGGTTTGGAGCGCTAAGGTCATGTTTTGATATATAAGGGTTAATTGGACTGGGACCTACTGCTTAAAGCCGATTTCGATCGGCTACAAAAATTTATGTCAATACTGGGATTCGAAATTTGGACCCAGACACCGAAGGCCAGTGCCCTATCCATTCGGCTATTGCCCGGAGAAATTTGCGAGATAGAAATTCCAGAAATAGCATATCACTGTGTATCCACCATTTAGCAATTCTAAATTATTCACAATCTAAAACTATATAACGTTTATACCAACCCCCTTAACTTTCCTTAAATTTATACTATTTAATTTATATTAATTCAGTAGACACACACTAAGTGATAATTACGAAGTGAGCGAGATAGAGTATAAAATAAAAATGTACGATTGTAGACACACAAATAAAGTTATATGGAAATCAAAAATTCTCATCTGCTCCCTATAATGTAATCACAAAAGTTTTAAGAATTTTCTTTAGTATGAATTTCAGAAAACAGCAATCCAAAATCCCTCATAACTGACTATCTATTACATCAAGTATCACTGTGTTTCAAGCATAATTATCAATTCGAAATAATTCACAATCTACAACTATATAATATTTAAATCTGAGCTTTTAATTTTACTTCTCATTCCCAATACACGGTGCCGCAGCTTGGCGATAAGTTTTTTAGATTGTTTTAGATTTTTGCCAATTTGGCGATGAAATGCCAAATGTGGTTTGTGTTTGTTAAATGCTTTTAAGGTAACCATTTATTGCTCCCGATTTGAATTAGATGGCGATATTTTTTTGGCGATGTTTTTTAGATTTTTGCCAAGTTTACGATAAAATGCCAAATGTGGTTTGTGTTGTTAAATACTTTTAAGTTAAACCATTTATTGCTTCCGTTTTGAATGATTAGCAGCCAATCAGAGCTTGTGATTTACTTCTAAACGAGGGTTATCTGGATTTTATATAACGCGCTTGTTTCAAAAAATTAAACCGTTGAATGTTCTTTTCGGGATTCCAGTTCCAGCGCTCGGACGTACTTTTATTTGCGAGGTATGACTTCTTTTACAAATGGGAGGGTTGATTTGGATTTTTTTCGGGATTTACAAAATCCGGGTAAGAGAACTATTATAGATTATTGTATTTATGTTGAGTTAATAGCTAATATTTATTATTGTCTTAATTGTAATTCGCAAATAACTATAACTGAGAGGAAAGATCTGAACATTGCGTTAAAAGATCCATTAGATGTGGTTCCCGGTTCGAAGCGAGTAAATTGGATTTAATTACGGTTTTAAAATTAACTTACTTATGGGTAAAAAAACACCGTGTTCTTGGATTACAGACGAATTGGGGGTATCCAAAAACACCGAAAAATCAACAAAACGTAAAAGAAGCTAAACCGAAAATGAATAACCGGTAAGTGGTTTTTTTAAAATTTTAACATGAAATAATATAAATGACAACATGCAGAACTTTCATTTTTTTATTTTCTGATATATTTAACCAAGATGTATTTTATATTTATTGAAATTAATTATTTGCAATACACTGACTTTTCTTAGCGGGAGTTGGGGGGCTGGAGCCCCCCACACATAACAAATTTCTCATTATTTTTCACCTTTAATTTTTTGTATTTGTGTGTTTTTGTGCTTTACTGTGGTTGAACAGTTTAAAAAAAGCGTATTTTTGGGACTTTTCGGACTTTCCCGTTCCAAAAACACGCGTTCTGCTTGGGCGACAAAAAAAAGAAGAAATCGACTGCCCTGATTTAACTTCATTTTTTTATTTTCTGGATAATTTTTGAATGAAAATTTTCAATCCCATCGCCAAATTGGCGACGGGAGACGTAACCAAGATGGCGGTTCCAATGCGGTGAAATACAAGGGGCACCGTATATTGGGAATTAACCAAATTTATATTATTTAATTTGTATTAATTCAGCTGACACACACTAAGCGATATTAATTCGCAAAGTGAGCGAGGTAGGATTTAAAACAAAAATGCGCTATTGTAGACACACAAAAATAAATAAAGTTATATGGAAACCATACTTCTCATCTGCTCCCTCTAATGTAATCACAAAAGTTTTAAGAATTTTCTGTAGTATGAATTTCAGAAAACAGCAATACAAAATCTCTCATAAGTGACTAACTCTTACATCAGGTATCACTGTGTGTCAAGCATCAATTGGCAATTCTAAATAATTCACAATCTGAAACTATATATATAATATTTAAAACTGAGCTATTAATATTTCTTAAATTTATATTATTTAATTTATATTAATTCACATGACACACAATAAGGGATATTAAATTGTGAAGTGAGCGAGATAGGATTCAAAATAAAATGAGCATTTGTAGCCACACAAAAGTAAATAAAGTTATATTGAAATGAAACTTCTTATCTCCAATGTTATCACAAAAATTTTAAGAATTTACTGCGGTATGCACTTCAGTAAAATCATTCCAAACTCCCTCATAACTGTCTAATTATTACATAAAGTATCACTGAGTGTTAGCAACTATAAATAATTCCCAGTCTGAAACTATGTAACATTTAAATCTGAGCTATCAATTTTTTCTAAAATTTATATTATTTAATTTATATTAATTCAGGTGACACACACTATGCAATATTAAATTAGGAAGTGAGCGAGATAGTATTCAAAATAAAAATTCGCATTTGTAGACACACAAAAATAAATAAAGTTATATGGAAATCAAACTTCTCATCTCCAAAGTCATCACAAAAATATTAAGAATTTTCTGCAATATGAACTTCAGCGAAAGCAATCCAAACTTCTTCATAACTGATTAACTATTAAATAAAGTATTATTGTGTGTCAAGCATCAGTTAGCATTTCTAAATAATTACCAATCTGAAACTATATATAACATTTAAATCTGAGCTATTAATTTTTCTTAAATTTATATTATTTAATTTATATTAATTCAGGTGACACACACTAAGCAATATTAAATTAGGAAGTGAGCTAGGTAGTATTCAAAATAAGAATGCTCATTTGTTGACACACAAAAATAAATTATGTTATATGGAAATCAAACTTCTCATCTCCAACGTTATAACAAAAATATTAAGAATTTTCTGCAATATGAACTTCAGCGAAAGCAATCCAAACTTCCTCATAACTGACTAACTATTACATCAAGAAATATAGGAGAAAAACGGTGTAGAAAAAAAAATGTTTTATTTTCGAAACAGAGGAGGATAATCATTCTATTCGGGTGTTTATTGGGCGTTAAACCGAGAATCCGAGAGAAAATTGCGTCATTAACTTTATGTTTTGATCAGAGGTGAAGAAATCTTCTAATGTAAGTGTTTTAGAGGTCTTAAGGGGCGTTCTAAGTGCGTAACTTTTTGGATGAAAAGAACACTAATAGCTTTTGTGTGTTATTTAAAGTTTCTCGGTTTTATTACATTTTGATTTCGTAAATAGAGTCTGTTTCAGATAAAGTTTATATGAAGTTGAAGTCAGTTGATTTTGAGTCAGAAAACTAAGCTTTTTATAATCGAAAAAAGTCCAAAAAATTAGTGTCAAAGGATTGCAGTAAGTTTAAGAAACAATATTCATGGCTTTTGATTCTTCTTATACTTATTTTTTAATAATTATCATGAAACTGATAAACTGTTATGCAAAAATTTCGAAATATGTACAAATTTTAACAAAACATGTATCATACAGAATATGCGAAATATATTTTCATTAAAACTGATATTTTAACTTTCACATCTTTTAACCGTACCAATGTTATTCAAAATCATTCAATGTACAATTTATATTTTGCTGTATAGAATGATTTAAAAGTTAATAATAGGACTAGTAAATGCATTAGAGTTTATTATATCTATTTTAAGGAAATAATAGAATTTATTTTACCCTTCCATAAATAAAGAGGTGATAGTTAGCAAATCCATGTGGTTAGTACATACAAAAATATAAATAAATAAATAAGTAATTTCAATTCAAAGATTCAACAAATAACAGAGCTATATAAAAATTCTATTATATCGAGCTCCGTAACAAAGGAAACTTGTGTATAGAAACCTGATGCTTCACTTCAGTAGTTACAGTCAGATATTTCCGCTAAATTACGTAAGTTTCTTTAATTCCTTCAGCATGTGTGCACTTATATTTTTTACTTTACATGAAAATTAGACTCTCAAATTAGCCATAATTACTTTTTGTTTGTTTTGTGGATGGATGAGTAAACAAAATAAAAATAATAAAACTTCGTAGTGCATGCATTACAAAAATACCACTGTCATATCGAAGGTAATTTTCTATATAGTAGGACACAATTCCTTGAGTCATATAACGCATGCACAAGGAAAGCAAGTTGTTTTTAATTTAAAGAATATCAAGCAAAATACAAAAACTTCTAGAATTTCCTTCCAGCCCCTTTCACCCTCAAAAAAATTATAAAAATGTCGGTATAATTATTACATAAAAATGTTTAATAGTTTTATTTTACTTCTTTGGTTTTAAGAACAAAATGATAAAATTTATCTTGCAGAGAACCTTGAAATAACTGAATATGAAAACAAATCAAATTAACAAAAGAGAAGACATTTAATTGAAGATTTAATTGACTATAATTGAAGGCTTTATTTGAATAGTGTCCAACACCATTCTTGTTCATTCTGAGATACAGAGCCTTAAAGTTTAATGAGTGCTGAGAAATGACTGCTGAAGTCTGATTTGTAACGCCCTCTGTTGGCAGAAGAAATAAGCTGTAGGTGTACCAGTTTAAAAATAAGATAGAAATAACTTGTATGTACATGAAAGTGAGGCTAACTCCATTTTGTAAAAAGTGGAGTTGGACCACTATACAAATAAGGCCTTGAATTACAAAACCGAATATCTAAATAAAATATATATGTTGTCATTTTTGTCAAAGACCATGAATTTTGACATGATATCAGGGGTGAAGTTGTTGAGTTGTAATTCAAAATTAATAGTAGTATACAAATTCTAAACAACTATCTTTCTAACGTATTAAGTCATTATTATTACTAGATATATACATAAATGGTAATCAAGTATTTTAATGGCGTATAGTATGTATGGTCTAGAAATATAAATTTAAAGAAATTGATTGAATTTTAATAATTTATGTCTTAAGAGACTAAAAAATAAGCAAATAGGTAAATTAAATGCCAGACCTAAATACTTATCTTAAATTTTAAAAAAATTATATGGTAAACTTAAAAATTCCAATAGCCAAAGATATAGAAATGCATAGAAACTCTTTTTTGTTAGGAATGCCTTTATGTGCTAGGAAACTATTGTAAATTGAATTTTTATTTATTTATTTTTTTTTGGGGGGGGGTTGAAAGCATTTTTGGTCAAACTGATGGAAAATAAAGACTTTATTCAAACACAAATAGTTTCAGTATAAATGGAATAAAAACTTGACATTTGTTCCTGTTTTACGATTCTAAGTTTTAATAAAATGAAGAAATTGAAGTGAGCACTATTTTCATTTTATTAAACAAAACATTCGCTTTGTTCCAACTTTAAAAGTTCGGATGATTGATAATCATCAAAATCTGTACTGTACAGAGGCTTTAGGAAGAATTTCTAAGTAAAATATTTTGTGTATGTAATTTTAACATTTCATTCCTTATAATAAGTTTCAGATAGTCGGATAGATAGATAAATGCAAAGAAACGGCCTCATTTTATGGAAAATTGAAATCGAGGAAAATTAGGAAAAAATATATAGAGAAACCGCAAACCGTTGATACTATTAGGGTAGATTAAAATGTTTTAATTTTTTTACTCTTTAAAATTTTATTAACAAAAATATAACTTCGATGAAGTTATAACTTTTTAATTCAAGTTCAAAATAATAAGGTTATGATAATACGAATAAAGCTATATTTGAACCAAATAACATACAAATTCCAAATAATATTGTTCTATTCCAAAATAACAGCTACTCCATGAGATGTAAAGCATCGCATCAGGATGCCAATTTTATCTAAAAACAGTTTTATTTTTTATTCCTATTCTTAAACTTTCCATTTTTAATATTTTGCATATGGAAAAAGTCCCTCTGTAAATTCAGAAATTTATAAGTTGC
Source organism: Dolomedes plantarius (assembly GCA_907164885.2). Taxonomy (NCBI): domain Eukaryota; kingdom Metazoa; phylum Arthropoda; class Arachnida; order Araneae; family Dolomedidae; genus Dolomedes; species Dolomedes plantarius. Next base: position 137,336,879 of record OU015491.1, on the reverse strand, counting down.
AACAAATTTATGATGTAAGGATGGAAAATTAAATAAAAGATTTTCACTTTATCAAAGTATTCAGCAATTATATTTAAAATGAAAATATGTATTTAATAATTTATACGACATTTACACTGTCAAAGTGGGTTGTGAATTTATCTTTGTGTAAAACCTTTTCAAGAGCATTAACTATTACTTTGAGGGAGTTCATTGATTTTAAATTAAATTACTTATATGACTTTTTGGTATAATGCTCATGCACAGCGTCGTCGAAAAAGTTATCCGTGATTTCAGTTGTGCACACCGTGAATTACCTGAAAAACATTGTGCAACGCTGAGTAGATCCGAGGTTTACGCCATTTATCGGACAGATTCACTGCTGCAATAGCGTCTGTCACTGCTATGATCGAGCGTACCTGGATGGAGATCGAATACAGTCGATTCTGGTTAATCGGACCACATCGGGACGCGATCAGTTTGGTTCTAATAACCGGCTGGTCGGATCATAAAAACATGCCTTATTAAGCTTATGCAATAGGATTTGATTCGGTTCGTTAGGATTCGGTCTGAATAAGCCGCTGGTCCGATTAACCGATGGTCCAATTAACGGGATTCGACTGTATCTCCTAAATGTGTGCATAGGGGCACGGGGTGCTCTGGGGATGCGACATCGATGTCGATGTTTTCAAAACATCGATGGTTTGATAAAAATATCGATGTTCTAAACATCGATTTATTGGAGCCGATGTTTTTTTAACATCGATGATTTGTGCTCGATGGTTTTTTTTTACCGAAAAAGTACCATAATTAAAATATTTACCACGTAGCATAATTTTCACACTCAGTAAATGTAAGTCTGAATTCTGTAAAGGATGAATACAAAAGGGAGAACGATTCCTTAGCAAACAGTCAGATTTCAATCAACAACCAATGGACCAATCAGAGCGCTTGGAATGTTCCTGACACTCCAGAACCTTCCATAGGGTTTTATTTTATAAATTGTATATATATGAGAGCAGCCATTTAAGTTTTTGTTTTGTTCTGGTTTTATATAAGTTGATGTTAATATTATTAGTAAGATACCTCCCAAAAGTACCATTTGGACATATTTCTACAAAACCTCAGACAAATTGACGAAATACAGTATTTGCCTTAAGTCCCTCAAAACTTCTGGCAATACCACGAATTGATCTGGACATTTGAAGGCAAAACATGGCGATATTTACAACGAGAATTTTGAGTCATCAATGTAGCCCAAGGCAAAAGCAACCAAGTTTTGTCATTTGTGTCAGCCCAATCAGAGAATAAAATTAAATTCCCCCCTCCCCCCACGACTAACCGAAGTAACATTATTGTTAGAGGTTACTAAACCAGTTTTAAAAATTGGATCTTCCAAAACATCGATTGTTTTGGGGCGATGTTTTATCAGCATCGATGTTTTAATATTGAATATCGATGTTTCAAAACATCGATGTTTTGTTATCGATGTCGCATCCCTAGGTCGCTCACATCGAAACCTACTAGGTAATGTTCAAAACTTGATTCGTTTTTGTATCTTTTGATGAAAAAATAAACACCATGTATACTATTATATGGGTCTTTATTTCAAGTTGCAATCACGGTCACCTTCGATGACCCTGTGTATGGCTGGAAATGTACTTGTATTGCCATAACTGCAAAAGCTATTAACAAATACTTGTGATAAAGGAAAGGGAAATAATTTCCTGAAATTAATAAAGCTATAAACAGTATAAAAATTTCAGTGCTAATTTTATAAGTCTTATAATGGATAATTTACCATGAAAGAACATTGAAAATAATCAACTTATAAGGAATTTCGAATCCTTTATTCAGTGGAAATATAATGAGGCAAACGCCATTACACAGTACTTAACTTATGGATTTCAATGGTACACAGAAAACACAAATTTTCCTTCGCTATTGATAGTAAAATCTGTGAGACACAAAACATCACACCATGAAAAGAATATCATCTGAAAACAGTTTTATTTTTCTCATATTTTCAATAAATTTTTTTTTCACTTTATCAAAATTTTTAGGAATTATATTTAAAATGAAAAATGTATTCAATAATTTATACAAAATTTACCCTGTTAAAGTGGGTAGTGAATTTCCCATTGCGTAAAACCTCTTCAAGGGCATTTACTGTTACTTTGAGGGAGTTTATTGATTCTAAAGGAAATTACAAAAATGACTGTTTTGTTCTAGTGTCTATATGGCTTTAAAATGACTTGAGATGTCATAACTGCGAAAAAAAATTAACATAAAAAATTAACTTGTGAAAAAGGAAAGGAAAAGAATTTCCTGAAATTAACAAAACTATATATATACTATAAAAATTTCATTACGAATTTTATAATGCTCATAATGAATAATGTATCAAGTAAGAACACTGAAAATAATCAACTTATAAGGCATTTAAAATCATTTATCCATTGAAAATATAATAAAGAAAACGTCATTACGTAGAACTTAACTTATGGATTGAAATGGTACACAGAAAAACCCAAATGTTCCTGCGCTATTTGACAGTAAAATCTGGGCTGTGAGACACAAAACATCGCATTATGAAAAGAATATCATCTGGAAACAGTTTTATTTTTTCATATTTTTGTATTTCCATTTTGGTTTTTTCCCTACGTTTCAAGATTTCCCCTTACAAATGAATTTTTCATGCTAATGTCCTAGAATCACCATATGTTGCTCCTCCGCTTTCCTCGGCAAATAAGAAAATGAAATGAACACATTCTGTAGTCATCAAACCAAGAATTTTCTTCTGAAGACGCATTTATACCAAAGCTTCCGTAGCTAAATAAGAATGTATTTTACTTCATATACGTTTATTAGTAAACTATTTTTTTTTCTGGCGGTGTATTATTCGGGAGAATTATTGCATAAAGGCAGCAGAAGGTGCTAGTTTCATGCACATAACTTTTATGAACAACAATGGGGCCTTATTTATTTGCTAACACACGTTTAATGATAAGAAACTGATAACAGTTTGTATCATAACTGGACAAAAAAAGCATTCTATTGTCATCATTAGCATTTAAAATATGTCATTTGTTACTATGGTTCAATAAAAACTTTGAGAAACAGATAATATGTTTTTTTATAAAAATAGATTATTTTTATACCACTATATTAATTTATAAATCCCAATTAAGTAGAGTAAAGTAACGATTTTATTTCATTTAAATCTGCATCTCGGTATAAATATATTATGCATTTATTGTCGATGTTACAATTTTACATTTTGTATAACACCTAGGGGTGGTTTTAATTGCTCTCCATCGTGTGCTTGAGGACGACGTCTATAAATTCTGTCGCTGACTAAATTATAGAGTAATTACTCCTTTTCTGTACATAAAAACACGGATTCTTGCTTGGAAGCCAAGACAAAAATAGTAAAGATTTGCCTACTGTTTCAATAAACGAGAAATTCACATTATCCTTTTGATTCCATGTGACCAGTAAATGGACCAGTAAATGCAGCTCATTATTACAGAGAAGATTTAATAAGTTTGAGGCATTGTTTTGATAGCAAAAAATGCATTTCGCTCTCAATTAATATAGTTTTATTTCTTTCGTAAATTTGTTTTAATTTTCAGAAAATGAAACTTAATTTTTACATGCTATAATTCTCCTTTGTACGGTACATGTAAAAGTAATCTCACTTTCTTTTATTTGTTTTTAATATATAAGGGTGAATGTATCTATGTAATCAACTGACTGACAGTTAAGAGCAGGGGTCGTCAACCTTTTAATACCTACCACCCACTTTTGTATCTTTGCTGATGGAAATTTTTTTTGCCGCTTACCGGTGCATATTCGCAGTGGCTCAATTTAGCACAAGTGTTAAGTAAATTTTAGATAGGAAGGTTTGCAAAAAATGTGTACTTAAATTTATCTTTTTATTTATAATTTATATATATTTATATATAGCTACGGATGGTTACGGAGCTCAAACTTTGCTCCCTCGTCCACTAGTATACTTCGAGAAGTGTCTGGTGAATTATTAACTGTAATCCAACTTTAGAGGTGGAATGCAAAAGAAAATTACAAAAGCATATTTTAAAAAGTCACACTCGCGAAGGTGTTAGCAATGTATTTGATATACGGAGGAAGAACAAGATTTGTAACAACGGACAAAAACTTCCATCACCTACCATGAAAGCTTAAATCGCCCACTAGTGGGCGGTGGGGGCCAGTTGATAATCACTTATTTAGCATATTTCAAATGCGTAAATGAAATTAAGATTTCATGATATTTGCATTATTACAGAGAAAATCTCTGCACACTTCCACTCACCGTAATAACAACTCCGGTCACTCCTCAATCAGATTTTTTTAAAGGAAATAGCTTGAATCCCATTGGATCTTTTTTTTATCGCACTATTACTGGCTATCAGTCAATTCCATCATTCAACGTCTTATAGTTGATGACTACATGAGACATTCCGATCAAGATCTCCGTTCCTGCATATCTTTTGTTGTAATGTATCGAAAACATAGCTAGATACGAAGTTTGATTTGTAAGTCCGTGAAAATACCGACAGATGGCGCCACTGAAATAAGAGTGATGGTACTCTTACATTTAGCATGCATCAAGGCACGAATGTAAAATTATAAATAGATTTAACTGTTAGTCTGTTATAGGCAGCTACTTTAGTTGGTCAATTAGGGGTACTGCTCACAAAACGAAGAAAATGAGCTCCAGTTGTTCATAAAACATTACTTTTTAAGAAGCAAAATGTCAGGGTTGATATATATTTAGACGAGTCTAGACCTTCGCTTTGAAGGATTTACAAGTTTGTAGATTTTCGTTGAGGCCAAATGAGCACATGTGTTGCTGTACGTTCTGACCGTCCTGTTGATGTCACTAAGTCAGAAATTATGAATAATATCCATAATTTAGTGGATAGAAAGAAGATTAAAAGTGCAATAGATTTTTGAGGCTGTTGGCATAACATCAGAGCATGTAGATAATATTTTGAGCCAATATTCGGGTGTTCAAGAAAAAAAATTCTCGAAAGCAAAAATTTGTATCAAGTTCCGAAGTGATTACTGAAACAAATGCATATTTAATAGAGTTGCAGAAGTCTTACTTTGCGGAGGGGATAAAAAAGGCAACTTGAAAAACGTTTGACAAAATGTATCGATTATCAGAGAGTTTAAGTTGTGAAATTAAAAAAAAAAGTCGTTTTAATTTTTTTTCACGAGCTTATTAACTGATCCTTTTAGTGTGCAATTTACATCTAGATTGCCATAGCACCACTAGTTAGGCAAAAATGCTGTCTTCGCATATGTGTATAGCATACACCCGTACCCGAGTCCAAGGTGTGCAAATCTTGAATGTTTTAGTATAGATGTATTCTTACTGAAAACGTTTTCAGCAATATAAAGCACATGGAATTCAATATTGTTCTTGCATTAGCATGGTCAACTTTAATTGTAATTACGATATATTTTGTGGGGATTTTTGATGGTGAATGTATATACAGAGAGTGAAGGAAAATCTGAAAAGAGAAAATTTTCATATAAAATAGCTTTTATTCCAGATTTTGGGAAATTTTTTCCCGTATATTTTAACATTAAACAATCAGTTTTTTTACATATGAAAACAGTATATTTTTCCATAATTTTTGATAAAATCTTCAGATTTTAAAAGTTATTTCTAATTACTTACATGCCAACAATTCCTCCTTATTTAATGTTTCCGTCCTTTGATTTCTTTAAACGTAGTTTGAAATCATAATTTAACGGAATAGTGCGATATATTTTCCTAAATTTTGTCCTGTTGTTGTGCATGAATACAAGCAAAAGCAACATCTGTTTTAATTAAAGACAAACATTTTCATAGAAGCAGCAATGCAGAGGTGAAAAATACTGATTATCTCAAATCTGTTTTAAAAAAATGTTTTTAAGGAATGAGTTTTAAATTAAACTATATATTTTTACCCTCAAAGTATTGTGTTCAACATATACAGTCTGATATGAAACTTATAATTAACATTACCAGCGATAAATTTGATTTTAAGCTATATTTTAAAAGCGAATGAGTATCCATACTTTAAAAGTGGTATTGTTTATGATAACACTTATAATGTTTTAAAAATAGTACATATTTTTCGTTTACATTTTCTGAACTTGATATTTTGGTTTTAATATATTCATTTTTTTAAGTCTTATTTATTTTACCGTACTGTTAGGTAAAACGAAATTAAACTGTAGAGGAATTTCCTTACAATGCTTTGAAACTTTTAAAGGATTTCACGGCGTCAGTTATGCTCTTTAAAATAATAAAGACATATTCCTGAAATTAAATTTTAAACTTTTCTCATGCTAGAAGGATGAAATATCTTTCCTGTGTAAATATGGTATCATACTGTCCATAATATGGGAAATTCATACTGTATTTTTCATTACATTCAGATTAAGATGTGGATATACAACTATTTCATGATGGTCGGAATACACAATGCATAATCAAAATAAAATTAATTTCCTGACGGCGTTACGCCTTTCCAGTATCTCAAGCAATGAGTGTCTGTGAACTACGACTGTACCCTCTCAAAATCAAAGTCTCGTCACCGGTAGTCAAATAAATGATAAAATCTATACTGGCTTTGTTTTCTGTTCGAATACCGTGTTTTCGCATCGTCATGCTACTTTTTTGCCTTCGTTTTCGCCCGTGGCAACTCAAAAGTTTTTTTTTCCTGCCTCCTCGAGGCGTTTGCCACTGCCACCTTTATTAGCTTTTACATCCACAAATCTACCCTCCGGTTACCTCTTTACTCGGCGGTTCTCCTTCATGGGGACACTATTCGCTGGGCTGTGGTAGGGAAATGGGATGAACTCCTGCCGTGTGTTTACATCCTTTGTTCCAGCTGTGGTCATTCCCACCCACAGGAATCTCCCCACTGGAAGGCGAGTTGCTAGGTCGGGCCTTGACTTGTGCTCCGAAACACGTGCCCGGTGCAGGAAAATTAATACCACGTATTTGTTTAATGCAGCGTCCTAGAAATTGTGTTAAGTAGTTTCAAAATAATGTAAAACCTCGACGTGTTGCATTTTGGTAGTTTAATGTTTTATGGCAAAGGGTTTCACCACTAACAGTTTAAGTTCATTAAAGGGAATATACAAAAGTGATCTCAGTGGTGTGTTCCAAACAACGTGCATCAAAAGAATTGATGCCGGATATGTAGCTATGTATTACTATAAAAATGAAAACTAACAACATAAAACATGCACAAATAAAATATTCATAAAAAAATCATATGCAAATTGATTGCATATAAATTGTATGCAAATTATTGATATACGAATATAACAGCATTTTACTTCATGACAGTTTTTATTCTTTTGCCTACAAACTGTAGTTTTTAGGTTAAAATGTACTTTAACAATAACTTTCAATAAAGCTATTCTAGACCTTTGCATATGAAATTTCAAATCTGTTACCTTCTAGGAAAATAAGAAGCATAAAAATAGGAGAAAGATGTACTGATACGTATTAACACTTTAGAAATGACTCGAAAACGTAATAGTTGATATACTATAGACTTTCAATCGGGATTCAGATATTAGATTTTTTTAATTAATGACTTTAAAAAAATTTGGAATGTTTCTGAATTTAATGCATAAAATTCGCAATCTGTCCCTATACAGATTGGAAAACTTGCAGACATAAGTCCATCATTTGTCATTTAAAAGTAATCCAAAACACGAAATCATTTTAGTATAACTTAAACATACCTTAACCTATATGAATCAAATGATTGATCTACACTCTATAAATTATGTACGCACCCCCACATATATATATATATATATATATATATATATATATATATATATATATATATATATATATATATATATATATATATATATATATATATATATATATACAGTGGAACCCCGATTTTACGTTTTTCATGGGACCAGAGGTAAAAAACGTACGAAACGGGAAAACGTAAAGTCGGGGTTAAAAAAAATCTAAGCATATTGTTCAAAAGTTGATACTTACCCGATGAACTATTGGAAAAAATGTGTGATCGTTACTTGTTTTTTGCTTTTAGATGCAATTTCAACTACAACACGTTCAATGCTAGCAATTGTTTGCAAATTTGCTTCTTGGTTTTCATTCGGAACTAAAAATTGTTTCAGAGTTTTTATGCTTTAAATCGCTTGATCAGCTGTTGGCACTACATCCTCCGTTATTTCTTTTTCATCTTTATCACCACTATCATCGGAAGCGGGCATTAAAATATATATCGAAGGAATTTGTGAAGTGATGAGATGTGCGTCGCAGTCGATATACGCGTCATATTTTCACCTGAACGTGAGATTTTGTGGCTGAAGGTGAAGAATTTCACCTTCAGCACGCAATCTTCATCTTCCGTTTCATTGTAATCTGAAGGTGAAGGGATAACTTCATCGTTGGATTCCGAGAAGCCTGCTTTATTGAACACATTTATTGTCGACACAGTCCCACGCTGTAGAAATCAAATTCAGAGCTTCCAGAACATTTATTTTTGTTGTAGAAGCATCATGCAGGTCACCGGAACCAATAAATAGTAGTGATTTCCTAACCAGTTGTTTCCTGTATTGTAATTTAAATGATCGGATAATTCCTAGATCCAAAGGTTGAAGTTGGCTGGTGCAGTTTGCTGGAAAAAATTCTACTCGAACATTTTTCAATTTAAGATCCAAATAAGAGACGCAGTTATCAAGGAAAAAATTATTTTTTGCTTTTGTAGTCGCATTTTTTTATCCATTTTTCGAAGAAAATCTTCAAACAGCGATTGAGTCCTCCACCCCTTTTTATTCGAAGTTTAATCCGTAGGTAAACTTTTCACATTATTGAAACACCGTGGTTTCTTTGCTCTACCGATTACAAGATGTCTTAACTGCTCACTTCCGTTGGCATTAGTACATAATAAAACAGTTAAGCGCATTTTTTAAATTTTTTCCCCGGTGGCAATTTTCGCATTTGATCGTCAATGTTTTGTCGGGTAACAAGTTGAAAAATAGTCTCGTCTCACCGGCGTTGAATACGTGTCTTGGAATGTACTCCTTTAATAAATTTGGAAAGGTGTTCTCTTTCCACTGCTGCCCAATTTCAATACCCAAACCATCGGATTATCCGCAGATAGATTTAAAACATAAATTGTTCCTTTTTTAAATCTGTCGATCCAGCCATTCGATGCAGAGAAGGCCTGGAGATTAAGCCTTTCAGCAATTTCAAGACCCTTTTCTTTAAAGATGGATCCATTTAACAATGAAATTATTTATGCCCGGGCATCCTTAAACTATTCCATTAATCTTTTTTCCAAATAATCATACGGAGATGTCTTAAGAGATTTTTGTTTCTTTGCAGACTTTCCCAGTTTTCAGCACTTAACTCTACTGAAGCTTCTTACTTTAAAATCGTTTGCAAAGTTGAATATGCAATACCCAAAGATTTACAACATCAACTTAGTGCCATGAAATTCTTTAGCCTTTTTCGACGATTTCGGCCTTTTTGCTAGAGAGAAACGTTTTCGTTTAGACATCCTTCCTTCAGGTTAAGAACGCTCGACAATGAGAAAAATGGCTACGGTGCTCAACTGAACTCTTACAGACCAGTTGAAACCAGTTCTACCTTTAGTGGGTTGCATGGGCTGGTCATAGTCCCCATCCCTTTCCATTTGAAGAGTGAACATTGGGAAATCGAACCAAAAGCGATCCCTCCCCTCTTTCTCTTTTGTTGACAGAGAGTGATCGAAGAATCGAAAGGCATTGTCATGATTCTCCCCTCCCTTGCGGGTGTCCCGTACTTAGCTCCATCCCCCACCCTTCTGATTTTGACTCTGGGAGGTACCCCTCCTCCCTACCACACACAGACAAAATGACAATAAAACGGAACAGAAAGAATGACAGAACGGCTTCAAACAGGTAAGAAACAAGTTTTTCTTAAAAGAAAGAACTCGAAAAAGTTTGTGTGAGCCTTGTAGAGGAAAAATAGTTTTGATCTTGCCTTAAGAAAAAAACGTTTTAAGCGGGATTTTCTGGAAAGGGGTAACGTAAAACCCGGGATATTTTAACATTATCGATATAGGCAATTTTAACGGACCAGAAGAAAATGACGTAGGAAGCGGGATAACGTACGAAACAGACAACGTAAAATCGGGGTTCTACTGTATATATATATATATATATATATATATATATATATATATATATATATTTGTGATTTAAAAGTAATCCAAAACAAGAAATCATTTTAGTATAACTTAAACATATCTTAACCTATATGAATCAAATGATTGATCTACACTCTGTAAATTATGTACGCACTCCCCCCATATATATATATATATATATATATATATATATATATAGCAGGTGGTCATAATTGAACATGGCTTATTCAGAGCCCCCTGTAGCTGTAACTAAAAGGCAGATTGATCTGAAATTTTGCATATAGACAATTCAAAGGATGCGCTGAAAGATTCCAAATAAATAAATAAATAAATAAAAATTCAAGAGAAGTCCGCCAGGGATCGCATTACAGCCTAAATGCTTGAAATGTCATACAATAAATTATTGTGCACAGTAAAAAAGTCATTTAAAACTTTTATTTTTACATCCTCAAGCATTCTGATGTTTAACACTGTAAGCATTATGATGTTTAACACTGTTACTTTTACATTTTGAAGCATTATGACGGTACAAATGTTGCTAAATGTGGCAGTGCAAGTGAAGAAGAAAACAATCTGATTTGCATAAGCATACGAATTCAAAGTGAATTCTGGGTATAAAAAGGATGAGATCGAGTCAGTATCATTATTTCAGTTACGATGGCAATTAAATTACAAGAACGTGCTTTAATCGCAAAACTTTTTTTATCAAAACCAGGGAAATGCTGTTGCAGCTCTTCACGAATTTTGACGTCAAAAGAAATTGCGCCAAGGTCCAATATCTTCAGAAGGTCTGAGAGACATGATATCTCGATTTGAAAATACTGGGTGTTTAAGCGTTCAACGTGACAGAGGGCGAAAGTCTATCAGCGAAGAAATCGTTTCAGAAGTAGCAACGGCAGTTGTCGAGCAGTCACTGGTAAATTATCATGGAGTCAGCAGTGCACGTGCAGTGTCACGACAGTCAGACGTATCATATAGCACAATGCAATCCTGAGAAAAATAATGAAATTTTATTCCGTACAAGATCAGCCACAACCAGCAACTGCTTCTTACTGACAATGACCGTCGCTTATCTTTTGCCCGGACTTTTCTTGCCCGAATGGAAGTCGATGACTCCTGGCCGTGGAACATTCTCTGGAGTGACGAGGTTCATTTTTATCTGAATGGAACAGTCAACACCCAGAACTGTCGAATTTCGGCCTTGGAAAATCCGCGTGCCTTCTACACAATTCCGCAACACTCGCCGAAAGTTACCGCCTGGTGTATGTAGATTCACTCCCCAATTTATCCTTGGACCATTCTTTTTCGAAGAACTTAACATTTAGCTATCGGGGACCATTTTTGTAAATCACTCTTTAGAACGGAAAACTTTTACCTACTTCCTACCCCCCCCCCCATTTTATGAACAGTCAATGTGGGTGGGGGGGGGGTCGGTGGAATAAAGTGGTTAATTGCTTTCTTAAAGACTGTGGGATATGTGCAGTAGAATTTCATCTTTCCCTAAATTCCCTACATCTGGAGATGGTTTTAGCTCCAGATGTAGGGAACAAATTACAGGTGTTACAGAAAGGAGGGTCGCACATTTTGTTTGCTTATGATAGCATACCTTCTGTAAAAGTTTTTATGGATGAGTGAATTTTAATGGTGGGAATTTTTTCATATGATTTTTCAAGAAGGAAAAGGAATTTAAACTTTGAAGTAATCATAGAAAGTTGACAAGAAAAGACAAATCAAATATAAAAAAAAATCTGTCAAATAAAGAAATTAAAAAAAATTTTCTGATTTTTGCACAGTTTTTCACACTAAAAGATGATTATCTTCATATTTTTCTCATATATACTTTAAATACGAATTTATATTCTGACGGATAATACAAATGTTCTTAAGTTCCATTTCAAGTCGTATTCAAGGGATCTGGACCTAGAAAATAGATTATATTTCCAAATTTTCCCTCCTCCTTTAAAAAACCATATTCAAGTATATAAATGCAAGCGTGCAAATTCATGTACAAATGTAAAGGTTGAAACTAAAATCGCTGTAATGAAGAAACACAAATTCATGATCTACTGTCTTATTTACTTATTAACAAAACCTAATGATTCTGTTAGCGTGAACTTTAAGATAGACATACCTTAGTACAGGGCAATTCAATTTTCTAAAAATTAGAGTAAAAATGTCCTTCAAATAAAAAGTATTTATTGTGTACGAAGCTCGTTAAATCATGCAGAAGAAGACACACACGCAATCACTACTAATATATACACACCCGATTCTCTTTTTGCAAGGATTTGAAATAACACGGTCCAAGAAAAAAACTGATTATTTTTAAAAACTTTTTTTTGCTGCAGCATGGTTTAAAAATCTAAAAATAATTAAAAAATATTGAATACAATCTTATCAAAGAATATTTCAGAGAATGATTTCACGTTTGTTTATAGTAATGATGATGTAGCTGTGGTTCCACAATCTGCAAGTACGATTCTAGAATGCTTCCAACTTGCCAACAAACACGGAAATCATTTACTTAAAAATTATAACAATGTCGTACGAGCTGTGTCATTCCAACGATATTTAAAAATGATTCTGGCATGTTATGCAGAATATTATAGAGAACTAAAAAAAAAATCACTCTCTGTAATAACCGAATTCGTACTCAAAATTGGCGATTGTAGACATATCGCCACTCAATATTTTTATTGACGAGAGGAATCTTTTGCCACCGAAAAGCAACAGTAAACGGGTACGTTTATCATCCAGTAGTGACACTAAATGACAGAATATTATACGTATGTCTGTATAAATAAAAAAAAAATTATGATCTTAATTTGGATACCTATATGTCTTGGACATCACTTTCAGCTGTACAGAGGCTGTTCACACATTTTTTGACGATGTATATTGTATTCACAAAGCTAAATTACATAAAATTCTTGTGTTTTAAATGTTTTATTTGACATCCCTTATTCTGAACTATCTTTCGACACCTCAATTTCCAGGATAATAATGCCTTTTGAAGTGTCAGAAGAGCTATTCTATCCCATTCCTCCTGAACAGCTTTCCAGAGTCCTGTAAGGGTTTTGGGACGACGTTTGGATAATGCAGATTTTAAAAGTCCGAAAGCACAAAAATCCATAGGTGATACATCGGGAGATTTATTAGGGATATCAGTGAAGGGTATGGCCTTGATACCAGTTTTTTGTTCCATTTCTTTTAGGAAATTTAAAGTGGATTTTGATGTGTGACTGCTAGCTTTGTCCTGATGGAGTCTCACAGATTGATGGCACTGCGGGTAAAGCGATGGTATTTCATTCAGAAAAATTGGCGATAAAATATGTTCCTGATAGTATTTGGAGTTAATATTGACTTTTTTTCCACTCTCTTTATTTTTAACTTGCCATTATAAGAAAAACCAGCAACAATCATGAATCCCTTAGAAAAACTTTCTTTCGATTCTTTGAACCATGTACTTAAATTTTTTTCTCCCCTTTTATGATAATAAATGGCTCTTTTTTTGTTGCAATCATTTAAATACACCCATGATTCATCTATTGTGACAATTGTTTTTCAATTTTCTTTGGATAAGTGTTTCTCATATAGAATTCTGCAGCGTGTCCTGCGTTCAGCGATATGATTTGGAAGATGACGATGCACATTGCGTTTTTTCGCTTTCTTAAGATTTCAATCAACGTTTATCATTTTGTTTACAGCGGACACCGATCATTTTAATGATTTTGCAAATGTCCATAGACTAGGGGGATTTTCTTTTAACATTAAACAAGATACCTTTGCAATAGTCGAAGATGTCCGTTTTTTTCTTGGATACTTGTTTGGAATTTTTGTCCCACTTGAGGCTAAAATTTGACGTTTTTTCCTTTCTTGTTGATGATATTACCTATCGACGCTTTAGATATCACAAAACCATGACTCTCACATCGTTTTTGGATAACGGAGTGTGCATATTTCTCTTCGGAAAGAGCATAAATGTAGCCTTCGAACCACTGCTTTGTTAAAAACGCCATTTTGAATAAAAACAAAATTTTCAAGCCGCAGACGATAATTTTGACTTTTAAAAACATACTACAATTGCAATTATTTCTTTTGCAGGAAACAATTTTTTATTACCGCTTACCAAAATCGTCTAAAAAATGTGCGAACAGCCTCTGTATATAAATATATAGCTGAATATAAGCTGAATATATAGCTCAATATTTCAGCTATATATACATATATATATATATATATATATATATATATATATATATGACACGGAGCGTGTTTTGCTTCCTTGTTTAAATCGATGTTATGCAGTCAATACATACATTAAATAACTGGGCGAGTGGAAGGCCATGAAGGAAGTAGTCCAATTACTATAAACTTCTCAATTATTGATTCTCATGATTTTACCAATGCTCCAGGGTAAGCAATTCGCTCCACCATTTTGTCGACCTACCCAGCACGACTGCCGCTTCCGCTCTCAACGAAATTCCCATCCAATCTACCGCCAAATCTTAATTTCCTCCGAGCTCCTGCTGCATGGTGCACGTGCAGACCTCAACCTTGGTCATCTGGACCCTTAGTATTGCTGATCGTACAATTTAACTTGTACCTTTCTAAAAATAAATCCTCTCGCCTAGAATTCTTCGCTTTCAGCTCAAAGTCGCTTTTAAAGGATGATTCCCCACTTAAAAATACACGTGCTTTGTAAATGAAATATTAGATTCTTATTATTTTAAACCCCTTTCCCCGTACTTCTGAACTATATTTTGACTGTTCAGTTATGTTTTGACATATATATATATATATATATATATATATATATATATATATATATATATATATATATATATATATATATATATATATATATATATATATATATATCAAGCTGAAAGTGATATCCAAGACATATAGGTATCCAAAATAAGATCAGACATAAATAGTTTAATATGATCATCAGGTTTTGTAGATTTTTCTGGTTTTATTACATAAGATAACCTTTCTTTACGTTGGATTACCTCTATTCATTGTATTTTAGATGCTACTTTTTATATTTCTAGTCTTACACAGGAAAATGCTATTATATATGACTTAACATGCAAGTATTTATATTAATTTCCAATTTGTGATACTTACTTTTTATAAAGCCTTTTCAGTTCCCAATATGCATGTACTCATGCATGTATGTATATATACATACTTGTAAACATATATGCATCTTGACCTAGGCCGTTTGAACATATTTTTCAATTTTTAAAAATAATATAATGAAAGCGAGGAAAAAAATAGAATGACGAAATAGAAAAATTGTGAAACAAGAAAAACTCTAACTTCATAAATTTTATAGAAAGAATAAAAGTATCGGACTAATTTCAATCACCAAGACTGGAGGAAACCGTCAAAAATAATATTCATCATACCTGGGATCACAAATTTTACCCTAATTAGCAGCGTATGTGTATTTTTTCCCCATTTGTCAGTTGTAAACTGTCAATTTTTTCCCCCGGGAAATGATCAGCCCTCAGCGAAATAAGACCCCCGCTGAACTAATATTCTGCATCCTGTGCGGTTTCCGACAAAATAGGGGGATGAAAACTTTGGGACGACAGTTATCCCAAGCCCGTATTTTTGGACAGTACTTGCTTGGGATATATGCTATCCCACCCCGTAAGGAAAAGGTTAAAGATAATGGCCCTGTCACATGTTCTGTAACAGCCTTCAGGTTTAGTGACATGCTCAGCAGTTTCGTTTTACCTCAACTCCAGCAGCGACAATGCCTTGAGTCTTACTTTTATGCAGGATGGTGCCCCTCCACACAATGGACTCTGTGCACGGAGGTTTTAGAGACAACATTTTACGGAAGACAGGGTGATTAGCCGATCGTTTTCTACTCCTTGGCCGGCCCGTTCTCCCGATCTCACTCCGTGTGATTTTTGGTTATGGGGCCATTTAAAGAACTTTGTTTATAGGAGGAATGTTACAACTTTGGTTGATCTGAAGGACCGCATAACATTGTATGTTCAACAGATTACTGGCGACCATCTGCAGTTCTCTGTTGAACACGCTATTCATCACTTGCACATTTTGCATACTAATGAGGGAGCCCACATTGAACAGTTTTATTTACATCACTAGACAGTGTGTAATAAATAAATTGTGCTTGAATTGGAAATTATAGCTTGTTTAAATTATTTCCATGTAAAGCGCTCCCTAGCGGACATTTTTTACAGAGTCTTTCAGCGCATCCTTTGAATTGTCTATCTGCAAAATTTCAGCTCAATCTGCCCTTTAGTTACAACTACAGATGGCTCTGAATAGGCCAAGTTTAATTATGATCATCTGGTATATATATATATATATATATATATATATATATATATATATATATATATATATATATATATATATATATATATATATATATGTGTGTGTGTGTGTGTGTGTGTAATAGCACGGGCGCGGGCCGACGAAGGAAGGGCTGAGTGGCATATCTTTTTGAGGTAAACAAGGATGACTTGTCGCCCGGCCGTGCATCACAAATGTTTAAATCCTTTCCGCATTTCATCTCACCCCTCGGACACAGATCATAACACAAGTTTCACGACTACATTTTATTGAGATCACCGACCGCTCCGTCGGTATGGATGCAGCAAGAGAAAATACAGGAATCCCTCCCACTTCCGGGTAACAAGCATTATATAAACTTCAGTCCATCACGTGATTAAAGGGTGTGTCTTAATAGCTGATTGGTTTAAAGTTGTTGTTGATGTGCAGAACTGATTTAAACTTGTACTGACGCTGCGCCGCATCCTTTTAGTTAAAAAAGACAGCCATCTTGAATGATTTTGCCTAAGGCTGTAATAATGGAATTTAACGCGAATGCCCAAAGGGAATTAAATAGTTTAAGGGATTAAAAAAGGGTTTGTAATTTGAAATAGTAAAGTGAGGAATTAACAGTTTTTAAATGTTAAGAGTGTTGAATTAAGAAATTACTAGTTTTTTTAATATTATATATATATATATATATATATATATATATATATATATATATATATATATATATATATATATATATATTGATTGTGACATTGTCTCCATTACTACACGAAATTTGTAATTATATAAGTATGTGATGTCCCATTCCTACTCCTCGAAATGTCAACGATCTGCTAACTGTTGATCGGGGCGGCCTCATAAACTCTAGGATAAGAGGCCATAAAGTTCGTGTAATGTGCGGTTCTGACGTTATAGAACGCAGCAATCCCAGAGTGGTTCGAGAGCTCTTGAGATTTTTGACACTATAGTGGCATGTGGAATCCCATAAACTTTGAACACGTACGAGCACGTCAAACGCCGGATAAAGCCTTTGAATTCACCGACAGTATAAAAGATGACCCCAATAGTCCACGCAGAGGAGATCTGTTTTTGAGTGCCAGAGAGACACGGAGCTCTCCTGGTCAGAGAGGCCGAAATGCCGCGTTGTCGTTGAACCCGAAGCCGTCCAGACTATCTAACTGTAAATTCTAACTCGCTGTACATACTTGCTTTAACTGTTGTAGTTGTAGTATGTTTAACGTATCGTAGTAAAGTAATTGAAGCGAAAGGCTTGTCGTATTATTGACTACGGTACAATATATATATATATATATATATATATATATATATATATATATATATAATAAAAAACTAATTTAATTTAAGTATAATTGTCCTAAAACACAGTCTCCATAGTAGGTCAGTTTCTGTGTTTCCATTTGCTCCTTGGTTGCAAGTTTTGTGACGTTAGTCATCTTGAGATTACCTATTCTTAACTTCCTCTCTGTCTAGCGCCAGGCTTGGTGTTCTATGGATAAGTAACTCTTTATTCAATTCTACATTTTCTCATGGATTATACGGTGTCTAAGTATGTTTATTGTTTAGATCATACTTATCGGAAACAATTCATTGGTTTTTAGACAATATCGACACCGCTGATGAAGAGATGCTGTCAAAAACCTCTTTCATTTTTATCTTTTCATGTTTTTAGTTCCTGGCTGCAAGTAGTTTTAGTACTCATACTGGTTTATCTCTTTCAATTATGTCACACACACACACACACACACACACACACACACACATATATATATATATATATATATATATATATATTTATAAAACAATTCCGTAACTGACTCATTCATTCACTGACTGACTGTCTGACATACAACGCACAGAGCAAATCGCTGGACCTAAAGGGCTGAAATTTTGCATGGCGATTCTTCTAATAGTGTAGGGGTGCACTAAGAAAGATTTAAAAAAAATTCTTCTTAGATTTTTTAAATTAAATTTTTAAGCTGTTTTTTAAACTTTTTTTAGGTTTGCATTTAAAATAATACATTGAGGGTTATAAAATTTATATCAAGAGAAAGATCATAAAAATTCCTTCAAAATGAAATTTTTTTCGAATTTTACCTCCATTTCTTGATTTTTGGTGAATTTTTAAAGATTAATTTTTAGAATTTAATTTATTAAATGCTGATCACGTGATTTCTTTTTCTGGTACTTTCAATAAATTTATCGTCACTTGCGTAACAACTAAATAGACAAAAAAAATATTTTTTCCTCTTTCTAATGCAGCAGACGAATGGATATTATCCAAAAAAATGCATATCCCTTACGATTTTTTTATAAATATATATATATAGATAGATATATATTTTACATCAATTGTATACATTGATCATCGCATTTATTATAACTATATATATTTAGTTTTTGGCATAAATTGCATACGTTGACCGTTGTATTTCATTTAAATGTACTCCGTAGCGTAGCACGGGTTTTCAGCTAGTATATATATATATATTTATATATATTTCTAAAAGATTTCATGCGTGCAACCATAAAACATAAACGATTACTTAGTCGAAAGAGTAATAATAAAAAAAGAAACTGGTAGTACCGTAAAATGGGGTCAGATGTGCCAACACGGAATTCAGCTAATCAGTGCTCGCTGGTCGCTTGTTATTAAAGCTATTAGTTATCCGGTTTACCATGGAGCAGCAGTATGTTGGTACAAATCAACAAGTGTTATCATGCCCCTCTGATACAATCTTTGTGACTCCCGAACATTATTTTAACAATTCATTATTTTGCACTTTGATCCAACCTGTGAAAAGTGTTGGTTCTCGTGGTATGAAGGATTAGTGTTATGCACTGGTAAGTAATATAATTTTATTCACTTACGACCTGAAGTCTTATCAGGGGACCGTCATTACTATACCTTTTTTGTAGTCATGTTATGATATTATCATTAAAATAAGTTCACTTGATTGGGTGAGATGGTGCCATCCTTTTTTGGTTATTTTGTGTATTGGAACCACTTTTTTTTTGTAAAGTGAGAAATTATTGACGCATCTCTAACTATTAGAATGGCTAGAATTATTGCAGTAATTTTAAATTTTAAAAATTTTACATTTTAAAAATTTTAAATATTTAAAAAAATTAAGAAACTTTTAACTTTCTGTATCAAAAATGTTTTAACTAAGTAACATGTTTTATAAATCAAGTAGCATGGACTCTCTGCTAATAGAATCGGGTAATACTGACGACTAGGATGGTGCTAGCCACCTGGATAGTCCACCAAGACAAAAAGATCACGATCACTCTCAAGAGGATGAAGAGAATCAAATGCAGAGAATGCAGTTACTGAAGGTGTCACTGCAACCACAACAGATTTCAGAGTAAATGACTTCGTCGCCGTTTCTTATGAAGAGGGGGTATATCGGTGTCAAAAGCACAGCAACTTGACCCAAGTGGGGAAGCTTATGTTTCCTGTATGGTGAAAAAAGGAAATCTTTGGATTTGGCCGAAAATGACTGATGAAATTTGTTAATTTTTGAGAAAAAAATAGTTTTTTAATGAAAAGGCAATTCAAAATTAAGTGGGAGTATTCTTGCTTCAAATCAAGAGGTGCGTGAATGTGCCATGACTGAATCCTTGGCAACTATAAAGGAGAAAAAGGGGTGGCTACCCTAATCTCACCCAATTCGGTGGGGCAAGATTGTGCCAGAAAAAAAAAAGAAAAATTCACCCCTACCATCTGTAACCAATTAAAATTTTTTTCTGCAACGAAATAGAAATCTGAAATGTGCATATATCTTTGTGCAGTAAATTCATCCGATTATGTTGGTAAATAAAGATATGATATAAAAAAACCTCAAAATCTGGCACAATCTCCCCCCCCCCTTTTACGGTACGTATACAATACAGGTAATAGGGAAGCAGGATCAGTTTAAAAAGTGTTGCCAAATTAAATGTTTCCACTGTGTAAGAGTGATTTGCTGGGGAAGATTTTTCATGTTACGGCAAATTGATTGGTCGGAGAGAAAAAAAAAATGATCGTCACATACGTCTTTACCAAGAAAAAAAAATAACTTTTATCAGGTGAAGTAGAAATTTTCCAAAATAGTCATCCACAACAAGTGCTACTTAATTGCTTCATAGATGAAAGTCGTAGGACCGAAAATATCAAATTAATCTGCTTCAATACATTTAAATTATATCAATAAATTTTAGGATGTCACTACAGCAAAAGGCGAGTTAAAAAATATTATAAAATACGAATAACAGTTTTAATATTACTTTGAAAATGTATGGAGTTATATTTTTTAATAACAATTCTAAATAACATATCGTTATATTTATTAAGGTCTATCATTTCCCCCTGACAGTAATAAAAATAATTAATAATAACGTGCGAAATATGCGTAAATATTGTGGATGTCATTATAACTTATACCAGTTTTAATAGTGTAAATGAGGTGTCGGATTTTTTACCTAAAGAATTATTCTAAATAAGCAGCTGAAAATACGATATAACGTTGTCGTAATTAACAAACCACGTAAATCACATTTTCTACATTTTACAGGATGAACAAAAACCTGATTCATTCGTCAGTGAAAAGATAAATTATTATCATTTATTCTTAAAAGAAAATGTTAAGAGTGTTCTGAGATATATATTGGCCACATTGTTATGTAATTAAACATCTTCATAATTGAAGTGGAGTACAAGGTTAGCAACATTTAACTAAAGGAGTTATGTAGTAAGTGTTGTTTTTCACTTTTTTGTATGAATATAATTTTTCGGAGTTATGAGGTTTGACAGATTTTTACAGGGGACCTAAAGTAATGAAACAGAATGACAATCTCAAAATCGTAATTTTTGGAGTTGCGTGGTTTTTTAATTAGGCTGACCATAATATGAATTCTTAACTTTTAAAATTAATATCCATGCAACGAGCATGCACAACACCATGCTTCTATTATTTATAATAGATTTTTTAAAAATTTTTGATGAAACTAAGATCACTACATTAAATTATGTTTACAAAGTGCATTTGATGAATTTTTCTTCTTTTTTATGCTATTTTAGATTTCTTTATGGATATGGTTGCATGCAAATATTATTTTCTGTGTAACTAAAAGTAAGAGGTATATAACAAATTATCAAAAGAAATTATATTTAAACTTAGTTTCATTTATCTTGCGTAATTTGATTTATTTTCATTTGCGCTTGACTGGTTCATTACACGAAACTGCAATTTTATTCACGCCGCCATGATCAAAATCACAAGGCATTTAAATAAAACAGAAACAGGTCCTTTAGCACACTTACAAGTAGTTTTATTAATATTTAATACTGTACACCTCATGTGTTACTCTCTTTGCAAGTCAGAACTGTATTTCATATTATTTTAAGTCTCAGTTAATTTATAACTTAATAGTAAACCTACATTTTTTTTTTCATCTGGAAAATTCAGCAAATCAAAAATCATTTGCGATTCAATTGGATTCAGATCTTACAAAAAATAAATTCTCTATAATGATTTTCCCAAAGTTATTCAAGTTCACAGCAATTTTTTTCAACGTTAAAACAAAGTTCTTAGATTATACGAAACATTTAATTTGAATTTAATTAAATATCGCGAACAATTTTAATTTTAGATAACATTAACGTTTAATAACGTATGTTAATATTAAATAATGAAAAACAACTTTTTTTTTTCTCGCTGGTAAACTCTGTTTTATATAAAACATGTTTCATTAAATAACTGTTTTAACTGTAGTGAACTTATTCCAGAGAAATTTGTGCTTATTTTATATTTATATATTTTTGCTGGTTCATTAGAATAAAATTTTACAAATTAGTAAAAAAAAAATCATAAACACACAAACATAATAATTTTCGAAATATTTTGTATAAATAAAGTAATTTAAAAACGCATTTATGCAAATATTAAAAGAATAGGAATTTTAATCAACATGCGTTTTACACTTTTTTCCCACAAATAAAGCAATTTATTCATTTTTAACAAAGAAGGGTTTAACTGTTAATGCAAGTTTGTTAAAAAGAGTTATTATCATGACAAAACGTTCTTAGAATCCCCGATTATCTAAATGCTTTTATGTAAATAATCTCCGATAATGTGTGGAAAGGCTAACTGTCAACTGCAAGTCTCATGGGTGTCGTTTGAAATGCATTAAATAAATTTAAAAGCCAAGAATATCTGTTAAATGCATTGTTCAGTAATTAAAGCTGGATGAAATGTTGTAAATTAAAAATGTATTGTTTGTGTACATTTATTAAGTTTAAAAATAAGCTTTTATATAAAAAAATTACAGTGCGGTGTGTATTTTAAGTTTGTTAGTGATACTTCTTAAATTATAAATTTACGTACATGTGTTTCCTAACTGTAAAGCTTAACTTGTAATGTTGTATAACCTTAAAAAAAGAAAATTTCATGTAATGTTACCAGCTGTACCACAGAGTTACTGTACTGAATAATTGTACTACAAATGTGCTATGCATATGAATGTATATCATGCATTTGTAAGTGTATATCGCAGTGAAACTTCCCTATAGCGGCCAATAAAGGTTCCTAAAAAGTGGCCGTTTTCAGGGGTGGCCGTCGAAAAGAGGTTCCTTCCATAATATTGGCTATATGACGTCTTGATTCGGTTCAGAACAAAATAGGGCCGTTTAGAGGGATGACCGTCGAATAGGTGTGGACGGCTAGAGCAGTTTCAATATATATGCATAAACAATCATGTATTCTGCAAGTGTAAATGAGTGTGCTTTGAATTTACGAGACCTTTTGACGATTGTATTTCGCAAAAGCAACATAAAATGTCTATTTTAAAACTATATTAAATATTGCAGAACTTAAAAAAATTTTCTTCAAACAGTCGCAAACTAAAGTTATATAACATAACATTCAAAATGAATAACACTTAAAATTATTTACTTGATAATCAATTGAAAATTCCTATTCGAGCGTGAATTTAATGCGTATTGGGTACAGAGGCCAAATGATATAAATTTATATAAACTTCAATACACACATTGCGTATTTAGCCGGATGGGTAAAACTTTATGATATATTTTAATGGCCACAGTCAGGGTTACCAGAATATCTCTTTTAAAGAGAACATTTCCTCTTTTTAAAATCCCGATGCTTCTATTCATTCCCTTTTTGTTCATACTGATCTTCTTTGTCTTTTTTTGTCCTTAGTTACTTTTAATCAACTCTTTTTTTAACCTTTTTTAATGCCACAAAGTTCTCTTTTTTCAATAAAAAATAATTATATCAATTATTATATTTATATCAATAATGTTGCAACTCAATTTTCAAGGATTTGACCCAAATTATCCTTTGCTTTCTTGACTGAAGAAACTTATTATATTCTTAAAAAATTCATAATTATTATTATTAGCTAATACTATTATGAATTTGCAGTTATAGTTTCGTTTTAATTTTTCAAAATTTTATTTTATTTGAAAGAATGAATCGTACATAAAGAAGAACTTTTTTTTGCACACATTGTGTTTTTATTTATGTAATAGATATAAATTATTGTTTATGTCGGGGAATTAATATTACATTCGCATATTTCCATAGTCTTTTTTTTTTTTTTTGAGAAAACCCTCTTCAACAACATTTAAGTTCTGACTACCCTAGCCGTAGTGAACTTCGTTTAAAGCATTTTATATTAATATAGGAAACGGAGCATTTTGTTGATTCTAAATGTAACGTGATGTATCAATGCACTCAATACTGCTCATTCAGTCTGGCTATTCTGTAAGGAAAAATAACAATTATGCGTGAAAACAAGAAATCACGTACCTATTAATGTAACGTCTGCTTTGATGACTCAGCTTCCGTGTTTCTGATCACGAATGTAAACACTAGATCACGAAAATTACGGGAATTATACAGATAGAATTATGGAATATTGTTTTACTTGTGTCACGCTAATATATATACTTTATGAACATGTTGTATGTGTATTTATTGATTGAAAGATTTCTTTAACGAGTTTAATATAAGTTGTCTGCTGCTTGAAACGTAAACAAAAAACATTTACTAATTTTGAGCGAAGTTTTAATGAAAAATAATCTTCTTTATTATTGAACTTCTGCATTTAATTTTTTTTATGCAGTCCGCTTTCTTTATGCAGTCCGTGGCGTTGGGTTGTCAGTTCTGTACAAAATTAATTGAACATGGAAAAGATTTTGTTAGAAAAAAATAGAAATCTACTGAAATATTTTAAGTTATATTTGTGATTAGGAACAAATGATAGTTGATTAATTTCAGTTATTACATTTAAGTATAGAGAAAGTATATCTAGGCATAATAAAAATGTCCAAAATAAGAAAGTAAAATTATTGAAGTAAAAATATTATGTTGGAGAATAATCAAACCTGAGTAACACAATTAAATAAAAGCCCAGGAGTAACATATATATATATATATATATATATATATATATATATATATATATATATATATATATGTTTTTATATATATATATATATGTTTATATATATATATATATATATATATACAAATGTTTATATATATATAAATGTTTATATATATATATATACACCGAAGAGCCATTACATTATGACCACCTGTTTATTACAACGTAGGACCACCTTTCGCCTTCAAAACCCCCAACACCTGGAGTGGCATTGACTCGATAAGGTGCTGATAGGTAGTCTGAGGAATCTGGTACCAAGTGCTCACCAACTTGTCCTGCAATTATCGCACGTTGCGAGGTCGTGGCGTGGCAGCACGAATTCGGTTTTCCAGGTGGAACCTCAAATGTTCTATTGGATTAATGTCAGGTGAATTTGGAGGCCAAGACATGACTTGAAAGTCACTAGAATGTTCCACGAACCACTCCCTGACGATTAGACCCATATTACATGGTGCATTATCCTGTTGGTAAACGCCATCACCCTCCGGAAAGTCTGTTGTCATGAATGGGTGCACCTGGTCTGCAACAATGTTCACGTAGCGCACAGACGTCAGCAATTGCTCTATGGAGATTATGGGTCCTAATATGCTCCATGAAAACATCCCCACACCATAATACCGCCACCACCAGCTTGTCTCCGTCTAACTGTGCATCCGAGAGCCAGGATTTCCGTTGGTAATCGGCGTATTCGCACGCGCCCGTGATGGACCAGAAAACATGATTCATCGGACCATGCAACTTTCTTCCATTCTTCTATGGTCCATTTCAGAGGTTCCTTGGTCCATTGCAGGTGCTGCTGGCGATGACGTGCCGTCAGAGCAAGGACGTGTGTCTGCCGCCGGCTTCGTAGGCCAATACGCAGCAAAGCACACTGCACTGTGTGTTGAGAAACACTGTCTGGGTTACCACTGTTGTAGCTGCTGGTAATGTCGGCTGTTGTAGCTCTTCAGTCATGGGTAATAGTGCGTAACAGTCTCCTCTCTCTTCTGAAATCAATACGCCACGGCGACACACCACTGGTCGGCGACTTTTCGTTTCACCATCCATACAACTCTTTTGATACGTGCTCACCACGACCGCAAGTGAACAGCCCACCAAACGCGCCGTTTCTGATATCGACGTTCCCAGGCGCCAAACCATAACGATTTGACCTTTATCGAGATCTGATAAATCAGCTGCTTTTCCCATTATGTCACTAATCACTATGTTTGGAAAGACAATGCATGGGCCCTTTATATACTCCAACTTCAGCCGCGCTCGCGCCGTGGTTTTGTTTCTGGGCGAGTTCATTTTTACAGAAGGAGGGTGGTCATAATGTAATGGCTCTTCGGTGTATATATATATATATATGCTATATATATATATAAGATTCTGCATACATTAAATCCTCCCTATAACAGTATATAAATTTTTATATATATGTTATGCCTAAAATCTTAATTTATTTCGTATAAAATTCTTATAATTACTATATCTACCCCAATTGTTTTATTTTTAGAATGCGCATGTACAAGGCTCATTTCAAAAAATAGTAAACCTCTAAAATATCTAGCAAAAAATAATGAAGGAAAATAAGATTCTGCATATATTATATCCCATCTAAATAAGGATATAAAAATTTAAAAATTTTGATATTTCAGAATATATGCCTTCGAATTAAAATCAACTTGTTAAGAGGTTCTTTGGTGATAATGCATAATAAAAATATTGATATTGATTATTTAAAAGATTAAGAATAATTCTCATTTTTTAACATATCATTTTAATGAGCAGAATTAATACAGTGATCTTCCTAAACGAGCACATCCTCAATTTCAGTACACTAGTTTAATATGCTTTTCAGAATTTAAATACGTTAAACAACTCTTTTTTTGTGATCTTCAAAAGAGTCAACTCGTAACCTTTTGTGATAGCATTATAACTTCCAAATGTGACATCCTATTCATTACTTATGCGTACAAAATAGGAAAAACTCGCGTGGAGAAAAATATACTAAACAAGAATTCTTGGATATAGATATTATGTGGCAACGTGTATTCTTTTGGATATCAACACAGCAGCTACGTATTATGTGTACCCAATAATATTTCTGTGGATGTTTTCCTACATCATATCAGCGTGTGGAAATTTTGATACGCTGCAACCACTATTCCCTTGTAGTCTTATTTTACCCAAGCATCAAAGAAATGATGCATGTTGAATTAAAAGTGGGGTTTCTTTCTGTTGCATTACATCTGTCGCAAAACATTCTCATTTGTATTATGTTGCATGAATAAATGTTCTACGAAAATGATACAAAAGGATAGAAAAGATTCCAGTCAAAAAAGCTTCGTATAAGAATGCTACATTATCATACACGAAACCGATACGATTAAGCTGCCCAAATAAAGTTTCATCATCGGATGTTTTCAGTAACGTAAGTTTTTCCTTTGAGTTTGAACACGTATTGTGCGCAAAAACTCATATGCAATTTTATCAGAGATTTCTTGACACTTTTTTAAAGTCATATTTTGTATTTCTATACCACCATATTTTGGGGTAACTGCGGCAAAAATTGAACACGGGTAGAAGTACCTTTTGCTCGCATTGTAGTTCTTCCACATGGGAAACTAATGGACAAAAAATTTCCGCTCTTTTCTGTATGCTTTTATATGAATTTTTTAATATGAATTAAATGTTCAAATACAAATTAAAAATGAGGTAAATTATTAGCCGCAATTTAAAATTCATGAATGGGAATACCTTTTTTTCAGTGTTATGCTTCTATTATTTTGACTCCACTCATTTCAGATTTTAGCTTAACAAATACGAAAACTTAGGTCAACTGAAAGAATTTTTAAGTAATTAGACAAAAACCTGAGACCTGACATTTTGAGAGACATGACCATGTCTGATTCTAATTATTTTCACCCGATTTATTCAGTGCTTTAGGAAATGTTCCACTGTTATTCCTAATTTTAAATATTATATAGGACATTATTTAATAACTCCGTTCATTCTAGTGGCACAAAATATGATGATAGTGGCAACGTACAGAGTTCAAGAGTGCCCATTCTCTGTGATGTATTGAATTCCGAATGTTCATTTAGGATTATTTCTGAGTTTAAATTAAGTACTGATTTGCATTTGCTTAGGTGTTTATCATGCAATTAGCTGAAAAGTTTTCATTATTTTACTAAATATAATTTCTTCCTAAACAAAATATTATAATTACAAATATCCCTAGAGATGTATATAGTTAGTATATGTATAGATTAAATTAAAAATTATCTTAACAAGCATTTTAATCCACTACAAAATTTGCCATAAAATATAATTAAATATTGTAATCATTTCAATGTATTTGAAAAAAGAATGATGTAATACAGAAAAATAAATATTTGTTTTGCTTCATCACATAACTTTCTATATTTGTATGCTCTTTTGACTTATAATTAAACATAACTATTTAAACTTAAATTTGTGTACAGCTTATCTCATACTTGTACATGCAACATTATAAAAATCTGGTGTCCCAATTAGCCATATGAATTCCCGAATAATGCATAAACTAGAAAATAAAATTCGTGGTTGAAATCTCTTTTAATCTTAATTTGCCTCTAAATTTACAAAAGACCATTAATTTGTTCCTGAGGCCCTCCTAATATGTTTCTGACAACTTAAGAGTCTTGGATCTATAAATATAAAGGATTTTTACAGCATTCTCTTTCTTTAATTATACTTTACTTCATCAAATAAAAAAAGTGTTCATCTGAGTTTTAAAGTTTTGAATATATTACAAATTTATCAGTTCTCATATCTGGATGTGATTACTTTAATGATCATACTTCCTGAAGATAAATATTTATTTTAAAGCTTGCAGCAGGTCAGTAAAATTATTTGCATGAACCATTAGTCACTTTATTTGGAAATTTTCATGACCATTGCGTTTTAAAATGCTATATCTAAAATTTTTCTAGAAAGTAAACAATTTTATTTAATGTAAACCTTAGTAATCAGCAAAAAAATAATACTCAACAGTCTTTACTTTCTTACAGTGTGATACCGGTGCAAAAACGGTGAATATGATGTAACTCAATTATTTTTTTTCTGTTATTAATATTCCATTTTAGGCGTTCTGAAGCGTTTAATAAGCGTGAATAAATTAAAGAAGCTGCTTGAGATATGCTAATTTCGGCATACGCGCTTGGTATAAATACCATGCAGCTTGATTAATAGAAAGGTTGTTAAGGTTGATAGATAAGCGAGTCAAGGGAGCTACGAGGTAAGCAGCTCCAGTGTTAACCGCCGCTTGTGCTTAGGGGGCCCAAACTTTACGTGGCAGAACTGGTGGTTTGACTCTCTAGTTTGTGAGTATTACAAAGTGTATTTTTATTGAATGCTAATATATATTCCGTACAAGTAGTACGGATGCTTATTGCTGTAAAAGCAAATTCTATATGTGCAACGAATTCAATAAACATTGTTTCATGTATAAATTGTGTTTGTATCAAATTCAAATAGAGAGCCCCTAAGAAATCTCGACAGTGGCGCCCGAAAGTTTATATATACTCTGGTTGTTCTCGTTACATTTATAACGAACAACATAATTGAAGTTAAACTATGTACTTATATTGATAAAATTGTTGCAAGTACTTATATACTATTTGAAAATGAGTGTTGTTGAACAAAACCCTGCTGGAAATTTTCTTCGGGTAATTATGGTTCAGCATTTGGCGCCATTCGAAGCCACCTTCAATGGCGGCTCCTCAAGCCAATTCCTAAAGAAAATTGAACATTACTTTCAGCAACAATGCACCCCAGAGGGGGAGAAACTTAAAATTGCTCTAGCCGCTTTAAAAGGTAGTGCATATCAGTGGTACACGTGTATGCAAAGCAGTAATCTGATTTTTGACTATTTGTAATTCAAGCAACAGTTTCTTAGCGTTTTTCCAAAGACCTTTAATCAAAGTCAAATTGAAGCGGAAATTTATTCGCTAAGGCAACGGGAAGGTCAGTCTGCGTTAGATTTTGCTATGGAAAATATTTACAAGTGTGAGGAATATTTAGCATGGGTGACGGAAGCGGTAACCTTAAAAATAGTTATCCAACGTTTGAATCCAAGTGTTCAAGATTTTTTGGACAATCAAAATATTACAAGCAAGGTTACCCTCCTTC
The DNA here is from genome assembly GCA_907164885.2 of Dolomedes plantarius. Lineage (NCBI taxonomy): Eukaryota > Metazoa > Arthropoda > Arachnida > Araneae > Dolomedidae > Dolomedes > Dolomedes plantarius. The sequence goes on along the minus strand of OU015491.1, from coordinate 137,306,724 downwards.
AAGCTTTAGCTAAATATGGCAATATGCATTTCTTTGCTACCCCTTAACCTCACTCAGGTACAAGAAGTTTTATACCCCCCCCCCCCCGCCAAAATTTTTCGCGAGTTTCAAACCAACAGCAAAACCAATATCGCGGGCGAAATAATAGAAGCTCACGGCGTTACAATGAAATTAGTGCATTTAAAGTAAATAATATGCAAGCACCTTACGTGCACTGGCAAGTTGTTTCACGTGATATGGTTCAACCTGTCGAAACTGTGTGGTCAAATGTATTAACTTGTCCGAGCAGTAATCATTATTTTGAGAATAGGGACAGTCGGGGTACTTTTGTGGCTTATAAAGAAAGTGAGCCTAGCTGGAATAATGCGGTAATTACAGTGCAATTTCCTGAAAGTAGTGCCGATACTAATGCTAGTGGTTTAGAAAATAAACTTTCTCATACTTGTATTAATGTCATACCTGATATTTTAGATGACATTCACACATCTGTTAATGAAGGAAATTTAGTAGATGACGAATTATGTGTTACGGAAGTTAGTGAATACTTATTAGTTGACGACAATAAAAATTCTTTAAACGATATTAGGAACTCGCTAGGTAATGATGAGATTATTTCCCAGCCGAATGGGGATGCTGCAGGCCAGGTTGATAATATGGGCTTAAATAAAGTACATGAAAACCAGACTGAGAATCAGGATGAAAAGTTGACACAGAGTTATACTGTAAGTAGTTTAGCTGATGCTTCGGAAGTTGTAGACGTAGTTTGCAGTAAAACGCACGAGTACGAAAAGCTTAATCTTCCTAAAACTGAAGCATTATTAAATAATTTAAATGATAACGATTCTGATGTCGCAAGTTTTAAAGAGACTTTTTCGTCAAAAGAGGATAAAACTAAGGTTAAGGGTGATGAAAAACGAGAAAAAACGCCTTCAGGTTCCAGCACTAAAACTGCCAATAATAAAGTAATTAAGGTGGTAAACAAGAAGTCGTATAAGCACAAATACGAAAAGCAGAGTCAGGTTGTTGAAAAAAATTAAACAAGCGGCGAACCAAACTGTAAACGTATCATAAAGAGCGAGATAAAGCTAGTAACTAAACACGTTAATGCGGCGTATAAGTTTGAAAAAAAAGAATCTGCATTAAAATATAATGCCTATACTCTAAAAAGTACGGAGAAAAGTAAAGTGTGCACTACAAAATCTCCATCAAAATATGAACGTGGCACACATAAGGTTACACAAGGTTATCAAAAGGAAAAATTACAATTCTAAAGATCCTTTGCATAAGTACAGGAAGCAAAAGATGTCAGCCGCCCAGCAAGGTTGGCCTCCTCCCAAGAGACCTCCTGTCAATCGCCTAGCCGGACCAGCGCCTCAGGACCAACGACCTGCTGCACGAAGGATGCCCACACAGTCAACGAATTCCTACTAGGACTGCGACCATCAAGAGAGGTTCCACGGGTGCAAGGAAGTTGCTGTATTCATGAGGAACAAGTGTTGTATCAACTTTCTTATTCTATATCCCATCCTTTAATAAAATCGAACCAAATTGGTTTGAAGTTCCCCAGTGTATATGCTGTGAAAAAAAAAAAAAATGTTGAGAGGAAAGGGGTCAGCCACTGAAAAAAAAACGGCATACTGTTGTTTTATAAATTTTTGAAGGGGGCATGTAGTGAATAGAAAAAAATACATACTGCATAATACAATAGTTAACTAACTAATGTACTAACTTCACAAAACATAACACATGTGCATTATGAATTATGGGAGAGCAGCTACAAACAGTGAAGAAATGTCATGCTGTGCAATTGTGTTGACACTTTAAACTAAAATAGATTTTCTAGGGCGCAGTTGGCCAGCCCAGTATCCGCAACTCTGCAAATCCACTGTGTGTTGGTGTCACCTGGACCCTTCAGGGTTAGTTTTGTAAAATGGGAGTGGCGTTTTTCCCCCACACAACGTGTGGAAGGTTTTTTTGGCTTTTCCACCCATTATGTAAAAAGTCAAACCAGCACGCGTTTTCAATTAGTTAACTGAAGCCGTTCAGACCTCAGTTACCTAATTTTTTTTGGGGGGGAGGCCAATGTAAGGTATACATAAGATTCGATTCACAAGAATCGAACTTTTGAGTGAATAAATTAAAGAAGCTGCTTGAGATATGCTAATTTCGGCATACGCGCTTGGTATAAATACCAAGCAGCTTGATTAAAAAAAAGAGGTTTTTAAGGTTGATAGATAAGCGAGTTAAGGGAACTATGAGGTAAGCAGCTCCAGGTGTTAACCGGCGCTTGTGCTTAGGGGGCCCAAACTTTACGTGGCAGAACTGGTGGTTTGACTCTCTAGTTTGTGAGTATTACAAAGTGTATTTTTATTGAATGCTAATATATATTCCGTACAAGTAGTACGTATGCTTATTGCTGTAAAAGCAAATTCTATATGTGCAACGAATTCAATATAAACTGTGTTTGTATCAAATTCATTTAGAGTGGCACTTCAAATTATATACACCCAAGTGCGGGCAGAAGTAATTCTCTAAAGGTTCTTTGAATGTTTACTTTTTTCTTACTATTTTTTAAGGAATGTATTGCTAATATAAAATTTTCCTAAATACAGTTTTTTCAGAAATTAAAAATTATTGATGAGGTCTTACCAGGATTGTACAAATCACAAGCTCTTACCTCTCTCTCTCTCTCTGTATATATATATATATATATATATATATATATATATATATATATATATATATACATATATATATATATATATATATATATATATATATATATATATATATATATATATATATATATATATATATATATATATATATATATATATTATATATATATATTTATATATATATATATATATATATATATATATATATATATATATATATATACATATATATATATATATATATATATATATATATACATATATATATATATATATACACTCATGGACAAAAAAATTAGCGCACCAAGAAATAATTGCGGGATCGTAACGAAACTTGCAATGAAGGTACATGGCGGGGAGATATGCAAATGATTAGAAATGCAGCGTGATTGCGCATTACGTATAGCCGGTAGAGGGCGTTGAACATCGTACTCTGTGGAGTATAAAACAGGTAACTAAAGCTTGTTTGAGTGTGCTGAATCATTTACAAAGGAAGAGCTGAGATAGACATGACATTACGCCGTGTTCGAAGACAATATAAGCAGTTGTCGCAGTTTGAGAGGGGGAGAATCGTCGGGATGATGGAAGCTGGGTGGTCAGCTATGCGAGTAGCTCGCCAATTAGGCCGCTCTGATTGTTTTGTAAGGAGGTGTTCGGACCAGTGGACCCGAGAGATGTCATGTACACGAAGACCAGGCACAGGACGCCCTCGACAGACCAGTCGTCGAGAAGACCGCCACATCGTAAGAAATGCACGCGTACAGCCAACTGCTTCATCGGCCGCCATCCAGGCACAGGTAGCACCTTCACTAGGGGCTTCTGTGTCTTCTCGAACCATACGAAGGCGCCTGGCTGAAGGACAGTTGGTATCGCGGCCCCCATTACGTGTGCTGCCCTTGACGCCCACCCATCGACGCCTCCGTTTGGAGTTTTGCCGCGCACGAGGAAACTGGACTGCAGCGGAATGGAACCAGGTCGTCTTTAGCGACGAATCCAGATTCAATCTCGGCAGTGATGACAATCGTGTTCGTGTGTGGAGAGCCCGTGGTGAACGCTTCAATCCTGCCTTTTCTGTACAGCGACACATCGCTCCCACAGTTGGTGTGATGGTATGGGGTGCCATTGCCTACAATACTTGGTCACCCCTAGTATTGTTCCGTGGCACCATGGCACCATGGCATATATATATATATATATATATATATATATATATATATATATATATATATATATATATATATATATATATATATATATATATATATATATATATATATATATATATATATATATTATATATATATATATTATATATATATATATATATATTTATATATATATATTTATATATATATATATACATATATATATATATATATATATATATATATATACATATATATATATATATATATACACTCATGGACAAAAAAATTAGCGCACCAAGAAATAATTGCGGGATCGTAACGAAACTTGCAATGAAGGTACATGGCGGGGAGATATGCAAATGATTAGAAATGCAGCGTGATTGCGCATTACGTATAGCCGGTAGAGGGCGTTGAACATCGTACTCTGTGGAGTATAAAACAGGTAACTAAAGCTTGTTTGAGTGTGCTGAATCATTTACAAAGGAAGAGCTGAGATAGACATGACATTACGCCGTGTTCGAAGACAATATAAGCAGTTGTCGCAGTTTGAGAGGGGGAGAATCGTCGGGATGATGGAAGCTGGGTGGTCAGCTATGCGAGTAGCTCGCCAATTAGGCCGCTCTGATTGTTTTGTAAGGAGGTGTTCGGACCAGTGGACCCGAGAGATGTCATGTACACGAAGACCAGGCACAGGACGCCCTCGACAGACCAGTCGTCGAGAAGACCGCCACATCGTAAGAAATGCACGCGTACAGCCAACTGCTTCATCGGCCGCCATCCAGGCACAGGTAGCACCTTCACTAGGGGCCTCTGTGTCTTCTCGAACCATACGAAGGCGCCTGGCTGAAGGACAGTTGGTATCGCGGCCCCCATTACGTGTGCTGCCCTTGACGCCCACCCATCGACGCCTCCGTTTGGAGTTTTGCCGCGCACGAGGAAACTGGACTGCAGCGGAATGGAACCAGGTCGTCTTTAGCGACGAATCCAGATTCAATCTCGGCAGTGATGACAATCGTGTTCGTGTGTGGAGAGCCCGTGGTGAACGCTTCAATCCTGCCTTTTCTGTACAGCGACACATCGCTCCCACAGTTGGTGTGATGGTATGGGGTGCCATTGCCTACAATACACGGTCACCCCTAGTATTGTTCCGTGGCACCATGGCAGCCCAGCGGTATGTTCATGAAATCCTGCAACCACATGTGTTGCCACTCATGCAACGGCTCCCAGGAGCCATTTTTCAACAAGACAATGCTCGGCCTCATACGGCAAAGGTGTCATAAGACTGTCTCCGTACTGTTACTACCCTTCCTTGGCCTGCCCGATCCCCAGATTTGTCTCCAATCGAGCATATCTGGGATCATTTGGGACGACGAGTTGGGCATCCCACGAGTTTGAACGAACTAGAGGCAAGGTTACAGCAAATATGGAACGAAATGTCGCAAGACATCATACAGAACTTGTATGACTCAATTCCCGATCGTATCGCATCGTGCATTCGCGCTAGGGGGGGTCCAACGGAGTATTAACTCCTCCGTTCTTTTGCCTTTTTCTCTGAAATAAATTATCCTTTTTCTTTGATTTTCTTATCATTTAATTATATCAAAGTAGTCATTACGTATGCAAAATTTCGTTTCATTTTGACGACTCCTTCTTGGTGCGCTAATTTTTTTGTCCATGAGTGTATATATATATATGTATATATATATATGTGTGTGTGTGTGTGTGTGTTAGTTAAGCATTAATTGAGAATTTACTGGGGCTTCAAAATAACTAATTTTTAATGTTAAAAGCCATGATTATTCAGAATTAATCAGATTATACGCGTCCAAGAATGCATAGACTATAGGAGTTGTTAATAGAGTGGGGTGGCCTTGGGGAGTATCAAGAAAGGAGAATCACAGGCATTCATTGCGTGGGGAATTGTTTTGGAATTCAGACTAGATTTCGCACGAAAATTGTTTGCAAATTCAGCAAAAGATTCTTTTCGAACATTCGGCAGACGTCAAGAAGCATGCGCGATGAGTTTAGACGCCTTGAGGAACAATAGAATTTTCGGCAGAGCGGGATTATTATTTGGATTGAGCGGTCAAGCGTCACGAGGAATGAGATGATTACTTGGAAAACTAAATTATGTGCGGAGTGAATTCGAGGGTGTTTTAATTAATTGTTGGAATAAATGTTTTGGATATAATTAAATTATAATCATTTACCACGGCCTATGTTTACTGACTGCAATATTATTAATATGTATAAGGGAGTAATTAAGAGGGATTTACGATATAAAGATCACGCTTCGGGCCGCCATTTATACTGGCTCGTCATATATATATATATATATATATATATACGACTAGTACGACTCCGCCTCATATCTAATTACTATTTTTTTTTAATTTCACTCCGACTGGGCTGATTTGGTATGAAACCAAAATATCCTGCTTACCAGACATGTATGCTTACCATTACGCTAAGGACCTTTTTGATTGCCACCATCATATCCTCCCAACCAGAAAGATATTAACGAACTTGGCTGATCATCAGCTGAAACCCCTTTATTTTTCTGTTTCTACCATTATTGAACGAATCTCAGTATTATTTTTTTTTACACTAAATACTTTTATCGTCTCTGTTAAAACAATTAGTCAGACCCAAAAATCGTTCTCACATCTTATTCTTTTTTTATTGTTTAGTTGACTATTACACCAATTCATGACCTCCCGTACAAAACCGAATCTCAAAACGGAAACGTTTCTCAAATTGACACATATCATCAATAAACGCGAAAGGATTACCTTTTATTCCTTCTTTTTCTTTTGTTGAACTGCTTAAGACCTTAAATGGTGTATCTCTACAGCATTAAGAATTGGACGATGATTCTTCTGATAATACATTCCTTAAATGGAAAGAAATTGGATTTAATTGTCATCAGTTATACACTTTTTCTATCGGACGAAAATCTCGGAAAATGATATACCATCGTTTATTGTGTGCACTATGTAACATGGCCTTTGTATCCATATGACATTCATAAATGTTGAAGTCATTAGTCTCACTTTGATCTCTGTTTAAGTTGAATATATGTTTACTTAAATTGCTTTCATTCTATATCAGTTTGGAAATGTTTTATTCTCCACACAAAGATGTTTATAACAGCTCTAAACTTCTGAAACTGCAGTGATTAGTCATTTTCATTCTAGCTAATGGATTGTTACAAACATACATAGCATTTAAAAAAAAAAGGTTTTGAAGGGAGGAAATTTCAGTTAATTGAATGAGTAACAGATTGAGTGGTGAGATATTCGTACGAGGCTTTGAAACCTAAGCTATTAACTTAACTTTTGAAAGCTAATTTTTTTGTAGAGAGGTCGGAAAACGATGATGTCCCGAGACGGCTTTTTAAAAATGCAGAGAGCTCAAAACTTCAAGTAATTTCAGTAAGGATTAACTCTTGAAAATAACGGTTATAATCTACTTTAGCTCCGATTTGTGCTGTGGATGTAAAGTGAGGTTTTTGCACAACAGCTGCTTGTGCTACGAAGGCTTCATTCTGTGACAATCTACGTTCTTTTGTATCGTTCTAATCTGTAAAATCCTACTTTAACGATGTAATTATATAATAGTATTAGAATGTACAGTTACATTTAATAGAGGATAATTTAATCGTTTACATTTTAAAATAGATCAAACGATCAACAAAGAGGCAATATATATCCTAAAGGTCTTAATATGCTATAATAAGTGCCCAATTCACCATAGCTTAAGATTATAACATTTAAATATGTTTTGTTCATTTTCCCCAATATATCGCTGTTTAAAGCTTAACGTTGCTTCCGATAAATTGAAGTTGAACTAGTTCAAAACAAGTCTCTTTTGGAATATTTTAGACATACTGGAATTAGTTTCATCTTGCTAAATTTCTCATCGTTGTTTATAAGATTATAGGAGTGCTAATATGGTTCGTGAAGGAATACGAAATTGGACTTACGTTCGTGAAGGAATACGATTGGTCCAGGTTTCCATACCAATCCAAGCATCGAAGGCCCTGACCTTGTCTCCAGTAATTTAAAACAGGAATTCCTATTTAGAAAATTCCCATATATACTCCCCTGAACTCAATTTTGATATTATATAAAATCTTTAGTCTAAAAGATGTCTTATTCATGCTCAAATACCTAAATTTTACTGACAAATAATTTTGCCATAGTGCTTATAAGTCTATGAGAGACCTTTCCTTTTGTATTTAGTTTAACATCTTTTTCAAAATTTAAATTTTCTACTCATTAAATAACAGGGAAAGCGGAATTTTAAGTTTAGATCACCCTAAATTTATTTTATAAATGAATTTCTTTTATTTGGTTATAAACGAAGGAAATTTACGAAACTTGGTAGATAGCTGCATTTACAACCAGCTCATATGAAAATACGACTATTTCTGAAAGTGAAAATCACGGGTAAATTTCTATTGGAGGGTACCTTATGAATATATTAAATGAGCACTTCAAATAACTTCACCTCAAGAACATTATATAGCGCTATTAAAATAGTAACATTTCTGTAATGCGTCTTTCTGACGTGGACATTAATATTTGGTCGTCAATGCCAAGCATAATGGAAAGCTCATACTGATTTACCCGCCACATTTTGAATGGAATCTCTCGGTTATACTTGATGAAAATTCTAAATATGGACATGCGTATACCTGAAATTGATTTCTATGATATTTTCAGTAAAACTGACTTCTGATTTCCAATTTTGACTTTCAACTTTTATATATATATATATATTTCTCCTTTCGTTGGAAAGTATTTTACATCGTATTTCGGATGTATTTACATTAAACAACCCCATCTATTTGTTTTTATACAATATTAGATACGTTCTAATTTTTGTTCGTTTTTTCTGATTACATTTATAAGCATTACTCAACAGTCTCTTCCATTTTACAACCCACACCTATGCACACTTGATGTGGCATTGGTCAATATCGCACGTTAGGGCCTGTTTTACTGGGTTCATTCTCAATCAATAAAAAGTAGTCTCAACATCATGCATTTTTGACGAGTACATGGACGGTTTTACTCCATATACTGTCACTCGTTAAAAAAGAGAATATGCCTTGTGAAACATGGGTAAAGACAAATAATTCAATTAATTTAAAATGGACGTTATTACAGAAGATTAAAAAAATCCCTGGCAAACGCCCTCGTGGAAGAATTCACAAATATAAATATATACATCATCTGCTGACTTCACGGGTTCTTCCGGACCACCTGTTAAAAACTTATGCTCTAAAATGATATTTCGGAAGCAAATATGTGACAATCAAAATTTACAGTTACAGAAAATAGGATGGAATACGTAGAAACAGTCCAGACTATAAAACAGTATCATTCAGCAGACATATTGCCTTCATACTACGGCTCAAGAGTTAACATATTTTATTACAAATGTTTATATTTAAGAACAAAAATGGCAAATTCATAGAACTAAAATAACCAAATTTTCCTCTCTCGATCAGACAAAAATTCAGTATCGGAATGGCCTGACAACTCTCTACCATGCCGGATGCTCTTGATGCCCGAAAATAAAATCCCAGGGGGCAAAGGTCGATCAAGTCGCAAAGTCGGCAATTCCATCAAGCTGTAAGATTGATTTCCACTCCCTTCCTAACGGCCAAAAATAGAACTTGTGACACCTTTGTTAAGTATTTCTAAAAACTATTTTAGGCCAGAAGGCCTATGTACGGACATATTTGTCCCAGAAAAAAAAAATACCGCGCAGTCCAAGAATTAATAATTAGGGCCTGATCTCATAGAATCCGTCAACGTCAGCGTAAAGATTTTAAACCAATCATGTACTTACTATTGACCCATTTAGCCAATCAGCACCAACGTAATCTTTAACGTTACGCTGACGGAATTTATATGAACGGGCCCATAAAGTGTTGACGTTTACGTATTTACCGATTTTTTTTGTTGCTCCCGATCCCGCAAAAATGAAGATATTGGGACTGTTCGACGTCGCCCTTGAGTGTAGGGATGTACCTGACTCTCCGAGTTCAAAAATTGTGTTAGAGACGCCGTTCAGATTGTTTCTTGAACTCTCTAGGCCTGATGGCCTATACACAACCGAATTTGTACCTAAAATAAACCCGAGTCCAGAATGAACCCTAAATCATTGATGTCATAAAACCGAATTTAATGATTAAAATGAAGTGAATTTATAATGACAATTATAAATTCACTAGCAATGTTTTCCCCAATGGGGCTAGCAGTTATGCTGAAGACATTTGCCTCCACATATGACAAAGTTTGTCGGCTGCTTCACTATGGATACGTCCAGTAGGTGAACCAACATTACTCTCAATATAAAGACAACACAGGAGCATTCATGCCTTAGGAGGGATTTGAAGTTAAGCCTACTTTTTGAAGTTTGATACTGTAGCCACTGTTTGCTATTCAATGGACCAAGAACTACCTTGCCCAAAAAATTACTGTTAATTTTTTTTATACCAGAAAGTCATTTCCATTTCGTTCGATTAATCATTTTTCCAACAACTACCATTTATTATAATTATTGTTATATTTTATATTATTTACTACATAAAATTTTGTAGGGAATGCTTTATTGTTTTGGCAGTATCACTCAGAAAGTTCAATATCACAAAGGTTTTCAAAAGTTGTTAATAAAATATCTTTATTGAAAGTGTACATTTATAGTACTTTAAAGGAAATGTTTGTAAAACTATAATACTCTCAAATGACAGTTTTAAAATGGTTTCACGTGGACGTTAAGGAATTGCCAGATAGGCAAAATTACAAACACTTTTTAATTTTAATCGTTTCATGTAAAATTATATAAATGTATGTATAAAATACATTATGGGAGGATATAAAATTGTAACAGCGAGACTATCAGTAAAATTTTATTCAGTGACCTATTTTTGATGTAAATATTGTCATCATATCTGTTGCCCTGATGAGTATGTAAAGGAAACTTTGTCATATAGGCAGACTTAAGGATACTTTTTCATTTTAATTGTTCCATGAAAAGTAATAATTTTTTTTATAAAAAAGCAAATGAACAAACAAATGTCACAGCAAACCTATATTTATAATTTCACTGAATGCCTATCGTTGATCAGAGTTTACCGTCTTTGTTGCTCTCAATAGTACGTAATGGAAAGTAGAATTATGCAGTGATAACTATGAGAAAATGGTTATAATATGAAAATTGCATCTAATACATCATCCACGTGTGGAGTGGCTTACTCTTTTAAGTAAAGAACCTTAAGTAACAAAGTTAAATTTATTACGATTTATTATCTTGTATCATCATTAAATTTCTCGTTTATGAGTACATAATGGAAAATAGATTAATGCAGTGACAGCTATGAGAAAATATTAATAATATGAAAAGTGCATCTAATACATCCTCCACGTGTGGAGTGTCTTACTCTTTAAAGAAAAGAACCTTAAGTAATATTGTTAAATTCGTTAGGATTTATTATATTGTATTATCATTAAATTTCTTGTATTATCATTAAAAGAGTACTTAATGGAAAATAGATTAATGCAGTGGCAACTATGAGAAAATGTTTATAACATGAAAATTGCATCTAATACATCATCCACACGTGGAGTGTCTTACTCTTTTAAGAAAATTACCTTATGTAATATAGTTAAATTTGTTACGATTTATTATCTTGTATTATCATTAAATTTATTGTATTATCATTAAAATTATTGTTTTATCATTAAAATAGTACATCATGGAAAATAGATTAATGCAGTGACAACTATGAAAAAATATTAATAACATGAAAATTGCAACTTACACATCATGCGCGTGGGAGTGTCTTACTCGTTAAAGAAAAGAACCTTAAGTATTATAATTAAATTTGTTACGATTTATTATATTGTATTATCGTTAAATTTCTTTCATAAATATATTTGAATATATTGAGTCAAAAGTCGAACAAATATATATTTTTTAACCAGAAGAATCTGATCTCATCCGAAATTGAATTATTTTTCCATATTCATTTCATATCTCAGATCAAAAATAATACTTTGTATCATGCTGGTGGTAAAGTAATAGCGTAAAATTTAACAGAGAGTGTGTAGGTTTCAATTTATTTTTACCGATCAGAAAAATTGGCATATGTAAATTTTGGGGTATACAAAGTTTTGAAAATGTTGTTCCCGCTTTCGGTTTATTAGTTTTATGGATGGCAGGTCTTGCAAGATATTTTGAAAAGTCAGTGTAATAGAATCATAACCATACTTTGAAATCGATAAAAAAAATTGAATATTTCAAGAGTATTCATATTTTATTCATGGAATATACGAATATTTTCTATATGTATTTTCAGAAGGGATATTTATTTTGCATTTCTATCTGTTCGGAAATTCAAACTTTTATTTGCACATAATCCTCAATGTAATCAAATGAATGATAAAAGCGTATTAAGTAAACAGACATTAATGCTTATTCCACTACATGCCTTTTAATTCAGGAACAAAATAAGTGGGTTAATATGCTTCCTTATATGCCTTTAAAATACATCGTACTAAAAGAAAACATATTTAACAATATTGAAGAAAATAGGAATCAAAAGGGAAACGAAATTAATAGTTTAAGATGTTTTAAATGATAGTTCTCTCAGAATTTTTGAAATATTTTCCTTGAATATTTAAACAATTATATAGTTGTTTTCTGTTCATAATTTGAACAGAAAAATTGTTACTTTGTCTTTAAATAAATCCGAAAGAAATTTAAAAATAGCCCTCGTCTTCTATATAATTTTGAATTTTATTTTTTTAAACTGAGAGCAAAGATTTATTGAATAATAATGTATAGAACTTGGAATTCCCATCTTCATATTATGAAGATGGTAATCCGAAGTTTTCACATCATTTCTCGTCATTCTATAATTTTCTATGAATTGTAATTACAGTAAATTCATATTCATTAAACTTTACGTGATTTTTTTTATCCGCAGAGAAACAAATAAAATCAAATATTTCTGAAATTCCAAGCAAGAAAAGAGAAGAATAAATCTTTGCTCTCAGTTTCAAAAAAAAATTAAAAATTATATAGAAGACAAGGGATACGTTTATATTTCTTTCTGATTTATTGAAAGATAAAGTAACAATTAGAAGATGTGAGACATCCTACGGGGGTTATCGAGTACAATAATGTATTGAACTTGGGTTTACTAACTTCATATTATGAAGATGGTAATCCCAAGTAATCACATCCTTCCTCGTAATTCTATAATTTGTATGAATTGTATTTACAGTAAATTCATATTCATTAAACAGTATGTGATTTTTTTTATCCGCAGAAAAACAAAAAAACAAAAAAAATCAAATGTTTCTGAAATTCCAAGCAAGAAAATAAAACAATAAATCTTTGCTCTCAGCTTAAAAAAAATTCAAAATTCAAAATTATATGGAAGACAAGGGCTATTTTTATATTTCTCTCTGATTCATTGAAAGATAAAGCAACAATTGGAAGATGTGAGAAGTACAATGCATTCTACAGGGATTATCGGGAACAATTATGTATTGAAATTGGGATTACCAACTTCATATTATGAAGATGGTAATCCCAAGTAATCACACCATTCCTCGTCATTCTATAATGTCTATTAATTGTAATTACAATAAATTCATATTCATTAAACATTATGTGATTTTTTTATTCGCAGAAAAACAAAAATCAAATGTTTCTGAAATTCCAAGCAAGAAAAGAAAACAATAAATATTTTGCTCTCAGTTTAAAAAAAAAAATCAAAATTGTACAGAAGACAAGGGATATTTTTATATTTCTTTCTGATCGGGTGAAAGATAAAGCAACAATTAGAAGATGTGAGAAGTACAACGCATCCTACGGGGGTTATCGGGAAAATTTGAATTCAGAACTTTTAAAATGTAAGAACATAATAACTTTATTATTAGCAATATCATCCATTTCCTAAATCCCCCTTTTTTACAAAATTCAAATCGCGAGTTCTATTCATAATTGAAATCTTGATTGTGTTAACGAACTAAATACTTAGGTCAATTCTCTCGCAAAATATCTCAACAATTCAATGCACACTGCTGCAAGTAACTTTCGACTGATGACCTCTTTCATTCTCATGTAGCACAACACCTCCTTCTGTTTATCGCATATGCTTTCGCTACTTATTTGAAAACATGCTCACATCTCATATACTTATCTAAAAATCCTTTTGCGAACTATATTTCAGGAGAGTTTAAGCATCAGACATTATATCGAAGAGAAGTAAATATAGTATTATTTGCACCTTGTAGTTTCTAACAGGTGCAAAGAATATAATTATAGATAGGATGCTGCTAACCAAACTTAACTTATTTGAAAATATTCATGAGAAAAGACAAACTCTGTTCTCAATTGAATTCAAGTATGTCACGCATTCAACACAAATAATTGGAGAAAATAGGATGAAGATTAATATTTGCTTTACAAGTAACCTCCAGAATAGAATATGCAACCATAGCCGTATAATGTTTGGAATCAATATATTTTTTTATGTAATATGAAGGTAGGCCAATCTACCTTTGATCTCGCTTTGAGTAATAGCATTTAAAATAACATGCTTTGCAAATTTCATTTCAAAGGTCATGGAATTTCGGTGTGAGTTTGGTTTCAGAAAAAGTTTATCCAAAAGGTAATTTATTATCAAACTGGTAATGCATCCGAATTTGAAGAATCCCGCTTCACAAGAATAAGCTTTGTGGCCTTTTTCACTTTGTGTCTAGAGTGTTAGCGATAAAAAATTTAACCAATCACAATTTCAACGCAAATACATCATCCGTTGAAGTTGACTCGAGTTCAGAGCTGAAACCACGTGATACGTCAAATCAATCACAGGATGTTAAAAATCTCTGCGCTAGGGTAGGAATGATGTGCCACGAAGCCAGAAGTAACGTGAACAAAACCTTAGTCTTTAATCAATGAGTCGTGTCTCCTGCGAGATTTTTCAAAAATGTAAGGGTTGGAAAGAGCTTGACGATAGCAAACGGATTATACAGAACTTTTCTACATATCTTAGGACTTTATGTCTGCAATGTCTGGTTGAGGACTCAAATCTATGAATGGGAGAATCATATTGTTACATCGTTCACTACCACATGTTAGCTGACAATAAATCATGATTTTACTACCAATGGCATTATCAGTAATTGGTAGTAAATCGTGATTTTACTACCAATGGCATTATCAGTAAGCCTTTCTCACCCATGTATAGAGAAAAATCTCTTATCCTGAATTCTATAAGTTGTAGACTATTGTAGTGTCTGACAAAAATATGTAAAGACAATAACTCAGCTGATCTTAATGTTTTAGCAAGTCACACTAGGAAAAATTCTCTTCACTAGAGTCAATCATACAGCCCTTTAGAATAAATTGCTTCTTAAAACAGTGGGTGTGATGGTGAGAATATCAAAGCATACAATACTTAATTAAAAATTATTATGTAGTCTTAAAAGTATTATGCAGTATTATGTATTTCACAATTCGTGGATGTTTTTATCAGGTAATTCTTAAAGACGAACTGCTAGAATGCGTACTTATAATTTTTCTAGTAGTAACAACGTTATATCTAATGGCAGTGCAAAGCAACAGTAATTTATTTGAAGTACTTGTCAAGAAAAATCAGTGAAAATATAGAACAACTAAATCAGAAAGACAGAAATATTTAATTTCAATTCCGAATTCAGTTTCAAAGTACTCTTTCTTTTGTTATTAAAACATGTCTTCCCCAAAGGGGACCGTTTATTAAAATTTGGAAAGATTCTTAATATATACGTTAAGGAAGAGTTAAATTACTTTACAAAGCTGAGGGGAGTTTGTTTTTTGATGATAAATAAATGTTTATGCATTACTTTAGTTTAAAAAAGCAAACGCTTCAAGTAAGTAAAATCCTTCATGAAGTAACCTTTATGTCTTATATCATGCGTTTTGGATTTATTTAGCAAAGCTGTCGTATAATACGAACTTAAAAATTGATAATCTTTCTATTTCTTTCTCATCGAGAAATAATTATTTTTATAGGAAATATGTAAGGTAAAGAAAATTCAATATATAAAAAATAGTTCAGTTTTAATGTTACATGTCTGTTTTAAACAGTAATTTTAGTTGTTTTTATAAAATGTATAGGATAGTAGGACTCAAGATAGCTAAAATTTCTCCCTGATATTAAAATATATATTACTTTTGTAACTTTCTGTCGTCTAAAACAACAAAGGAAGTCTTCAATATGTTGCAACATAACGTAAATAATCCGCAAGTTCAATTTTGAATTTAACCCAAGCATTTCTCCTTACAAACAGTCATTTAAAAAAAAATTTTGCAATACAGAGCTCTCTAAGAGAGAGTTTTAATGAACCCATTGATCTAAATCAATAAATATTTCATATTGTAGAGCTACGTTGAGTAGTATCACGTATATCATTGGGTATAACGAACTGTTATATAAACTAATAGCTGAATACCCATGCTTCGCTACAGAGTACATTCATATTAAATACAACGGTCAATGTATGCAATTAAAGCCAAAGAGATATATTTATAAAAAAAATCGTAACGGATATTTTATAGACAAAATAATGTAGAAGAAATTTTCAAATTAAATACAACGGTCAATTTAGGCAATTAATTTGTATGTTTAATATCCATAGAACATACTATTTTGAATTAAATTCTTAAAAAACTTCCATCTCAATTAGTCTAGTGGTTAAATTTCCGAATTTCAATATTTTTTTCTGTTAATTTATTTCGCTGCTATGCAAGTGACGATAAATTAATTTAAAGTATCACAAAAAGAAAAGAAACCACGTGATCAGAATTTAATAAATTAAACTCTAAAACTAATCTTTAAAAATTCACCAAAAGTCAAAAAATGGAGGTAAAGATTCGAAAAAGATTTCATTTTAAAGGACTCTGTATGATCTCTCTCGTGATATAAATTTTATAACCCTCAGATTATTTTTTTTAATACAAACCTACAAAAAGTTACAAAAACAGCTTAAAAATTTAATTTTAAAAAAATCTAAGAAGATTTTTTCAAAAATATTTCTTGTGCATCACTACACTATAAGAAGAATCACCGTCCAAAATTTCAATCCTTTAGGTCCAGCGGTTTGTGCGTTATCTGTCAGTCAGTCAGTCAGTTACTGAACTGTTTTATATATATATACAGATCACTCGAAATACTGTAGTAATATTTGATACTTATAAATTAACTATAATTATAAATTAAAATATAAATTAACTATAATTAACTTACAAATTAACTATAATTTTATAAATAAAAAGAATATTTGTTAATATTTCTCAGAAAAGGAGTATTTTGGAACATATCTGATGTATACAATTAGTATAATTCCTCAAAATTAAATTTATGCTGTTAAAGATGTTCTGGAAGAGTAAAAATAATATATTTTTTTCTTAAAATGTACACTTATCAGGATGTTATATGTTCCTTAATAACTATTGAGATAGTTCAGGAGCATACAACATTGAGGTTGTTAGAAACTTTATTTTTAAAATATTATCTAGCACAAATATAATAGTGTATTTAAATACCTACAATTAGCATAATCATGCGTTTACTTTCTCTTTAACCACCAATCTCAATTCCTTTCAATCACACTCCTTTCAATTTGATTTCGCGCAAAAACTTCACATAAACTAATATTTTTTAATTTAATCAAAGTGACATAAAACCCATGTTTCAAAATATCATAGACATTCTGAAATGTATTATGTTACAACGCAAATGAAATAGTCTCGATTTTTCTGAAAAAACAATTAAAGCTGTTTTCAGGCGTAATTGTTTAAGCCTTAAAGTAGAATAACGTGTCCTTGTTTACTGTGAAGAAAATAGATTTAACCACATAACCATAAATATTATATGACTAATGCTCTAAAGCAAATTTCAAATTCGTACGCTAATTAAAAATATGTAAATACAAAAGTTTAATATGCAAACTTCATAATGCCCCATTTATCTTTTATGTTACTATTCTACGAATGAAAAAAATAACGACGCATTTCAAGTTAGGAAAATATCTGTATAAAAAATTATAATTATGGCTTCAACATTTCATAAAAATTCCCTAATCTCTTTTAAATTACTAAAGAAAATACATCACTGACGTGAGGGACCTTTTTACAGATAAAATAAAACAATTCTTTATGTCATATGTTATTTTCTCATACTTGAAAAGAAGAAAATACTATAAAATTAAAAAGTAAAATTTTTTGAAAGTTTTTTTTTTCACTTGGTGTACCCAAGTCATCAATCTTCTAGCAAACAGAATATTAGACATTCACAAAGAGATGTAGACTGATGTATTATTCATTTCTATGAATTTTCTGCGTCATTGATTTGAGTATTAGTATTTTTGCTGTAGAACGTCCTGCAAAACAAGTTATAGTTTAGAGAGAAACTGATTTTATGTACCTAAAAAAAAACTATTGTATAATATATGTCATGAGTAAAAGCATCTCGATATTTCTTGCCTCGTCGAATATTGGATGTATTCCATTTTTATTAAATAAGATATTACCCATTTGAAATAATACACACTGGGCTATTTTGTCAGACATATAAAATCACATCTAAGAATTAAATAAAAAAATATTGTAAGTCAATTATTTTTTATTCAAACGATGATAAATCTCCTTGAATTTATTTTATTGTACATTTTATAAAGTGAAATGAATTATAGCCTGCAGCTATTTAACGGTGAAATGCCCCTCTGCTCACACTTGCATAAGAAAAAATAAAAGAGAGCGAAGCAATTTGTTCATTCAAAGTCAAATTGGTAATGCTGTTTTTCTATGTACTCAATAGAGTTTGATTATATCATTTTCTGATCTCATCAAATTTTCCTCAGATTTATGCTTCCTAATATCTAGCAAATAAATTGAATGTTATTCAATTATTCAGCTGACCTTTTTGCTTTACCTGTTCCCAAGCTATGACTTTTGATAAAACTCATATAGATGCAGGAAATATTTTATGCAATAACTTTGTTATTACAATATCTGATATCTTTTGTTTCTATCTTCTAAAGTACACAGAGTGTCTGACCAAATTGAGGTTTCTTTTAACCTCCATAATTATCAGAGACGTATAAAATAGGATGGTTAGCTTTAGAAAGCTTAATATATTCTCTAAAATATTCGGGGGTGTTGTATCACAGATTAGCATATTATCGTGTAAACACAAAGGAACAATTTGAAAACTTGAAATTTCGTTTTAAATTGTATAAAAAATATGCGTTACTTAAAATGTAAAATCATCAGGATGTTTGATGTTCCTAAATAACTATTGAGGTTGTTAGATCCTTTATTTTATAAATATCAGTATTTAAAATATAAGAGTGTATTTAAATAACTACAATTAGCATAATCATGCGTTTATTAAACTAAAGAAATCTAGACTCTTTTCTGTTTGATTAAAAGCGAAAATCTTCCCATAAATTAATTCTTTTCAATGTAAGCAAGGGGACATAAAACTCATTATCTCAAAAAAATCATTGAAACTCTGAAAAGTATGTTACCACGCAAAAGAAATTTTAACGATTTTCATTTTTAAAAAAATTATAGATGTTTCCAAGCGTAATTGTTAAATTCTTGCGTTTGTATAACGTTTCCTTTTTTACTGTGAAGAAAATAGGTTTTATCACATGACCGTAAATATTATAGTATGACTACTGCTCCAAAAGGAATTTCAAATTTCGCACATTAATTAAAATTATGTTAATATAAAAGTTTAATATACAAACTTGATAATACCTCATTTATCTTTTGTGCTTCTATTATACGAATGGAAAATAAAAAAAATAACGAAGCATTTCATGTTAAGAAAATATCTGTATAAAACATTTTACTATGGCATTACGGAAAATTCTTGAATAGATACACAGTGAGACTGGTATGTTAAGTATGCAAGATTGCATTCATGTAGTATGAACTGTTTAATCCAGAGCCACCGTGAAATAAAGTCATACTTTCCTCACAAGTATAAATTTTTCGTAAAATGATTATTTTTTTTAAATGGTTTTAATATAAAACTGAGAATAAATTTATCTGTAGGTTATCGGATACTTAAAATAGATAAAATATAAAATTGTAATTCTCAAATTTTAAGTCTACGTTATAAATAAAAATCGAAAAACGATTAAAGAAGTTCCAATGTTTAAATATATGTTATTATTCACAATGCAATATAGTTTTAATTACCTAAAACTCCTAAAGAATTTTTTTTGCAATGAATTATTTAAAAAAATAAACGAAGAACGTAAAAATTGTATTACTGTAAATTGTTATATTAATTTTTTGTAATCCTAGAATATTTCGTACAAATACGTGAGACAAAGAGATTTTTTCAGTTATAAGCGTTAAGCTGTTTATCAAACTGATGATCATAATGATAAGAATTTAAATTTTAATTATTATTTTACTTTATGTGACTTCACAGAACTTTAATTTCTCCTTTTATCTGGAAAAATTGTCAGATTTTGTCATCCCTATATTTCCTTTCAGTCTTATGATTTCTGCTCATCATTTCTCACTTCCTTGATATTCTTCACTTAAAAGCCAAGATCTTTCGAAAATAACATTTCCTCGATATTTAAATTTACCCTCAATTCCGATTGAGTTAGTATTTATTCCACGTATATCAAGTTTTCGAAAAAAATATCATTATTGACTATCACTGAGAACCATGACTAAATCCTGTATAGAAATTTAAAACTCCGCAACGACCATCTGAATTTATTTTTTCTGAAGTAATTTCAAGCAACATTATTTTGGGGGGGTTGTGACACTATTATTTGGAGCTGAATTTTTTTTATCATATTTGCATATTACTGTGTTTATCATACAAGCTGTGACCCAAAAATAAGGTGACTGATCACAGAAATATTACAGTTCTAACTGAATACCCGCACTTCGCTACGGAGTACATTCAAATTAAATACAACGGTCAATATATGCCATTAATGCCAATATGTATATATATATATATATATATATATATATATATATATATATATATATATATATAATAATAATAATAAATACGTCGATCAATGTATACAATTGATATAAAAAATACATTTATAAAAAGCCGTAAGGGATATTTTATAGACAAAATAATGTAGAAGAAAATATTCAAATTAAATCTAATAGGACATACTAAAGAATATAGTACAGATAATATAGTACAGTTTGAGGAACATATTTTTGCTGTATTTAAGTATTTTTTTAGATAATGTCTAATCGTCTGCCGCATTAGCAAGAAAAGAAAAATGTTTTTTGTATATTTCGTTGTTATGACGTGACGATAAATTTATTTAAAGTACCAGAAAAAGAAATCACGTGATCAGGATTTAATAAATTAAATTCTAAAAATTAATCTCTAAAAATTCACCAAAATTCAGAAAATGGATGTAAAGATTCTTAAAAGATTTCATTTTAAAGGAATTTTTATGACATTTCTCGTGATATAAATTTTTTATCCTCAAATTATTATTTTAAATGCAAACTTAATAAATGTTACTAAAACAACTTAAAAATTTAATTTTTTAAAAAATCTATGAAGAATTTTCCAAAAATCTTTCTTAGTGCACCCCTACACTATAAGAAGAATCGTCATTCAAAATTTCAGCCCTTTAGGTCAGCGGTTTGGTCTGTGCGTTGTATGTCAGTGAGTCAGTCAGTTACGGAACTGTTTTATATATATATATATTATATATTTGCAAAAAAGAACCTTATTGTCTTTCGAAATACTCCTCGCCGGATGTAAAGCATATCTGACGAAGTTTCTACAAGTGTTGGAAATTTCTAGAATAGTCCTCTTTCGCTATAGCTTTAAGTTCTCTGGTAGCAATAGCTTGGATATCTGAAATGTTTGCAAATTTGTCTCCTTGCAGTACCGATATCAGTTTTTGAAAACTTGAAAGAGTCTGACCTGAAAGGTCTGGAGAGTATGGAGGATGGGTAAACTCAGTAATCTGATACTTGGCGATTAATGGTTTCACACACACAGCAGTAAGAGGCCGTGCATTATCGTGCAAAAGGTACCACTTGCATGATTCCGCAGCAGCGAATTGCTGCCGCAAACGACGAATACGTGCAAAGAGGTGCTTGAACACATGGAAGTAAAAATCAGCATTAATTTTTTGTCCATGTGGTATGAATTCATTGTGGACTAATCCCTGTGCGTCTAAAAAGGCAATTAGCATTGGCTTCATCTTTGATTTTTCTAAACGGATTTTTTTCGATTAATTTGAAACAAAATTCCATATTGACTCTCTGCTCACTGACGAAATGCTCTAAAAATTGATACATTAAAGCTAACGCATGTACAAACACATGCAAAGGAATTTTGAAAACGAAGTGCAAGATTTACGTAAGACAGGGAAGAATGTAATGCGCAACTGTCAGCGCGTTGGGCTCTTTTTAATTTTCGAAAGGAGGGAGATTCACCTTACTTATCGGTCTCAACTTGTACACATACTTTTCGTGTTTCGGTGCCTTTTTAACATATATGTTCCTAATTCTTTTTTATTTGACTCATTTTGTCACCTTTTATATGATATTGTTTCTATCAACTTTTTAAATAGTTGTAACTTAACGTTGTTTTTAAATAATAGTCACTTTTGTATGCTTTGTATGAATGTATGTATCTCTCTCTGTCGCTCTATGTATGTATGTATATATATATATATATATATATATATATATATATATATATATATATATATATATATATACACTGCTGGCCACTGTAAATGAAACACTCTGAAGGAAACATGCAAATAACATGAAATTTACAACATGCATTAGCTGAGGTGAGATATGCAAATGATTAGAATTTCAGCGCAGACGCACATAACGCGTGCCTGTGGCGCCACTTCAAAGCGCTATTTAAGACTTGGAGATTTCGACGATTTCAAGTTCGGTAATTGTGTTTTTCTTGTGTTTTTTTTCAAAAAAATGATCAATTATGCCTCGTCGAAAACAGCGATAATCTTTTGATCAAGTATCCGAGTTCGACAGAGGAAGGATAGTGGCTTACCGAGATTGTGGATTATCTTTCAGGGAAATCGGTAGTCGTGTTGGACGAAACCAAACAACTGCAATGTGGATATGTGATCGTTGGATGCAGAATGGTACGACGGACCGGCGTGTTCGATCGCATCCACCTCAGCGCACCACTTCACGTGATGGCAGGCAAATTGTGCGCATGGCAGTGACGGATCGCTCAGTCACATCACGAACCATAGCACAGCATATGCAGTCTGTAACGCATCATCCAGTGCCTGCACGTACCATTCGACGCCGTTTACAGCAGAGTGGTCTGTCCGCAAGACGTCCATTGCTTTGTCTACCCTTGACGCAGAAGCAAAGACGTCTCCGCCGCCAATGGTGCGGTGACAGAAGGATGCGGACGGCAGAATGGAATGAAATTGTCATTACTGACGAGTCACGCTTCTGTCTGCAACACCACGATGGTCGCATTCGAGTCTGGAGACACCGTGAAGAGAGGATGCTGAACAGCTGCGTTATGCACCGCCACACTGGTCCTGCACCGGGTATTATGGAATGGGGCGGTATTGGATATCACTCTCGCACACCTCTAGTACGCATTGCCGGTACTTTAAACAGCCAGCGGTACATCTCCGAGGTGTTGGAGCCAGTTGTCCTTCCTTACCTTCAGGGCTTGCCCACACACATATTTCAACAGGATAATGCGCGACCACATGTGGCGTTTATCGTCAATCGCCAGATTGAATTGCTTCTCTGTCCGCCTCGCTCTCCAGATCTTTCGCCGATAGAAAACATGTGATCCATGGTTGCTCTACGATTGACCCAAATTCCATCCCCAGCTGCCACAGCAGATCAACTTTGGCAACGTGTGGAAGCTGCTTGGTCTGCTGTACCCCAAGAACTCATCCAAAGTCTCTTTGAACCAATGCCGAGGCGTGTGGCAGCGGTGATCTTCAACAATGGCGGCTACTCTGGCTACTGATTTTGGCAGGAACCACACTTCACAGAAGTCTATAAATTTAATCATTTGATACTTGGTCAACATGTTATCTACAAAATAAATTTTGTTGTGATATCTCTTGTCTTTTTTGGTGTTGCAATTTGGGTGGCCAGCAGTGTATATATATATATATATATATATATATATATATATATATATATATATATATATATATATATGAGATAAGCCTTAACCGACCAACCAACAAAAATTCGGGAACAACTCTCCATTTCTTGGTTATGCTGTATATGGTTTGGTAAGCAACGAGTGCGGTTTTAGAGACTGTGTACAAAAGTTAATTGAATATAGAGTCGAGACAAAACAGCGTAATCACTTCTACTTTAACTTCTGCTTTTTAAAAGCATTTTTGCTATAATCCACGGAGAGTAGCGATGAGAATTTAATCCTCAATAGTAGTTTTCTTGTTTATAAATAGCGTTCTAATCTGAGAGACAGTGTAACGGTTATATAACGTTTAAACGCCGAAGTGTTTCTATTTATGAAGTCTTTTTCAATCCCCTGAAAACATCGAGTGAAATCCTGGAAAGAATGCGCATTATATTTTCTATCGGCTTGAATGAGATGAGCACGTTGTTTGAGTTAACATTGCACTCATCATTACATATTAAGATCATTATATATTAATCGATATAATTTTAAACACGGGTTCGATGGAAAATGTTGCGAAAAGGAAGAAATTTACTTGTTCATAGCAGATAGAAGATCAACAGTATGTAAGTGTCGAACTTGGCATTGATGCAGTTCAAACTGGGGAGGGAATGCGCAAATCCTTCAATTACAAACACGAAATGTGGTAATAGAATATACACTCTGGAAAATATTGTACCGAATGTGTCATGGATGTTGTAAAGTTAGCCAAACTCCAAGACACAGCGTTTCCAGAAATAGTTCCAGGGATCTTAATTTCTATTCGCTGTTCAATTACTGTTGTTCATCATTATTTTTACCATGAAAAAAAGTTTTTATCTAGATCTATTGTTTTCATGCTCTGTAGTAAATGAGTTCAAAAAATGTTGATAATAGGCAAAAATAATATGGGTTGGCAGTTCTTACCGCAGTTGTCTTAGAAATGTTGATTGTTATTCAATACTACAATTTCAGTTTTACATTCCACACTCTATTATAACATAAAACATATTAGTTTTTTATTTAAAACCACTTCAGGGCGGGTGGTTCATTTTTGAACCACCTATTTTATTTAATTCATAAGAGCTAAATCATTTTCTTAATTTATCTGTAAATTCCTGCAAACATTTAACACATTAGTGTGCTTCAGAAACAATAGATGACAGCACTCTGCGGGTCTATATTTTTAGAGAGGATAAATTTTTTTTTCAAGCCAGAATTTTGTAGTGTGAGTTTTATCCAGTTTTTCTAAGTTATTAGTATACAAATGCACGGAAGTTCTGGAATTTCATTTTACGATTATTACTAGAAAAGTTGAATTTATCTGCTAATTTCTTATCTTTTTTTAGTAATTTCAATGATGGTGGTTCAAATATGGATCACCGCGCATGTAGCGCTTGCTGTCAGTAGGTGGCAGCACTGGTAAATGAGTTTTTCCAGCAAAAATTCTTAAAAAACATATTACTGAACAAAAAATGAAGTGCTAAATTCCTATATATTTTTTATTAATGATAACAGATTCTGATAATTTGAAACGCACATACATATATATATATTACCTATAAAAATTTCATGTGTGGTGTTTTATACCTTTTACATTCATTATATACTTTCATTTATATACTTTTTACTTTCATTATATACTTTCACTATTTACTTTTCGACTTTGAATATATAGAAATTTCATGCATTTTATTATATACATTTTACTTTCATTATATACTTTCACTTATATACTTTTTGCTTTCATTTTACTTTCATTCACATACGTCTTACTTTCATTATATATATTCATTTACATACTCTTTCCTTTATTTATTTATTTTTTTGGACAGATAATCGTTTTGTATAAATATAAATAAATGATGTATAAATATAAATAACCGTGTATAAATATAAATAAATGAATGAATATATATGTATATATATTGCAAGCTGAGTAGTCTTATTCTACACTGATTTGTCAGAACGCCTGTTCTGACTGGTCTAGCCAGTAAGAAAAAACATTCTAATAGAGTGCTCTAGGTACGCGGTTGTTCAAAAATGGAACACCCCCCACTGCCTAAACTAAAGCTACAATTTTTTTAATTTTTACAGAATATGTTCCTAATAGTAATATATCTTCAAATATAAAGTTTTGTCCGCCCCCCAAAATTTTTTGATATAGTGCCCCTGAAGGGGTTAAGTGGAGAAAAATAGTTGGGTATGGATACTGCAATATCCGCATGTCATAAACACCTACCGTGGTGGTTATAAAAGCAGCGTTTTATTTTATTTCGTTTAATTAGATAAACATATATATCTATAATATCATGTAAGTAATCTTTCATATCACTGTATAAACCCAAAGACTGATGTTTTTATGAAATCTACATTTAGCGATCCTACTTTCTTATTTTATCTCAGTTTGATATATTACTTTGCCTTGCAAGACGTTAATTCTTAGACCCTCCAGTATCCATGGGATTGTCCATATTTCTCACAATGTGACGATGTTATTTTTCTAAAAAGTGGCCAGTTCTAATTAAGTTTTACAAATGTACATGGTATCGAGGCAATGAAAACTGCCGTGGTTAGCAACATCACTGGATCGCAATGCTTTGGTTAAAAAAACCCAGCATATTATTGACTTAAAATAGACATATCTAGAATAATACTCTGCAAGGCTAAGCGGTCAGAGCGCAGACTTTGTCGGGATATATCTGCAATAATCATTCTAAATTTTAGCAAAACTACGACATTTGTTTATGTACACTAAGTGGCCAATTTATTATGACGACCTACTCAGTACATTGTAGGACAATATCTTTTAATCTCGATTCACTATCGCATCCATAAGGCGTTAGTAAAGGGCTTGAGGAATCTGAGATTATATCATATGAACTTCCCTTTTCATTTCTCTAAGATACGATGGCTCTGGATGTAACTGTTTGATGTTCCTTTAGACTTCATCCAATAAATATTCAACTGGATTGAGACCTGGTAACCATGGAAGCCAAATAAGCAAGGTGATGTTTCCGTCATGCTTTTCAGACCATCTGAGGACAATGTGAGCTTTATGGCATGGAACATTGTCCTTCTAGAAGAACACAGCTCTAGTGAATTATACCATTAACAAAACTTGCCGTACTTAGTCGACAATATTGTAACACCTTTTGGCATTTATACTACTTCTCCCTAACATTAAGTTATCTAAAAAATGATCAAAAATAGCCTACAAAACCAAAATATTACTTCCACCAGCTTGCACTTAGGATCCATGTCTTCTTGCTTTTTTCTCCAAATCTGCCCACTTCCAACAGAACGTTGTAGTTGAAATCATGATCCATCGAACAGAAGTACCTCTTTCTCTCCATTAATTGTCCCATCCTTTTTACTCTTTGGGAACAAGAGATGTTTGATATTGTTAGCTACAGATAGCAAAGGCTCTCGAACAGGCCTTCGGTTTTTGACGTCTATATAGAATAAATTGGGCGAAAAGTACGTTGAGAGGCCATCCGAGTTGGTTCCTGATCAAGATTCACTGTAATTTGATATAATGTTGCACAATTGTTGAACAGGGCAAGTCTGAAAACTCTCCTTTCAGCTCGAGAATCTAACAGCCGGTGAGGACCTCATGATCTTACGCCTTACGATAAGACCCAGTATTTTGTCTGGTGGTTTACTCTTTGTAAACATGGACAAAAACTGCTCTCGAACCATTAAAAAAGGAAGCAGTTTGCCTGATACTTGCTCAAATGTTTCTACCATACGCAATCATTCCTTGCTGAAAGTCCGTCAAATCCCGTTTTTTACCCAATCCTTCATAATCAATACACTTCAAATGACTTTACATCATCCAGCAAATCCTTGTCATACCAGTCTCACCCTCTATCAGCAACAGCGGGACGTCATAATTAATTTCAATAAAATTGTCATATGGTCGTAAAAAATGGCCACCCTTTATATATTCTATTTTGCTATCACTATTTTATTATTCATTTTGGCCCCGTGTATCATAGACGTAAAATCATATTTCAATAATAATCCCCAATCCACTACATGTGTAGTTATGTGGGTTTTACTTTAACAAAATACGATATAATATTTATAAACACAAATTTTAAGATTAAATATCACACACGAATTAATTTTTACATTTACTAATTTAAACTGTATTAATACACTCTGTCACAAAAAAATATATACACTCAGAAGAAATTGAGCTACTATCACGAAACTTGGCAAGAATGTAGTCTGGTATATTGCAAATTATTAAAATTTCGACGCCAATCAGACCAGGGTAAGCTAGCTATGCGTATATGAGGTGCGCAGCCGGGAGAGTTTAAAAGCATGATTGCTCGTACCATATGGTTATTCAAACAAATCTGTCGATTTGGATGGACGGTATTGTGACTAGAGATGCCTCTGAGACGTAACCGGTGACAGTACGAACAATTGTCGGACTTTGAGAGGGGGCGTATAGTAGGCCTCAGAGAAGCAGGTTGGTCGAACAGGCGTATCGTCCGCCACCTCGGTCGGAGCGATATGGTAGTTGTTCGGTGTTGGCAACAATGGATCACGGAAGGGATATTCTACCGTCGTGGAGGGTCAGGGCGTCCCAGGAATACAAATACGCGCGAGGATCGCGCAATCATAAGAGCGGCCACGTCTGCAACAACAACGTCGCTAGAATCGGTTCGACGCCATTTACAACCTTCCAGACATTTGGTGGATCAAGGGAAACCATTTGGAGACGACTGATCGACGCAGGTACAAGGAGCCGACGTCCATTAAGACGCCTACCACTGACCCCACATCATAGGCAGTGTCGATTGTATTTTTGCCGACCTCGGGCAAGCTGGAGTGTGACCGACTGGAGGCGTGTGATCTTCAGCGATGAATCCTGATTCAGTCTCATTGCTGATTATCAGCGCATACGTGTATGGAGGCGGCCAGGCCACCGGTCCGATCCCTCATTTGTTGTCGAGAGGCATACGGCGATTACACATGGTGTGACAGTGTGGGGAGCGATTTGTTGGGACCCACGATCACCTCTAGTCGTCCTTCAACGCACTTTGACGGCACGTAGTTACGTGGAAGAGATTTTAAAGCCAGTTGTACTGTCTATGCTATCAAGTTGCCCAGGTGCCATTTATCACCAAGACAACGCTCGTCCACATACTGTTCGTCTCACCCAACAATGTCTTCATAGATATAACGTACTCTCATGGCCTGTCAGCTCACCAGACCTCTCGCCAATAGAGCACGAGTGGGACGTGCTTCGAAGGCAGACGTTCCAGACGTCCCGAGATGCAGCCGTCCCGAGATACTGGTGAATTAACTGCCCAATTGCAAAGAATATGGCATGATATTCCGCAGGAGGTCATAGGTAACCTCACTGATTCGATGCCACGCCGTGTTTTGGCCTGTATAGCTGCCAGAGGTGCATTTACTACTTATTGATTTGTATCCTTTTCATGCCATATCTTCTTAATAAAACGGTCTGTTCTTCTGAATTTGCAATCATTTGCTTATCTCTTCATACGCTACATATATGTTAAGTTTCATTACAGTAGCTCGTTTCCTTCTGGATTCATTAATTTTTGTGTCACAGATTGTATCACAGCGAAACTTTAAACATTTAACTGTCTCTTCATCAATCTGTCTATCTTCATATATATTTATCTGCAACACACGCACATGACTGCATGTACATATATAAGCATGTCTATACAGTTTATATATATATATGTGTGTGTGTGTGTGTGTGTGTGTGTGTACAGAAAAAAATGGTAACAGAAATGAATATCGAAATAAATTTTTATACACAACAATTCAATGACGTTTCTTTACTAAGATAACAGTAAATTTTTTTAAATTCATTCTGAAATTCATAGACATACTTTAAAATTGATTTTACTGATTTTTTGTACTTTTGTGAGTTTTACTACGATTAACTCTTCAAAACCAAACAAAGGAAAGAAGTTCTTTAATATTATGTATGGATAAATATTTAGAACTTTTTTCTGAACAGAGATTTTACTTATTTATATAGACAATTATCCTTTGTTTCTTTTTTTCTCTTATTTCAAAAAGTAGTCGTCAGCTTTCTTTGTCACGGTTCATTTGAAAATATATTTAAAATAATCCGCTTATAAGAGAACCAAGATATAGCAAAATTGATTTATAAAATTTTATGATATATATCCTATTAAATAATATTTCTTTTCACGTATGAACCCAATAGAAAACAAATGGCGGGTTATAATGAATAATTAAAGATAAAAAGACCTTTTTATATACCATGTTTTTTAAATTTTCTGATGAATCATATAAACTTGACAATTCTATTTATTAATAAATACTTTTTAAAATTTTTTTTATGAATTATCCCATCAAGTTGAAAGAAAATGAATTTTATTGGAAGTTAACTAGCGTTTAACTCTTCGTTCCTGTCCTGGCCGTTAGAGGGCTGCGCCAGTCTATAAAACAAAATTAACTGAAAATAACTGAAAATTAATTTAATTCTGTTTAAAAATGGCTAAAAGTATTAAAATAATGCTTTGTTATCGTGTTCTGGACTATTCTAAAAGTTTCAAATGTCTACCTTGTCGGGAAGTTAGTTAAAAATCGATTGAAAGATTTGGACTGGACAAACACACAAACCAGAAAGCAAGTTCATGAAAACATGTAAAATAAATACATTATCAGCCTCTGCACGAAGTGTGAATGAGTTTATAACCTCTTGTACTTTCCAAGGTACATGAAATGACTAATTCTGCAAGTTAGTAAATTTTCCGCATACAGACAATTGTTAAAAAAACTGTTTTGTCTATTCTTAACTTTTGGAAGGCTCTTGAATACTACATGTTTTCAATATATTAATTTCATTATATCCAGCACGTCATCCTAACTTAAAATACGACAAATTTTGTAGTGCCTACTTACTGCATTGTGGTTTCTTTTCTGTCATGGGATCAATGAGGGGCTCGCAGTCATCCGTCATCTCTTAACAACACACAAATATATTTATTTACAATTAAACATAAAATTAATCAGCCCTGGAGGAGCCTACAGCAGCTCGCCAGACCTCCGATCACTCAAAAGCCCATTTTATTCTTTCTCGCCCTTCCGTTTCACAACGTCAAACTGACTCTAAAAATCATCTTCAATTACAATCTTTCAAATGAATTTTTGAAGAGGAATTGTAAGACGGCGTGGAGTGAATTGTAAAAGGAATGGATTTTTGAGGTGAAAATTTTATTTAAATTTTATGGAAGGTCATTTTATGGAAAATTTTGGCGTGGTGGAGCATAATCTCAGTCATTAGAGTCTGGCCTAGAAGGAAAGCTGTTGCGGATTTCCGCCTTGCTACTGGCCACGACTTACACCGTAATCACCGTTATCTTTCCAAGCACTTACACCGTATGCATGTTACCGATGACCCTTACTGCAAAACTTAGTAACCATCTGTCCATCATCTTCAGGAGATGATGGACAGATGTCACTTTCTCCTGTCCGGCTTTCCCAGCGAAAAACTCGTGGGAGCGCTGTTGACAAACAAGGAACCTTATGGGTCTATACACTCTCTTTCTAGGGCTGCTTTTATTTTATTTTGTTCATTGTTTCTTTATTTTGACCTCAGATGTATTTGTACCAACCACTGGGAAAAAAAATTCTTCACGCCCATGAGTATAATCAGCTATGATGTCAGCCAATCATTTTAATTGTTGACGAGGTGACCAAGAGGTCAAATGTCTGTGGTTATTCTCAAATATTTCGCTGCATTTCCCTTTAACTAAAAAAGTTAATAGTTTAAGGCGATAATGGACCATGAAAAACTTTTGATTTATTTATTAACCAATTTCTATGAAATTTTGTATACTTATATAGTGTTGTTTAGAGATGGAAATTCTAAATTTAAAAAAAATCAAAATGTAATTATTTAAGATATTAATTAAAATCAGTTTGTTAATTACCCTATTTAAAAATGTTCCATGCTCGTTAATTTTTGTCTCAGATATCTAATTTTTTCTTTTAAGCTAGCTTTATATAGTTATAATAAAAGTTAGTAGCAATATTTGATTTAAAGTCATATTTACAAAAACTAGAAAAGAAATGGATAAAAATAGGTCATTTTATGGAAAATCCAAAAAAAGAAAATTATTGTAAAAATTTTAAATTGTTTTAAAATAGTATAATGAATTGATTACTAAGTTTTATTCTAACATATATAAATAATCGTTTTATGAAATTTTATGAAAATTCAAGAAAAATGATAACGCATGGAAAATTTTGAATTTACAGAAATGACAGGAAAACATGTTTTGAGAAAATGGCGTTTAAAGTTTTAATTTGACTAACATTTCCATTGGTTACGTTTGAAAAAAATACTTATAACTCGGTTAACAATGATCGGATCAACATATTTTTTTTTAAATTTAAAGCTGATGAGTTGCAGAATCATTTTCTGAAAGAAAAATATCATTTTGGGACATATTTTTGTCAATCTGGAGGTCCATTGTAGCCTTAACTGCAGTTGCTACTTTGTCCGCATGTCGTGAACTCTTACCAAGGTGATGAAGTCCATGATGGTTGAGTTTTATTTAGTCCATTTAATTGGCAAAATCTAAATATCTGTAATATCACATGATAATAACGCAGGAAGACTCATGTTTTTATCATATACACATTTAGCTAATCTGAAATTATTTTAGTCTTTATTTATTCAACATTCAAACAAATGGAATGGTTTAGTTTGGAGCTCTACGGTCAATTTTTGCCACACGAGGGCTAATTAGACCGGGACCTTCAGTTTAAAGCCGATTCCGAACAGCTACAAACGTCCGTGGCAAGAGTGGGATTCGAAACCACACACTTATGAAAACTGACAAATTTTAATGAAATGTTATAACTTTAAAAAACAATAAAATTTATTATTTTCAATGAAATAAAGTATTTGTAACGACGCAATATAGTAATCTATGAACAAAAATGTACGCGTGATTTTGATAAATTTCTTCGCGTAACAAATATTTAATAGCTCGTTTTCATCCATAGCGAACAATTTTGTAACGTGCATATCTTATTAATGTGAAAAATTACTCAACACTCTTCCGCTAAATGATATCGGTAATTCAATGTAAAAGTCTGAGAACTCTGTTCAGGGAAATTTATTCATTTCATCATTAATCACTACTAAGAGTCAAGAAATTGAGATATATCATTTACATTTGCGAATACAAGTGTCTAGCAAATAATTAGTCGGTCTTTAAAGTTTCTATTCACGGCAGAATTGGAAATTTCAGATAAAAGCTCATTCACTGAATAAATTTGCTAAATGTGGATGTCATTTAGTTGTATTAACTTGCTTAAGGAAAGGTATTTTTGTTGAAAGATGTGAGATAATTTGTTTCAAAATATTGTGTTTCTGTTCACCGTAACCACAAAATTAATATAATAAGAAATTCGGAGTTTATATATTTATATAAATAATTAACCATTCATTTAAGACATACTGATATGCTAAAATCATAAAATGAAAATGGTTGTAGAATTTAACTAAATAACCAGTTAATTAATGTGTTTTAAGGATAAAAAGGACATTATCTCAAGCAAATATCTTACGTCCTACTTAAGGCAATAATGTAAAAATAGTTGTGATTTAAAATTATTTAAATAGGCTAATTACATACTTTGTCGTTTAATTGAAATTTTTTCCTGACCATGACTTAAAGTGGCTATAAATATGGTTGACAGATACGTCGGAAAATACAACTAAATAGTAAGTGACTTCGAGTCACCACCCAATTTGTCTGGATTTTTCAAAGAAAAAGAAATGTGGTAGCTTACATAATTATATTACAAACTTGATTTATAGGTAAGACATATACAGATTTTATATCATGCAATAAGCGACGGCATATTTCTCAACAAATAACTAAGGTATTTATTTTATCCGTAGTACTTTATTTTATTCTTAGTTATTCAAGTGGATTCAACAACTACAAAAAAATCAGGACGATGCCTAATAGATAAGGTCGTGAATTTCATTACGAGGTGGAATTCGAGTGATAATGTCTAAAGCCTCTCGAAATTGACTTTAAACTCTTGGTCAAGGATTTTTTTATCTATCGAGTTGCAAACGATGAACAGTGTTCAGATAAAATAAGCTAATTTATCTAACTAGAATAAAAATATCTTATTAAATGAGGGTTTTAATTAAATATAAGACATCACGAGTTCTGTTTCAACAGACATGGGAAATTACAGATAATACAAAATCAGATATATGTTAAATGTTTAAAGGAAAAATCAGATATTTTTACCCCATACTTAAGTAATAATTTATAGTAAACGTACTTAATGTACATTTTTGTTAGCTATTCGTCTATCTAAAAAAACGCAGTTTATGATGAAAAAATGTAGTGTACAGGAACTTTTTGTCGACTCTTTTCATTGTATTAATTCTTTTAATGTTTGGTATTTCTTGATATGTCTTGATATGTTTGATGTGTCTTGAAATATAAGCAATGCATAGTTACATTTTGTGATTGATAAACACACGTTTAAGAATAACAGAACTTGAATATGTGAATGATATTTTACAAATTTAAATTTTAACATCCAAAGAGTCCCTATAGTCTAAAGAGGAAATGCATTGACGATAGCAATAGGAAATATTTCGCAGTTCTTTTACTTCGTATAAAGCCTGTTTACTTAATACTGGCAACACGTAAACATGATCGATATCTTTATTTATATAAGATATAATAATGACAACTTTATACCACAAGCTTAGAGGATTAGGATCAGATGATCAGCCAAGAAAAAAAGGCGTACGTCATATTTGGTCGTAAAAATAATACCATCGCATTAATGTAATGTATAAGGATTTATAGATTTAGTTTTAAAACATATGAAAGCGAAAAATAAACTTTTTTTGTTTCATATTTGCTTGGAGGAAGCAGGATTATGAAAGATTATTCTAAGAAATTATCATTTTTTTCCTGATATTTTCTACGTCCCATTTATCATTTTAGGAGGGTTTTTAAGAATTTATTTTCGAATGAAAATACTTTTTGAACACATTCTTGGTTTCTATAATTTATATTGAACAGTTTTTATTCTTTAAAGTATGTGTATTTAACTGGATAATACATTATTATAAAAAATTACTAAGGCTTATTTATTTCGTTCGGTATACCGTTTTAATTTGAGTATCTTTTAAGGAAATTTCGTCAACTCCTTAACTCAGATGATACTCGATAAAATAATCTTCTAAAATTTCATTTCCAATATGAGGATAAAATTACTAACTGCAGTTAACTTTTGTATTTTAATAAATGTTTCCAATACGCTGGATGCCATTTCCTCTCGGGGTTACAGAGAAAAATATATAAAACTAGCATAAGAGTAAATTATCTTTATTATTTCTGTTTCTTTACTTCCTAATTTCAGACCAGGTGGTTCTGCATAACTGCAACAAGTTGAAAATGTCGAAGCATACACCAGGAAAAATATAGGGTGAGCCAAATGTTCGTAAAAACTTTAAAAATTCATTTAAAAAAGGGAAGAAATCAGGATAGAGATGTGCTGTTTGCAAGAAAGGGCTCACAAGGAAGTCGGATTTTTTTAGCAGCCAAAAAGAGTTTAAAAAGTTTGAAAAGTTTAAAAAGTCACAGGTAGATGGCGCTGACATGCCAGATATTCAGCAGAATTATGTAAATCAATCTTGCAATAAAAGATCGTGGTACACAAGAATTTGGAGGATCGGCTACGAAGTGGAAGACCCTCGTTGGTGGAGGGCCGCATTATTTCGGTGGAAAACGTTATGAATAATATGGCGGCGGCATTGTCCCAGGCGAGTAGCAGTGCTCGCAAAGCTGTACCAGTGACCATACCTCTAATTTTTATTTTGCTGCTAAAAAATATCCGACTTTCTTGTGAGCCCCTTCTTGCAGACCGCACTTCTTTATCATGATTTCTTCTTTTTTTATGAATTTTTAAAGTTTTTACGAACATTTGGCTCTCCCTATATTTCTAATGTTGCTAACATAATGGCATGTTTCAAGATTAAAAGTAGTACATATGAAATAAATATTTTTCTCTGTCTCAGGACTACACCTTAATTAACTGCTAGATGACGTGTTTCCTTCCAGTTCTGATAAAATGAATAAATGCCGTGAACAGCCCTGGAGGCTGCATTTAACGATAGTTGGTTACATTTTATGGTGTTATCCGTTACCTGTTTAATGAGTAACTTGAAAATATTGAGAAATATTACTATGCACTTCTTTGTATTTAACTTCAAAATCTTCTCGAGCTTTCAGTTCAACTAAAGTTTACTGATGTAACCTTAAAGACATAGCGTCTAATTCTTGAATTTCTTTAGGAAAACATTGAGGAAAATCATCATGTATTTTGTTATGCACTTAAGAAATATTTGTTTACTGCACCAATCTGAAATATATTTATAATACACATACTACGAAATCGCCAAATCGGAACAGCATGTACTTAAATGTTAAAATTCTGTACATAAGTATATTTATAGGAAATTTTGAGCATTTTTGTGTTCTAATATAAAGTGTACTTTTAAACTCGACATTCTACCAAAATCTATTGCCAAAATGTTTCAATTTTTCATAGTGAGTTTCAACTCATCGTGATTCGTTTGAATCCTATGTATAAAAGATATAGTTCTTTTAGATGCCTTAAAAGTCTACATACTCTCCATAAAAAAACTTTCAAGTATTTACTTGCGTCATATACATATTTTGTAGGGGAATTCGAAAAATGGGACGTAGATTTCACGATTGTCACGTTTGCGGAGTAGCAAATAAAATATTGAATATCCACTGCATTTTCCTTTTTCTATAATGTTGTCAATCGGACAAGAATTTTCAAAAAATCTCTCTTATATAAAGCTGAACATGGACGCAATTCTCATAGTTCTTTGTAGATGCACGTTTGCTGAAAGTGGGGCTGATAAGTTGTGCTTCTGACATTTTGTCAACGGATAAACTTTAAGTTACTCACGTATTTAAAAGTTTGTAAATCACATATTTAAAAGGGTTTTTTTTTCTGGTGGATTAAAAGTTGTCAGGTTAACAAGAAAATACCACTGACCATATTAAGGTAAGAAACATTTATAAAGAAGTCTTAACCGTGTGATAAATAAGTAACACACATGATAAGGGACCTGTATGACAGTGTACAATAACGTAAATTCTACCTTAGAAGACCTACATTTCTTAAGCAAACTTGAAAATTGAACCCTAGGAGTGTTAATCTTTTCTATAATGAACGTAGTTTACGATGCATTTATGAATCTCATAATATTTTCTGCATATTTCTTCATTATATTGCGGGAATATAATCTTTTATTTAAGTATAAATTTATTTTCATTTTTTTTTATTTTATATTTAGAATGACATAATTACTGAAAGATTATTATGTTAACTAAAGTTTTACGCTAGTTGTTTGGAGAGTATCTGCATCAAAGCAATATTTTTTTCTAGATTTGTATGCGGACCTCTATCAAATTTTTTTCCTCATATTGTATTTTATAAAGTTTGAAACTTTTACCTTTCTCATTTACAGTTTTAACAAAATACAATGGAATTTAATAATTTTATAAGCCACGCTTTCGTTTCCAGTATTTAAACACAAAATTTGAGATAATGTCGTTCTGAAAAGGTTATATATATATATATTTATATTTATTTATTTATTTATATATTTATATATAATAACTTTAAGAGAAGAATGTGAAACATTATTAGGTCTCTATTCCTATATCTTAGCGGAAACAGATATATCTATAGAATTACAGATCTCCTATAAGGAAAAAGTTGGCCTTCTCTAAAGTGGCATATGTAAGGAAAGAAAAGTTGAGAAACAAGAGAATATTATTTAATATAATAATAACAAGCCAAGCTGTTTCACTGTATATGCATAGCAGCATATTAGCAGTCAGATAAGTTAGAAGATTTATCAATTTCTATCATCAATGGACAGACTGAGAATTCCGTGAGATTATTAGAATACTTCAGAAATTATTTTCAATAATTTTTAAAATAAATGAGTCTTATTATTTACTAAACAACTTAATTTCAGTACAGCTTTATTCATAGAGTATATAGATTAAGTTCGTGATTTGTCTTTCTTATTTTTGATATAAGTAAACGGATAATGAAAAAACGTGACAATTAAACTGTTTTTAATGATATGCTGTTAATCATGCTGTTAATCATTATCGCAACGTTTTTGATTATGTATTTTTTTAACAATGCCCTATAATATGTACTATTAGAATTTATTAAGGTGTCATACTGTTAACCTTCACATACAAATTTCAACAGAAATGCCTACTAAAGACTACATCTGGTATAAATCGTGTTTAATTTAAAAGCAGTATTTATTACGATAATTAAGGGTTATCTAAAAGCCAAAAATGTTGTATCTTAACACGCTCATAATTTAATAACTCAAACGTATTTATATTAGTGAAACTGTTGCTTTTTGAATTGAAACATTTTTAATTATATTATTGATTTTGGTACAAAAATTTGAAAATTTTAGTTCTCCTTTAAAGGCATAATTAGCACAGTATTTAGTCAAACGTTTGATCACAGAAAAGCAAGAATTTTACTTTATTGAATTTTAACTGTGAAGGCTATTTTGGACATTTTTTGACTACTTTTATGGTCATTTTCTATTGCTGTTTTATGCTCGTTTAGCATATAATGTAACAATTATATGATAAAAAGGGCCTTATATATATTTATTGAATCGTATTTTTACACTAAAATGAAAGCTAATTCATATTTAATAATCGAGAACAAACTTTGATAACCATTCCTTTATATATTAAAACATAAAAAAAAAACTTTGTAAAAATCGTAGGCGTTTAATCCACTTTGATTTGACAGAATAAAATTTACTTCTCTTTACTAATGTTATACGGCTGAGAAAATTTTCGCATCATGCAGAATTTAACTAAAGCAAACATGTGAAATCTGTCGTTTTTGCTAACAAGATTTGTCGTTAAGTTTGGTGCTGGCAGGCCAAGGCTGAATTTGAATTATTCAAATGAATGAGAATTCGATAAAGGAAAGACAGTTATCTGCAGATTTTATGTTGAAATCATATGCTAATGTCCCATTTGCGACACATTCTTATCTCTTTTACAAACACGATAGAAGTTATTTATGTTTTTCGAGGTATATTTAAATATTATTTTACATAAAGTGTATTCACCAAGGTATTACTTCTAAAAAGGTTTAAAACTCAACATTAGAAATTAAAATTTCCTGTTGTGTGAAAAGCATTAGCGACTGTCATTACGAGAATCCCCATTCAGACGGAAATAATAGTACATTCTTTTAAAAATTTTCCTTCTTTATCTTTCATTTTAAGTTCGTTATGGTTAACATTTCTTACAAATTAAAATGCTGATACCAAAGCGTGTTGCATTTGCTTCAATGGAACTTTAGATATTAAATTACTTTTAGGAAACGTTATAAATCACTTCTTGAAAGTAAGTTTCCTTAGAATAATTCTTATTATTTATTAATAAACCTAAAATAGTATTGTTAATTTATAATATTTTTAGAATACCACTGAATAAAATGTCCTTTGCTGCTCTTATACAAATAAATGATTTATTTCTTAAGTATTATTTAAATAAAATATTTTTTTATTCCTGTTACTAGAAAAGGTAGAACAATACCACACTTGAGTCAATCGAGCACTTTGCGTTTCCTTAAATACTTTTTTTTCTGTTCTCCATTCAAGATGTAATCTTTTTTTAATGTCATCGAATCAGAGTTAATATTTTGACGCTCGGGTAACAAATTGCATTCTATAAGTTATGCTTATAAAGTTATAAGTAAAACTTTTACAAGTTTTGTATTTTTATATTTTTTTCTACGTTTTTATTTACTCTGAAACAAACCAATTTTCTCACTTAGCTGAAGAACTAAAAGAATATAAATAAACTGTAAAGGAAAGCTTCTTTAAATCCCAGTAGTGTAGAATATTAAGAATCAACTCATGTAGACATCTTCAAATTGTAAATCACGTAAACTCAATTGTCGAGTCGAATATCCCAAGTGAAAAGAATATTTATCTGCGATATGACAAGAGGGAATACCGCGGCCTTTCAAAACAAACTTCGTTTACTATGATCCTTCCCTAATGAGTTCTTTATTTTACTATTTCTGTGTGCATCACTCTTTAAAGAAAGACACTTGATTTAAAGAATGGAATTTGCTTCCCTCCTCCTCTGCCATTTGACTTTTCTTCAGCTTTTACATTTTACCCCTAGCCTGTGCACAATAACACTAGTCAACAAAATTTAACGTTTTTTCTGTAACATTGATGAAAACAGTTCATCTTTATGTTTTCAAGGGTGCTGAACACGGAAGTGATAATGAAAATGCAATTTTAGCTCTCGTTTTTTAGTAATTGAAGCTTTTCAGAATTGCTCTTAAAATCCTATACATTTATTTACATTGTAGTTCTCCCTAGGAGGAAGGTCACTGGTGGCGCAATCGCTTTGCATGCCTTTTGTATTCTATTGCTGGTGAGCGTCCAGCAGTAATCCGCTAACATTGATTCACTCCACTTTCCCTGGTATCTTTTTTCCATGTCCGAAATTTCTTGGTGGAAGCGTTCGCCATGTTCGTCGCTAACAGCGCCACATTTTTCGGGGAAGATGTCCAAGTGTGAATGTAAGAAGTGTAACTTTAAAGACATGTTACACCCAAGTCTATCGTAACATTGCAGAAGATTTTAAACAAGATCCTGATAGTTTTCTGCCTTATTATCTCTTAGGAAGTTTTTGGACACTTGAACAAAGGAATCCCAGGCCAGCTTCTCATCACCTTTGAGAATATTATTGAAATGTTCATCCTTAAACAGTTTTCGTATCTGTGGACCAATGAAAACCCCCTTTTTTATTTTGGCTTCACTGACACGTGGAAATTTCGTAGACAAATACAAAAATGCTTCCCCAGTCCTATCCATCGCTTTTACGAAGTTTTTCATAAGGCCCAGTTTTACATGAAGAGCAGGGAGTAAAATTTTCCTTGGTTCGACGAGTGGTTCATATAAAACATCGTATGTTCCAGGTTTAACTGATTGACGCACAGGCCAATCCTCCTGTCTGTAGTGACGTGCCATTGCACGGCTGTCGCATAAACACAAAAATCAACAGAATTAAGTATAATCTTGTTGCAGGCCAAGTAATATGGCAATGACTTTCAGATCACCCGAAATTTGCCACTTAAACTTGTCATAGTTTACAGTGCATAACAGTTGCTTCATGTTCTCATACGTTTCTTTCATGTAAGCTGTGTAATCAATCGGAACTAATGAAAACACATTTGCTTTATGCAGAAGGAAGCTTTTAGACTTAACTTTGATAAATCGATGAACATTCTCCATTCATCAATTTTGTAGTCAATTTTCATACTTTCAATGAGACCGTCTATGTTACTACAAAATACCAAATTATTTTCACTATAAAAAAAAACTGAAGGATGGGAGTATGGTGGTCACGGAATACAGTCACATTTACCGTCTGGTCAAGACAATTCCATTGCTGCAGTCTAGACGCCAACAGTTAGGCTTTACTTTTAGGTAATTGTAATTCTTACCAGATCGTTCAACTCATTTTGTGTGATTTTATGTTGCTGTGTGTTTTTGGAAGGGGATAACGTGATGTTGCTTACCATCCGCGGAATTTCGAAAGCAATATCGGGAGGGTTCAAAGGAAATGCTTATTAGACAATACTGATTAGACAACCCCTGCAACACGGTCGTTTTGAGATCGTCATCGTCATCGAGGCGCTGACAACCCAAATGCCTCTTTAAACGCAGGAACACGTGGTAGTCACTGGGCGCTAGATCGGGGCTGTAGGGAGTGCGATCAAGTTGTTCCCAGCCAAATGATCCGATGAGCTCTTGAGTTCGATTAGCCGTCTGTGGAGGTCGTTAAATCGTGTTGCAGTGGTTGTCTAATCAGGCGACATATTTCTACGAGGATGGTATTCAAAAGCTGGTTTTGCAATACGATAAGTGCCTAATATTGGTGGGAATTATGTAGAAAAGTAGATTAAAGAACAGGCTTTCATGTAAAAATAAGATTGTTAAAAAAGTCTACTAATTTTATTTTTATTTCAAAACGGTACTTACTTAAAAAATACGCCTCGTAAAAAAAGCTGAATGTTGTTTACATATTACCAAGAAAGCATTTAATTGCAAATATATACACCTCCAGTGTACCCAGAAGTCATGGACTTATATTTTCCTTAGAAGGGCTGCTGGGTACACTGGAGTGTATATATTGGAAACTGTGGCTTATAAACAGGCCGTTTTTGTCAAAAGCTTTTTATATTCATCGTCATGACGGATGTTTACGCGTGAGTCCATGTAAAGTTAGTAGCAAATCCCTTCTATGAATCTTGATTTTAGAAGCTTTTATTTCTAAGTGAAATAAAATATGTTCTTTGCTTCCACGATTACATAATTCAAATGGAAATTTACGTATAAACGAATGAAACATAATCGTTTTTTTCTGGAAATTACTCATAATAATCAATTCGCACGTTTTACATTTTTCTAACATACAAACATATTAAGTATGACAAAAATGTACGTGTAAAAAATATAAAAACCTACACTAAATAAAATACGGATGTCAAGAATTCTGTCTTCATATACATCAACGTTTAAAATATGTAACCAAATATTACTCTTATCATATTTAAAAATCATGAAGCTGGTTAATGGAGTTAATGAAAATATAAATTTTTGATTTATTGCAATAAATATCGTAAAACAAAAATATTAATGTTCCTATAAACAGTAAACGAGTGATTAAAAAATTCTTGTTGAGGCAATTGTAAAACACGAAACCTTTTAATTCAAAAACATTTTACCCTACTTTCAGAACCCCTCGCATAACACAGGAGCAAAATCATTGCTTAAAAGGTATCCATTCTAATCACACACAAATCCCTCCCACGCAGCAACACAGTAATGGCCCGAAGCTTGATTAGAAACTAATTTCTGGAGAAATTATTTAGTAATATTATTTCCAAATTCTGTTCCTGCGAGCACTTAATGCATTTTTGGATCATAATGACAAATGGGAATATATCCTAATCGAATAGAAAGGGGAGTCTGGCATTGGATATTTGAAGTATGGATCGAGAGATAATTGAATAGAGCTAGTTTTTGGTGGAAAATATATAGAAACATCATTTCTGCGCTTAGTTCTCTTAAATACTTTCTGCGTCTTTGGATAATGATGAGAAGGGAGCGGATTAAAATTGTGAATAAATAAAGGAAGGGCATTTTAACGAGGGTTCCAGAAATTATCAATTGAAAGATAATAAATCTTAATGTAACACGGCCGGAAGGGAATGATTAGTTATAGGTTAATATTTCATCATGGAAACAATCAGAGGGTTGAAAGTTTTATAGTTGCATGCATTGAATAATTTCAGATGAAATTATTACCTGGAAGTTCCGTGCAATCATTTTTAAGCAGAATAAATTATGTTGTAGTATATTATTATTTTATAAATTTTACAACTTCATAGATAAAACTCTATCTTTGTATATATATATATATATATATATATATATATATATATATAGTCCCCACCGTTTTATAAAATCACATTCGTCCTGAAGGATTTCATTTCATGAAGCGACTGATTTTAAAAACTGGCGATTCGTTTCAAATAAGTTTTATGTCTCGTACGTTATAGAATTAATTC
The DNA here is from genome assembly GCA_907164885.2 of Dolomedes plantarius. NCBI lineage: Eukaryota > Metazoa > Arthropoda > Arachnida > Araneae > Dolomedidae > Dolomedes > Dolomedes plantarius. The sequence continues at coordinate 137,262,874 of OU015491.1, read as the reverse complement.
CATAAATAAAAGTGAAAAAAGAAATCATAGACACTTAAATTTAATACATTATACATTTAATTAATATATTTAACAGTTTTCTTACATTTAAAAAAATACTCACTAATGTTTGTTGGTTTCGAAGAATCAGTTATCAAATGTTTAGTAAATAATGCTTGAAAACGCGTAAAATTTACCATAATGCTCTTTATCTACATATTTCTACTTCAATGCTCGACGCAAAGCATTCAAAGCTCGTCGGGCTTCAGTTGCAGTTGGTGCGTGTTCATTTTTCTCTTCATCCTCGGATTCTCAATCAATGTCATTGTAACGAGACTCTTTTGAATTTACAATTTCTTGTACAATATCAAAGTCAGATTTGTCTGACTCTTGCAAATCATCGTCGATGGAAACATGTCTTCAGAACTCTTATGTCGGTTCATCTTCCTGAACTGAAATTTATTCTTCTGTGTTAGAATTTTGCATGTTGAAGCCTCCATCTTTAAAACAGTTAGAAATAGTTGTTGCCGTAACAGTTTCCCAAGAACCTTGATTAATATGGATTGAAACCAAAAGGCTAACTGAGTTCGAAATCTTGTTTATCGAGTCGGAGCTAGAAGAATCGACAATTGTAGTAACAAGTGTCTTTCTGTAAGGAAATTTAACTGATCTTATAATTCCTCGATCCAAAGATTGAATTATGCTTGCGGTATTTGGTGGTGGGGAAATAAAACTTGTTTACTTTTTCTATTTCGAATCACTTAGATGAGAGGAACAATTGTCTAATAAGCGCATGTTTTTTTTTTTTTAGTTGTTTTTAGCATTTAAGGAGAAAGCCAATATAGATGGCTGTGGTCACCTATGAGTTTTTACTTTGTGCATGATTGACTGGAAAGTTCTTAACGTCCTTTAAAGAACGAAGGTTTTTTTCTGGAACAAATTACCAAAGACGTTATCATTGCAGTTCCTGTATTGTTGCATGTTAACAGCACAGTTACTCTTTGCTTGACTTTTTTGCTTCCTTTAGCAGGTTCAATTATAGACATCAAAGTGTGTTCCGGAAGTGCCTAAAATAACCCAACCTCATATGAGTTAAAAACTTGATTAGACTGATAATCTTTGATCAGTTTAACTCAGACTTCTTCCTTACAGTTCTCAGAAGCCTCTCGTTTTTCGCATCTTGCTTCTTTCTGCGTAATTTTCTATATAAAATGTTGTTGCCTTCTTGCCAACGGGATAGCAATAACGTCATATGATCCATTCGTAGGTGCGAAGTTTTCCTCTCCAAACAGACTAACAAATTGCTATCCTTTTTAACATAGAATTAGGAGAGAAATGGGTATTTTGTGCATTCTCACGCTACCAAACCTTTAATTTCAACAGAAACGGCGTCTCTTTGCTTCAAGAAGTTGAATAAAGCAGTTTCGGAAATCCCCAGTTTTGACGAAGCTTCTCGTTGGCTGCATTTTGACATGTCGTAATATCTTTCCAGTATTTCTTGCTTTTCTCTGTCGTAATATCTTTCCAGTATTTCTTGCTTTTCTCTGAGACTTAAATTTTTGTGCTTAGGGATGTTCACTCACTACAGATAGAAATCTAAATGACCATTTGAGGAAGAAACGTTTTGAAAGCCATTAGAACCAGTTATTACCTCCCTGATCCGGCTTCTCCCGGGAATCCTGTACTGCGTTGGCTTATCTTTTCTTTCCATTGTTCTCTTCCCAATTTATTTTCCAGGAAAGGGGGTAAGGAATGTTGCTGAATGTGAAACAAAAGGTGCGATATTGTTCCGAAAAGGACAGGTTAAGCATTGTTACTGACAAATATGCTTTGAAATGAAACGCTTCTCATGGTCTTGACATATTTCATGTGGTAAATAGATTAAACTATCTGAAACTTTGAATTTTAAAAGCGGAAGCACTGATTTTTTTAACCAGTAATTTAATAACGAGGGGTACAGGACATATATATGTAAAGAATATTTTTAGAGAAAGAATAATGGTTAAATAATTTAAGGGGGGGCTTAAAAGTAAATCTAATTTCTAGAGATAATGTCACTGTTTTTGTATTTCGAGACGCGCTACTGAAAAAGGGGAATCCCTGTTTAGAAAGTTGTACTTAATTCACGAGGTGTTGGAGGAAAAACCAAAGGGGAAATCTATTAATAGCATCGCGCTTAACCTCGCCCCAGCCTCATCTGTGTGCAATCGTCACGAATGCTTCACGCGTACCTTAAGACAAAGAGTAGGTTAATTTTTAGACCGGGATGTCCATTCGATGATAGCGGATATGCGTTAGAGAGGCTTCGCGTTTTTGAAAATGGCGATCGCTAAGATGTGCTAACGTTGGAGTAATGGCTTTCACGAAGTCGAAGAAAATAAACATTAAATCATTTGGATAATAACCTGCCGCCATGATTTGTGTAGCCTGTCTTACTTCGGTGCCACGAACAGTAAACTAAGAAGACTGCAAATACTAAATTGGTGAACGGGCGTAAGACGACGCTCGTCATATAATATCAATGAATTTGTGTTTGTATTGGCTAGAGTTCTCATACGTTATATTTTGTAAAATCCATTTGTTTCTTTTCCTGGGACTCGCAAGATGAAATTTTACCATCTTGTACTTTTGTTCTCTGAATTAACCTCTAAAATAATATATCAACGGTATCAAAGATACTTTTGTAACAATACTTTTGCTACCTATGTCCGCATATATTACGCTTTATTTTTTCAATTACATACGTATGAAAATAAAAATTTATATCGCTTACATTACAAAAGAAAAAAAATGTGTCTCATAGTTAAAAAAATAAAAAATAAAATTACTTTTTTCCACTGATAAGAAAAAATGAATTCCGTTGACCAACTGACTTCTGATTTATATTTCTGGATTTATATTACTTTCTGATTTATTATTTCTGGAAGAGAATTGGGACCCAATCAAGTTGTAACACTTAAACGAAATATACATCTATGTATAGGATTTTAGTCTTAACTTACAATAGAATACAAGCCAAATCTAGACATACATCTAGTCAAGAACATCATAGATTTATCAAGAGCCCTCAGGGATCTAAACCTAATTTCGGGACACGGATAATCAGTTCTGTATGATAACTCTCTTAAACATATATGTATTTATAAAATTATGTGCAAATTTACTCAGACATTTGTTGTTCACATATCACGTTAAATCGCTGCCATATTTCTGAATAAAATGTTATTAAAATAAAAATTGTTTTTAAACAACAAATGAGTGCCTTAACGGTATCAGAAATAATTCCTCCTTTTTGAAATTATATATTATAGCTGCAATAAATTGATTCTAATATTCTTCCAATAGTTTTCAAAGCAGAGAAGGAATAAAATTCATATCCGTGTAGTTTATGTAACAATATTCTTAAAACGAAAGTGTATCTAATGTATGTACTAATGCACACTGAAGTGCCACTGAATTAGGGATAGCAAAGAATATGCAAATTCTGTAGCGCTGCGCATCATGTATGCGCAAGTGAGGGCGCTGTGGTAGCTGCATATATAGCGCGTACTGTGGTTGTTCTGAATTAGTTGTTGGAATTGCCAGTATGGGTAAACTGCCTGATTTAGACGCCTTCGATCGCGGACAAATCGTAGGTGCGCGACGCATGGGCCATTTAATTTCCGCAATCGTCAGACACCTAGGAATTTCAAGGTCGACAGTGTCAAGAGTATACCAAGAATACATGGATGGTGGAAAAAAAACTACCGATCGGGCAAACTGCAAAGGACAATTAGCCTTGACAGTGCGTGGTGAGAGACGGCTCAGGCGTATTGTACGTAGCCAGCGAAGCCAAACATTAGCTCAAATTACCACCCAGTTTAATGACGGTGCCAGTCGTACAGTCAGTAAACGGACTCTGCAACGCTCGCTTCACCGTATGCGTTTTGGGAGCCGTCGACCTACGAGAGTACCATTGCCCTATACTCGCCATCGGGCTGCACGTCTTGCATGGGCAAGAGAGCACAGAGACTGGAGTGTAGAGGACTGGAAACGAGTAGTATGGAGTGATGAGTCTCGATTCCGACTACTTAACGCCGACGGGAGGCTGAGAATATGGCGTCAGGCTCAGGAAGCCACGGATCCTGCATGCCTGGCTGGAACTGTACAAGGGCATGGTGGCTCAATTATGGACTGGGGTGTTTTTTCGCGGCACAGTTTGGGATCTTTGGTGCGTGTACCAACCTCCCTCAATGCAATTCGGTACGTAGAGTTGCTGGGTGATCACCTCCATCCGTTTATGCTGTTCTGTTATCCGCACGGTAAGGGAGTTTTCCAGCAAGACAACTGTACCTCTCACAAGTCCCGGTTGGCTACTGGCTGGTTGGATGAGCATTCCTCTGACTTCTCTGTCATGAATTGGCCACCTAGAAGCCCAGACTTAAATCCTATTGAGCATCTTTGGGATGCTTTGGAACAAGGCGTGAAAGGCCATCACACAGCACCAAAGATCCTTACTGAATTATGGACAGCTTTAGCCAATATTTGACAAGCCATTCCCGTGGAACGTTTCCAGATACTTGTTGAATCTATGCCTCGTTGTGTGGTAGCCGTTATCAAGGCCAGAGGAGGCCCAACTCGTTACTAGGTAGGTATCCCTAATTCAGTGGAACTTCAGTGTATATAATGTATAGATCTCAAAAGTGATGTATAATAATATGAGATCTTTAATCAATTTCGATACATTTTAAATATTAGACATTCACTCTAAATGTTTCAACCATTGATTTTTAAATTTTCTACGCTATAAGTTAAGGACTAAATGTTTCATATTTCTTAAAACACTTATGTGCATTTTAATACTTCTGTTATTTTAAAATGCTTATTTATGACACATACATTAACTTTAGCTTTTGAATAAAATTTTAAGATTTCAATTACCATATCAGAAAGCATATCTGTACAACTAATAGCATATTATTTGCATTCTACTAAGAAGATATTTTAAATTAAATTTTCAAGATGGAATTAATGTAGTTTCATTTGACACGTAAATAACCACAGTTTGAGCATTTATTTCTTCTTTTCTAGTGTTTTCTACTTATAATGAACTTAAAAGTTTTATGAAATGCGGTAATAACCACAATTTTAAATTTTTTTTTCTTCTTTTCACGTGTTTTATACTTTTATTGAACTTAAAAGTTTTGTGAAGTGAGGTTGGGTTTAACTAAGTACAGTAGAAGATTGTGCAGAAATAAATCACTCTACAAGTGGTGGAACATAATACGTAGGGTATCCGACTACGTTCGAAGAAATTTTCTTTTTTTCAAAACCTGTACTTACGAATTTTTTTGCCTCATTTTTCGTAGCAACACAAAAAATGCGAAAATGGGGGAAAAATAGACCATAACTATGCAAATTTTTGGGTTGAAATTTAACAAATTTTTTCTTAAACGGCTAAAAAATTATTCATTTTTTTATCATATGTACATAGGGCCATCGCGAGTGTCATGAACCAAAAGCTGATCGATGTCTTGGATTCTAAACAAAATGCACGTGATGAAATGGAATTACAGTAAAATCTCGTTTATCCGGACTAACTGGGACCATAGGCAATCCGGACAGTCGAAAATCCGGATAATCTGGGTAATATGGGTAATAAGCAAAACAAAATCTTTATCTAAGCAGACTTACCGTTTATTACGATATAATACTATGTTTTGTAACAAAATTACATAGTATTGTTTACAAGACATTAAAAAATATAAAAATAACTTTTCTCAGTGAATCCACGTCAACGCCATGTGAAACTTTCTGTTACTCAACAAAAAACAATTTTTTACCATAATTTATTGTACAATCTATGCAGAAACTGTACATTGAATCAAACTAAAAAGCGAATATTTGGCGTATTTATAGTTACGTTCTTGCCATCATAGTTAAAAATTATTATCTAATGTGAACATTAATTTTTTTTTTTAAATGTCTACTAATCTGATCCGGATTATTCGGAGATCCGAATTAACGAGGGCCATATATGTTCAGTAAATTCCATACAGTCCACTTGTCGATTGGCGCTGCGAGCGCTTTTTCGTGTTTGTTTCTTTTCTCGTTAACCGTTACTAAAGTGAGCGTTTATGTTTACGTTCTGTATGGCTGTATTCTGTTCGGCGCCGGTTACTGAGATGAATTGCATTAAAACAAAATAATGAGTAAGTTGTTTTTTTCAATTCCAATTAAGTTATGAAACATTCTGTGAACCATTCTATGAACCATTCTACGAACCATTCTAATATATACATTATTTGGCCATTCGAGCCGGTAGCCTGAATCATTCCCACACAACCACACAGAGCTAATGCTCGTCTATTAGAGCTCGAAATCCATCCATGACATCCAGGACGTACTATAGAACTCTCGAAGATGAAAAAAATAGATGTCTAATAGTCGTGCTTCATTTCGACGTCTATTAGAAATCTAAGATGTATTATATACATCTATAAGTCGTCTAAGTTTCGATCTCTAATAGATGAAGCTTCTATGGTCGGCGTCTATAAAAGGTACTGATATAGACATCTCATAGAGCTCTTATAGAGAAGCTTCGTCCAAAAGCGACATCTATACCCTGATGAACAAACTATACACTGCTACTGTTATTTGTTCAGTAGGTGCAGCTGAATGCTTCATTTGGATCTATTCTATAACAAAACAGAGCCTCGGCGCAGTTTTATTAGAAGATTTTGGAATAATTCAAATAAACGTAGGTACCCTTTTTCACTGTAATATTAATATTACTAATATTTAAAACATGTATTACTTCTTTTTTCATTACTTCATCGTGGAGTAGGCTTAATTGCTGACTATCAACACATGCACTCTTCAGTGATTTATGTTACTTCTGCTTAAGTATGTTATATTATCGAGAATTTTTATTCTAAGTAATAACGTAACAATGCAGAAGATCACTGTTAATCCTCCATCAGTTTAATTTTATCATTTGCAAGACATAATAAATTTCAAATTGAAGCGATCAATATTAGTAATGTGTTGCATATATATCAAAACATTTCACACGTAGTGTTTACAGTCTTATTGAACTATTAATGAATGACTAAATTAATATTTTTGAGCATTATTTATCGTATAATTTATATAGTTTTAGGTAGAAAATAATTGCATTCATGGCTATTAATGTTGAAGTAACAATCGTTTAATTTAAGCTACAGAAGTAAACAATATATATATATATTTATATGTGTGTGTGTGTGTATTTGTATTACTGATTTTAGTTGTACTAATAAATAGTTTCAGTTGCACTTTATAAATCATTGTGTAATAACTAGTGCAAACTGAATGTTAGAATTCGTAACTTTTTAAGGTGAGAAATTTCTATGAAAAAAATTATATATTTATACATATATATGTGTGTGTGTGTCCCTATATATATATATATATGTATTACTGATTTTAGCTGTACTAATAAATAGTTTTAATTGCACTTTATAAAGTATTTAAAAGTATAATAACTAGTGCAAACTAAATGTTAGAATTTGCAACTTTTTAAGGTGTGAAATTTCTATGAGATAATTCTGTATATAAATATATATAGAGAGAGATGATTCTAGATGTACTAATAAATAATTTTAGTTGCACTTTATAAAGCATTTAACAGTATAATAACTAGTGCAAACTAAATGTTAGAATTTGTAACTTTAAGGTGTGAAATCTGTATAAAATAATTTGTTGTTCTTTTGCATTTTATTTCGGAATATGCCAAGTAGAATATGTTAACAGAATGAAGAAATAGTTTAAGTTATTTCTTCATTCTGTTAACATATAAATTGTAACTTTTAATAAGAATTCAATGTTGCTTCAAAATAGTGCTACAATAAAAATATATAATTATATAACTTTGTTCCATTATGCATATTAATTTGCTTACAATAAAGGTTCAAACTATGAAATTAATATTTTACAAGATTAGTCTAATATTTATTCAATACGTCAAAGTCAAATGAAATCAAAGACACGCAAGAAATTCCTGAGAGCAGCTAGAAAGAAAAAAATTACTCTTTTTGAAAGTAAAGAAGGGGAATTTTATAAAATAGGAGTATTTTTATGTGTAATTTGTTGTTTATAATGCAAAAAATAAGGTAAATGTTATTTTTGCAGTTTTCTTAAAATGTAAATTTCTCTTATTTTACCATACCCGAAACACTATATAACAAAATATGTTAAATTAAGAAATTGTTAAGAAAAGCTGATAAATCTTACCATAGCTAGTAAATAGAGTATTTGATCAGTAAAATTGTAGATCAGCAATATTTTCGTATTCGAGTTCATAGAAAATTTTATGGTATAGAAGTAACATTAATTGTTCATTTTAATAGACAAGTTTTTGAATGTTACAAAATATATTCTAGTAAATATATTGTGTTGTTAGTGGCACGTCCTTGTTGTATAATTTATATTTTAGTTTACTTTTGATCATTATATTTTCAGTTATATTAATGCATTATTTATTATTTGTTTGCTTTAATTTTTCTCTCATATTTTGTTGCATATTTTCACATTTTCATCACTGTATTTTGATTGCATATTTGGTGAAATCATATTTATATTCTATGTTTATTTATTTTTTTATTATGAAGTAATTAGACCAGTGGCATAAGCCTTGGAAACTTGGTACAGCGGATGCTGTTCAAAATAATGACAACTCAATTGGCAGTAAAATTTAGCTGGTTGGGTACAAAAGAAAAAGAAGCATTTAGCAACCTAAAAATTTCACAACTTATATTTAGTAAGCTATTATTAAAATTTTTTATTTGTTATCTCATTATAATGTCTTTTTATTAATGGTTAATTTCATAGTGAAATATTTATTACTTTCCTGAAAGAGAGCTGCTTTTTTCATGCTGAATTTCATAAGATTACCTCAAAATTTTATGTAACGCACCTGTCTGTGGGAGTCAAATTTTGCAACCGATTTTTTTTGTGTGTTGTAAAATAGTTTTAACATCTACAGCAGAAATGACGGTGTAATTAAATGCTCAGTATCGTCAGTGTTCAGAAAGTCGAGTGGAGCCACTCCAGATTTTTTTTATTTAGCCTTTTTTTTCTATACATGTTTAGCATTTTTTTTAAAATTTTGTAGGTATATTTCATATATAGACACTTGGTATTTCTGTATAATACTTATTAAAATTAAATAAATTTAATTACATGCAGAAGTATTTCCAACAATAATAATATCACTGTTATGGGTATAATACCAAGGGAAATGCTTTAAAGGAGATTAAATTTATGTTATATGAAACAAATGTATTTTACCAACCAAAGGTTCGGTGTTTTTTGAAAACAATTCATATTTAACTGTGTATATATATACATATATATATATATATATATATATATATATATGTAACGATATTAAATTTAAACCAATATTGATTTTTATATCTTAAAATATTTCCTATCACATTTAATCAGTTTATTCCGTTTCATTTTACTCTGTTCAGTGTCCAGTCATAGATTCACGATAAGAACAACTTTCACTTAAGCAGTACACGCGCTCATTTAATATTCTGTCAAGTCAGCACTTTAACGTTCTTATGAGAACTAATCACAGATATTTCTATGTCACTCAGACTCATCAAATGAAGCTATAAATATGAGCTTGTTCATTTTAATCTTTCTGTATTGGTCACACTCTATCGGTTGACGAGAATATAAATATGTCTATTTAGAATTTAAATCGTTTTCATCCTCTCAGTTTAGCTATTTTTATTCATACCTAAAATTGTTCCATTTATAATTTAATATATATATATATATATATATATATATATATATATATATATATATATATATATATATATATATATATATATATATATATATATATATATGTGTGTGTGTGTAACATTTTATTTATATTACCTGTGTGCATGTTAACCTTTAGCTTACGGGGCCTATTTTTCCGATTCCCTCTTTAGAAATGTCATATACCTTTTGCAAGAGCGGCCATTAAGGGGGTTATATATATGTATATATATATATATATATATATATATTCTTGGGCCCGTAATCTAGGGATACATGCTATCCCACCCCGTAAGAAAAAGGTTAAGGGTATGCATTAAGTTAAAACCCTTCTCACAAAATGTGAACGATATTAAAGTAAACCTAGCGATATTTTCCAATGAATTAAAAATTTATTTATTGTACTTCTAGATGCAGCTAGGAGAAATCCATTACACAAGCATGTGACGGACCAAGAAATAGAAGCTGTTGTTAAAGATTGTTTACAGCAAGCAAAAGTGAGGAATTCCAAAAACAAAAAAAAATTGCGAGGGATAAATTTTATGAAAAAATTTTGTATTCAATAAAGACTTTTATTAAAACATTTTTTATTTCTTTCTTTTTTGCAGTATTAAAAATATATTTTAAAGAATGTGAGTACAAACAATTATGGATTAATTATTGAAGAAGATAATTATAATGAAAATTCAATTGAAGCAGAAAAGTTTTTATAAAAATAAATTATGATGTTCATTGATATACTTTTTGAAACTTAATTTATTAGGTCTTATTAAAATTACTTTTATAAATAATGATGGCTGAAAAAAGAGAGAGATATAAGATGTCTATATATTCAACCAGTATACAGTTGCAGGGTTGGGTTTTTGACATTACGAGCATCAAAAACTGGTTTAAACTGTCAAAAACCTATGACAAATAAAGTCTTAATCACAATAGCTATTAAAAAGGAAGAAACTTGTCTTCAAGCAAATTTAAATGGTAATTCAATATTCAAATTATGTTTTAATTGTGAAATGTATATTTATTAATTAGAACAATTACATTAAAAAATTATATATGCACTTATAATAGTTCAGTTTTTCAATTGAAAAATTAGCATTTTGTTTAATTTTCTTTTTTTCTTAAATTTCAGAATGCATTATTACCAAGTTTTAATGTAAAAATATTAGTTTTATTATTATAATATTTAATATTATAATTATTTTTAAATATTTTTACATTAAACATTAGTAATAATATCATTTAAGTAATAATATATATCGCTATTTTTGGCAGTTATAATGTATGATAATTGTCATCGTAATAACATCAAAAGTAGTGGTAAATATTAATATTTACATTGTATTTTGGACCAAATATTCTTAATAAATTTAGAAAAATTAATTGAGCTTAATATATTTCGAACAATTTGCATTCTAATAGGACATTTTCATGCAAAAATAATTGCTACAGAGATTCTAAAACTAAAAGTAAATTTATGGCAGTATAACAAAATAGTATAAAAATAATAGTGTTAAATGTATTATTACTTATTAAGTAATAATTACTTAATAAGTAATAATACATTAAGCTTAATTTATTTTGAACAACTTGCATTCTAATAGGACATTCTTATGCAAAAATAATTGCTACAGAGATTCTAAAACTAAAAGTAAATTTATGAAGTATAACAAAGAGTATAAAAATAATAGACACTATTATTTTTATATTCTTTGTTATACTTCCATAAATTTACTTTTAGTTTTAGAATCTCTGTAGCAATTATTTTTGCATAAAAATGTCGTATTAGAATGCAAATTGTTCGAAATAAATTAAGCTTAATTTATTATTAAGAAAGTAAGATCCAAAATACAATATTTTGGAGGGGAATAGTACGTCCTTTAGAGGTCTAAGATATCTAAATCGCGTACCCTCCACATCGAAATTTTCGGTCTTATAGATGTCCTATAGAGCGCCGCTTGGATATCGTAGACGTCTTATGGATCTCAAAGAGAGCACACCTCGGAGCTCCTATAGAGCTCCATTCCACGTGATGTAGATATTTTTCAACGTCTTATAGAGGTACGCGTTTTTATGAGGTGAGGTTTTATAGACGTCTAATCGAGATCGGTGTGTTGTGTGGGTTCCCTTGTAACGTATCATGAAATATTCAGAAATTAAGTTGAAAACAATTAATAAGAAAGAGAAATTTATTCAAAAGTTATATTGTTGCTGGTAATTAACTGCTGTGTCTGCCATTCTTGATTTGTGCTCTTTACTGAACATCAAACGTTGAAACTCCCAATTCGTCAATTCTAACGTTGGTTCCTTTCTGCATACCGAAAGATCGTTTGAACTGCAACGTTGGTTCCTTTTGCATATTCGAACGTTCCCTTGTTATTGAGTGGGGTGTTTGGAAGCGTTTCGCTTCGCGTTGGTTCCTTTCTGCTCGTGTCAAACGGCTGCGTCCTCTGCGTTTAACTTTGTTTTTTCCTTTCGAGTGGGGGAGTCGGAAGGAGGAATTTTTCTTCTCGTATCTTTGGTTGTAAGATGGAATTCAAAACGTTACTAAACCAAAAAAGGAGTGTTAAATCAAGTATTACGCGCCTTAAAACAAAGACCGAGGGGGATATTCAAAATTTAAATTTGGCAGAATTAGAGATTAGGAAAAATCGGTTTGTCGAATTAACAAATGAAATAAAAGATATTTTCAACTCAATAATAACTAACTGTAAGGATGAAGAAATAGACGATTATTCTGTTGAAAAAGATTACCTTTTGGACGTTTTAGAACAGATGCTGGCTCTTATTGGTACAAACATTCATAAGATTCATGGAGCTGAGCAACAACCTAAAAGTTCAAATGTTAAAAGTTCTGAGTCAGCAGATGCAAAACTTCCTACGTTATCCTTACCAACATTTTCGGGAACAATTGAAGATTGGTTAACGTTTTCTGATTTATTTCTAGCAGCTGTTTCGGACAATCCAAACTTGACAGGAGCTCAAAAATTGCAGTACCTGAAGGGTGTTTTGAGGGGTGATGCACAAAGGGTTATACATTGACTACCCGTTTCTAATAGTAATTTTCAAATTGCCTGGGACCTTCTAACCGACAGGTACTTTAACAAACGAGAAATACTTTCCTCACTGATAAAAAAATTCATTAACATGACACCAATCCATAACGAATCATCCACCCAAATGTTAAATTTAATAGATTCAACGAAGGAATTTGTGAGAACTTTAGAATCTTTAAAATTCAAAATCGATCAAACTGCAGACACCTATCTTATGTTTTCCATACTATTCAAACTAGATTCTAATACTAGAACTTGGTTCGAAAGAACACTTAAAGTTGATGCAATACCTAAATTAGATGATTTACTTCAATTTCTTTCAACTCATGCCAGATCAATCATGACAGCAAATCAATGTGCAAAGAGAAATTTCCAAAAAAAGGTAATATTAGTTGCGTCGAACATACAGCCACAGTGTCCGCTCTGTCATAAGGAACATACCCTAAGTAAATGTCAAACATTCTCAAAAATGCAAGTTCAAAAGCGTTGGGAATTTGTTAAATCAAATAATGTTTGTTTCAACTGCTTAACACAATTTCACGGCGTTCAGGCTTGTAGAAGTAAATTCCAATGCCACACGTGCAAAAAACCTCATCACACCTTGCTTCATATTGAATTTGTTAGTGGAAGAGGCAGTCATGTAAATATGTGAAATTCAGGTGGGCTTTCTATAAATGCTCCCGTGTTTTCGCCTACTTCTGTTCCCGGAGCAAGTGGTTCTAATGAAACGTCCGAAATTTCACGAACGGTAGATATTACATCTTGCATTTCAAATGTTAGCCCTAGTGTTCAAATTCTGCTCTGCACAACCGTCATTCGTGTAAGAGATATATGGGGTAATTATCAATTATGCAGATGTTTACTACATAGTGGTAGTCAGGCGTCACTGATCACAAGTGAGTGTATCGAAAGGCTGGGTCTAAGCAAACAAAAGGCCAATGTTCGTATTTCTTGTTTAGGCTCCGCAGACACTCGAACAAATGGAATATCTCAAATTCAGTTCAGTCCACATTTTCCATCTCAGAGTTCCTTTAGTGCTAACGTGTACGTGGTGAACAAAATAGTGGGCGTGCTTCCGCACCAAGATTTGGATGCTTCATATTCTGAAATCTTTGGGGATCTCACATTAGCTGACCCAACGTTTCACAAAAGTAGTCAGGTCGATATTCTTCTTGGAATCGATCTCACACTACCATTGTTGAAGGGTCAGACGTTGTCGATTGGGGAGGATAAGCCCTTTGCAATTCGGTCAGAACTTGGTTGGGTGATAGGTGGTCGAGCTTCTTCGTTCAGTCAAACTCTTCATGTAAATAAAATTCAATTAGTGTCGGATGATCTAATTCATAAATTTTGGGAGTTGGATTCTGTTCCTCGAGCAAATACTCTAACTTCCTTAGAAATATCTTGCGAGGAGAATTTTAAGGAGACACATTCGAGAAATGAAGATGGCAGATACACAGTTAGGTTGCCATTTAAATCATCTCCTACGCAGTTAGGGCAGTCTAAACAAACAGCCATTCGTAGATTGATTGGTATAGAACGTCATCTCAGGTCTGACCCGGAAAAATACAACCAATATAGACAGTTCATGAACGAATACTTAGATCTAAATCACATGGAAGTTGTTCCAGAAGCCGAGTATGATAAGGCTAATTCTTACTACTTGCCACACCATGCTGTTCTAAGAGACTCTAGTAGTACTACGAAACTGAGAGTAGTGTTTTACGGATCCAGCAAGACATCATCAGGACGTTCACTAAATGACCTTCTCATGACTGGTCCTCGGGTTCAGCCAGAATTTTACCTAATCCTAATTCAATTTAGAACCTTTCAAGTCGCTGTCTGTGCGGATGTTGAAAAAATGTTCCGATAGATAAAAATACACGAAGAAGATGCTGATTGGCAACGAATTCTTTGGAGAAATTCACCTGAAGATGCTATTGCAGAATATCGTCTCGTCACTGTGACATACGGGACCGCCTGTGCACCATTCCTCTCTACAAGAACTTTAAAGCAACTCGGACTTGACGAAAGGAAGAGTATCCAATTGCATCTAAGGCAACATTTCACAATTTTTATGTTTATGATCTTCTTGGGGGAGCTGCTACAAGGGAGGAAGCTATACAACTTGTAACAGAGTTACAAGCAATGACGAGCAAGGGAGGCTTCCATCTTCGAAAGTGGCATTCAAATGATCCTTCTATTTTTCGTGAAGTTTCAATCGACTCCACAGAAAACGATCTCGTTCATCTAGATAACAAAGACTGTAGTGTTCTAGGAGTCAAATGGTCACCCAAGCTAGATGTTTTCAAATTCTCAGTATTACCAGTTGAGATAAAGGATACGTATACGAAACGAGAAGTACTATCTCAAATCACCCGAGTGTTCTATCCGCTTGGACTCTTGTCACCATGTGTAACTTTTAGGAAAATCTTACTTCAAGAATTGTGGCAAGGGAAATTCTCTTGGGATCAACCTCTTCCTGATGAACTATGCGCCACGTGGAGAACATTTCTGGAGGAACTTCATCTCCTCGAACTTTCAACGTTTCCTCGATATGTACTTAACTCTCATGCTGAAGTAGAAATACATGCCTTTTGCGACGCTTCAGAGAAGGCATACTGTGCAGCGATATATGTCCGATGTATCTCTATTGATTCAGTACGAGTCAACCTACTGACATCTAAAACTAGAGTGGCACCGCTCAAAGTACAATCCCTTCCGAGACTCGAGCTCTGTGCCGCACTTTTGTTGTCTAATTTGTTACATTCAACACTCTCGTATCTGACCATTCCGGCCAAAAATAAATTTGCCTGGTCTGACTCCAAGATAACTTTAGCCTGGATTAACTCAGAGCCGAGAAGATGGCAGCCGTTCGTTGCAAATCGAGTAGCACAAATTCAAGAGCTAACGTCAAACGTGCAATGGAACTTTGTTTATGGACTCGAAAATCCGGCTGATTGCGGCACAAGAGGTTTTTTGCCATCAAACTTTGTGAACTGCGAGTTGTGGTTGAATGGGCCGAAGTGGTTGAAGGATCCTTCGCTACCTAGTTCCAGGGTTGAAGAAGACAATCTATTATCACAAGAGTTGTCGAAAGAGGAAAAGAAACAATTCAAAATATCCATGCTACAAACGGTAAATGACACTTTCATAACCGAGTTTTTTCAGAGATATTCTTCTTGGGACAAATTGAAAAGAGTTTTTTCCTGGTGTCTTCGATTCGCCAGGAACTGTTCTATACCTGCTGAGGAAAGAAGGAAAACCTCTTTGACAACTGATGAATTGAATGCCGCAGAAAATACAATTGTGAAGATCGTACAGCAAGTTCATTTCGGTTCAGAAATCTCGTGTTTGCAGGCTGGGAGGCAACTAGTATCCAGCAGCAGAGTTCTTCATTTAACACCGTTCATCGATAATTCTCGGTTACTTCTTGTGGGCGGCAGGTTGAAAAATTCAGTGCTTCCAGAGGAGCAGAAGCATCCCCTTCTTCCTAAAAGTGACCATATCGTCGAGTTAATCATTACTCACTATCATCTCACCTTGCTACATGCTGGACCAGAACTACTTCAAGCAACGTTAAGAGAAAAATACTGGATTCTTTCAGCTAGAGATACTGTAAGAAGAGTAGTGAGAAAATGCATTCCTTGCTTCAGAAATCTTCCAAAACTAGCGGCACAACTCATGGGAGACCTTCCAGGGTCCAGAGTTTGCCTTCAACAGTATTTAAAAATACCGGTATTGACTTAGCTGGACCATTTTTGACTCAAAGTTTCAAGGGAAGAGGAAGTCGGAATACCAAGTCCTACATCTGTGTATTCGTGTGCCTTGCAACCAAGGCAGTTCATCTAGAAGTTGTAAGTGACTTGTCAACCAAAGCATTCATCACTTGCTTAAAGAGATTCATAGCACGCAGGGGTAAGCCTGCAGAAATATTTTGTGATCGTGGCACTAACTTCTATGGGGCAAGTAGAGAACTCGCAAAAGAATTTCGAGAATTGATGATGGACAACTCCATCTACCAGTTTCTTACTATGTACAACATCAATTGGCGTTTCAACCCTCCGGCAGCTCCACACTTTGGAGGCCTTTGGAAATCCATTGTTAAATCGTTCAAGTTCCACCTGAAGACAGTCATAGGCACCTCGAGTGTTACTTTCGAAGAACTTATTACCGTAACGTGCCAAATTGAAACGTGTCTGAACTCCAGACTTCTTAGTGAAATTTCAAGTGATCCCAACGATTTGCGTGCTCTTACACCTGGACACTTTCTAATTGGGAAACCATTAACATCTCTACCTGAATTGCCAATTCCAGACAACATCAGCCACTGTGACCGTTGGCGTATGCTTCAGCGTATGATTCAACATTTTTGGAATCGTTGGTCAAATAAATATTTGACAAAGTTACAATCCCGACCAAAGTGGGGCATTTCACAACAAAATCTGAACGTTGATGATCTGGTATTGATAAAGCATGAGAACTTGGCTCCACTTCAATGGAAGTTAGGCCGAATTACAAAACTTTCCCTGGCAAGGACAACAAGGTTCGTGTAGTTGAGTTGAAAACTCAAACTGGTAAACTTTTGAGACCAATCTCGAAACTTTGTAAATTACCAATTTCCTGAACATTCGAACCTATTTGCTTCAGTGCATAACATGTTTAATTCTTATTTTTCAGCATTGTAGTGATTATCTTTCCATCTGTACTCATTATTAATTTAGTATTGCACCTTTCTTAATTTTTCATAGTTCTTGCATGTTAATTCTAAGTGATGTTCTAAACGTTTTCATTGTTGAAACCCCCTCCGAGGTTTCAAAGGGGGCGGAATGTTCAGTAAATTCCATACTGTCCACTTGTCGATTGGCGCTGCGAGCGCTTTTTAATGTTTGTTTCTTTTCTCTGTAACCGTTACTAAAGTGAGCGTTTATGTTTACGTTCTGTATGGCTGTATTCTGTTCGGCGCCGGTTACTGAGATGAATTACATTAAAACAAAATAATGAGTAAGTTGTTTTTTTCAATTCCAATTAAGTTATGAAACATTCTATGAACCATTCTATGAACCATTCTACGAACCATTCTAATATATACAATATAAATGAGGTTTTAATATACATATAAAATTTCAGTCTTTTATCATTAGATATTTTATAAATGCAGCTATAAATCAGCAAATAATATACTTAGAACCAAATCCGTAGTTCATTAAATTCTTAGTATTGTGAAAAACATAACTAAAAAATTTCATAGATATATCACTAGTACATTTTAAGTTATTACAATAGTCGTTTACATATTGGATGAAAAATAATTTCTTCAGAAAACACAATTAAAATTTTCACTTGTATTGAAATTGATGGCTTCTGCTCAGCTTTAAATAGCTCTCATTTCATTTCTAATGATCGTACAGAAAAAAAACTAAAGCATATTCAGAAACAGAAATCCCTATTCTTTAAAAAATAGAAATTTTAAAAAAAATTCGGAATTTTCATCAAAATCAACACTTTAAGCATAGTAGAATACCTTAAATTTGTTCTCTGAATTTTAATAAAATTTGTAAACTCGATGTGACGCGATTGGATTTGTGTTCAATACGTGTTAAAAAAGAAAGAGCAGGGGGAGAGCCGCCATCAATCATATTAAAAAATGAAGGGAAAGGGAGTTAAAATTGTACAAGGAAAAGAGAAAATAAATCGAAGTCAATAATATATGTCACTGCCCATGATAAAGTGGTTGTCGGGATGGAACACTACAATTCGACATATAAGTGTATGTCAATAAATATAAAGCAATCAGCTATGAAGAATGAAAAGATAGCTGTGTTTTATGAATTTTTATTCCATTTTTGTGATTCTTCAGTGAGCAGATTTCTGAGAGTTTGTAATACAATGTTGTCAACGATTATTCGTTAATTTATTTTAAAATGGAAGGTGGTTGTTTTATAATCACTGTTATTTATTAATAAATTCATTTAAAATTGATTAGTTCGAACACGGACACCTCCCAATAATTACCTAAATTTACGTTTTTTGTAATCTAAATGTTAGGTTCTTTTACGGTGAGCGTTAACATTATTCAAAATTCTTTGTAACTTATTGCTTGGTTTTGATATATATATATGTCTATATTTTTATATTTTTCAGTCATCTGTGTAACACTCTGATATAAGTTTTCCCATTTTTTTCTGCTTTACATTTTTTACTAGATGTTGCGAATCAAGGACAGTTAATTCATATAAATTGTGTTTCACGGTCTGATGTTTTTCAGCGAGGTAATTAAAGATAATAGAAATATAAAAACATAAATTTTTAATTTATGTCTTACAGGTATGGTTGATAAATCAAGAAGTCCTCTGCAAAAATCTTAAAGATCACAAGAATTATTATGGCAAAACTGCATTAATAATAAATCGAACATATAGGAAATGTAAAAACCAGCCTTCACGAGTTGAAAAGGGACTTCAATAGGGAAACTGATAAAAGAAGATTTGTAAATGGAGCTCTGGAAGATGGAATTTTGAGATCTGAGCTTCGTGTGTCACTCGATATGCATTTTTATGATAGAATCATTGAGATAACTAACCAACATCCTGCAACATTTACTGTAACACCGAATTCTCGGTAGATTTGATGTCATGTATTTAATAACTTAGAACTATTTAAACCTTCACTCAAACGTCTGGTAATTTGAAAAACAAATGACGTGCCTTGGGATCATAAACCATGCTGCAATTTCGGACACAGCTAACTTACACAGTATCACTGAAGTTCGCACCATGTTGGTAAACTGCAGGCTGCTCTCTCTACCCATCCCAGGGAACATATTTCCAAGTTTTTAATAAAATACCACCTGTCATATAATTTAAAAAAAAATAGCAGTTATGTTTTGCATCATAGCTAAGAATCGGATAAGAGAATGTCATGTTTCCACTTTTAACAGTGAATACTAAAATGTTGCGACAGGTAAGTTTGAACTAATTTTGCATTTCCCTTATTGACATTACAACCACCAGAATTAATGAATGGAAAGAGAGAGGTAGAGGGGTGGTCAGTTCAGAGAGGTATGGACTCTATACTACTTGGAAAAAAAGGGGGACTCAAGACTCTTCTCCTGGGAAATTCTTGAGTTTTTACATTATAAAGCACGGAAACAATTCCGGGAACACTTTTTTCCCGTAGTATATTGATAAAATTGTTAGTTATCGTACAGTTAAAAAATTTTTGGTGACGCTCTTTGATTTGCAACTAAAATGCTTGGATTACCTTCCTTAATTTTATTATCCTGTTAAAATGCTTGGCAATTCACAATGCCTAATTTTGTTATGAATTATGTCAGAGGTTATTAATAAAGACAGTTTGTTTGACAAAACTTTAAGTGCATTTTTTTTCAGTTCAGTTTTCATTTGGGGGGGGGGGAGGTACGACAATGCGTATTGAGTTTCTATACAAAACAAGTATCATATACGTCTTGCAAATGGCTAACTAAATTCTTGTACCAAATGACTGACTATATTGTCTCACAACTAGAGGGGCGACGAAAGAGGAAATATAAAAAAGATGGAATTGGAAGATTTTGAGGGTTCTTGTCCTGCCTCCTTTCAGAATTTTTAAAAAATAAGAGTACGTTGGAATTTTCGTAGTATTATAAGCTTCTTGTATATTGAGTGTAATAGATAAATAATAATCCAATAAAAATTTAAACGGTACATTTTACTATGCGCTTTTTATTTAAATATTGATGATATAGATAATCCGTTTGCTTCCGAGTAAGATTTTATTTGTATAAGTTTTGAGAGAAGTTAGCTGATTGCCAGTTGAAATTTTAGTTTGAAATATGTAACTTATCTTGCATATTGAAAGGTTTTCTTTAAATAAGTTCAAAATGCGTTACGTAATGAATTGAAAAGATAAAGAAAAAACTGTGAAAGGAAAAATAACTTCAGTATATTTACACATTCAAAAATATATGCCTTTGTAACTCGCCCTAAAATGTTATATTTATGTCACAGATAATGAAATGTAAAATTGTTGAGTCTAGAAAAGGAATTGGTAAATAGAAGGATGACGTTAGAGTAATTTACTCAGACCAGTTAATAACTGAAGAATTTTCCATGAGAATTATTTAGTCTTCAAGATTCAGCATTTAGGGAAATTTACATGCAGGAATCCTTAAACTCAGAGCTCTTACTTTCCATTTACGTATTGCAGTCAAAAATAAACAAAAGTGTGTTTGCACAAATAGTTTTCACGTCTGAACTGAGCTTTTTTAGGGTTACCTCGATTCTGGCATCCGACGTACTGCCATGCTTGATTATCATCCGAGGTATACCGCCGGGAGACTGTATCATCCCATTTTTCTCGGGATTTTTAAATCTCGGAAATTTGACTATCCTTGCGTGTCTGGAACACCCGACGAGTGAGGAGCACGTGGGATCGTCCCGAAAGCTCCGTGTTTCTACTATCGTTAATAGGAAAATAGGTAATTTCGTTAATCTAACGCCCCCGCCATCACGATTAATTCAAAATTGGCGCAAACGCTATATTTTCGGGATTCTGGGAAGATTTCTTCGCTCAATATCTGTAAAATCAGTAAATTCAATAATGGGACGCTACCGCTTTCACGGTTAATACGGAATCGGGGCCAACGCCATATTTTCGGGTTTCTTTACCTAGGTCTTTCGGAGTAATAGACCTTTAGGATGAATTGATGGAGTCTCTACAGCTACTTATTTCCAGTTAGGTGAAGAAAAAATGCTAAACGGTGGTGCATTTTGCAAAAATGCTATTGCGGCGGTGACGGTTACGTCATGACTTTCACGAATAATCTCAAACCTGAACCCCTGTGTTTATTTTTGGAATGCATTTGGCAGAACATAGTTCTTTAGGAGTAAAAAATGCTTTAGGAAGGACTTCCATGAAGTCTTCAGGGGTATGACGTCATACGACGAAATGGCTGGCTTCGCGGAGGTAGTGGAGACCGAATCATCCCGTTCTCTTTAGGATTTTAAAAATCTCACAAATTTGAGAATCCTTGCGGCTCTGCTATAACTGACGCGTGGGGGGTATGGTGGTTCGTCCCGAAAACTCCGTGTTTCTTCGATCAGCAGCGGGAAAATCTGTAATTTCAATAATATAACGTTACCCCTTTCATGGTCAAAATAGAAACGGCGTCAACTCTATATTTTCAGGTTTCTTGGCAGAAATCTTTTCGAGTAATAGACCTTTAGGGTGAATTAATGGCGTCTCTAGTGCTACTGTGTAGGAGTGTCAGACGTGGGTGGAAGTCCAAACGCATGCCCTTCCAGGAAAAAGAGGGAAAGTAATACATCGACGGACAGTCCCCCTCCCCCCCCAGCGTTTTTTACAAAGTTGAAAGAAAACTGTTACTCGAGGCTACACGGCATTCGTAAATGTAGCCCACTTCCGGTAGTTACGTAGAAATACACGACATTAATATATGAAGGCGAGTGACTATTTACTAAAGCTGTCCTCGAATTCTCGAAACGCTTTTTATTAAGATAATGCTATCATCACTTTGACAGATTTGCGTCTCTGCCTTTTACAGGTCGCCAACATTCCCTCTACTCTTACACACAAAAAATGATTAATATAGCAATGCCTTAGAGACGTTAACACCAAAAGAAAAATATAGATTTAAATAACAACATCTTGGTGCGTAATTAAAATCTAGAACCGAGTAATTTTATAATTTGCATTTTTTTAATGTGGTATCATTTAATTACAAAGTAAAGATAAATTAAAGTTTCCTTTACAAATTATACTTAAAGTAAAACCTTTCAACCAACGCTAAATGCGAAAAAAACTTCTAATAAAAAAAACATATTAAGAACAAAGAAATTCTGAGCTTATATTTACGAGCCAAATGTGGGAAAAAATCCTTACTCTTTCATATCAATTTAGAAAGTTGTTGACTGACTCTCTGTTGTATTTCCATTCTATGTATGGCAACAGCCACTTCTTGTTGTGATGTGTTCGGCTTATAAAAGAGTAGCGTATCATTCTAGAATGGTATCTTGTATTAAAGTAAACATAAAATATAACAGATATAACAGTTGGCGACTAGGTAAAACCTTTCTAAATGTATTTTAGATTTAAATTATACATTTATTTCCTGCCTATATTTTGCTAGTATTATTATTCAAGTACTGTTCGTGCTTTAGGTCTAAGTTTCAAATATCGATTTCTAACTTGTTCTCAATAAGAATGCTGATCAATTTCAACAATTTATGGCTTTTTTTCAAGCTTAGCAAAACTAGTTTCTTGAGAAACTGTTGCCAATGCAAGCAGCAGGCGTTCCACAATCGTCAAATTCTAATGAACAGTCAGTACATTTTGTTTTACTTCAGACATTCGAATGTTTCGATTCTAAAACGGAATCGTTCAAACTTTATCGACAACTTTTTGAAAATTTTCTTGAAATGAAGAAAATAATCTCAAACAAAGAATTATGTGCTCAGATACTTCTTAATTCAATTGGCGCATCAAATTATAATATGTTAGCTTCATTAGTATCGCCAAAGACTCCAGCTGAATTGACGTATGATGAACTAATGAATACGTTCAAAACTCACATTTGTACCAAGAAGAATATTCTTGTGTCCCAATATAAATTTTTATCAATATATCAAACTGAAAATTAGACAGTTGGTGATTATATCGCAATACTTCGACGATATATTATCGATTGTGAATTTATTTCCCCTTGCGAATGTAAAATGCCAATAGTGGATATCATTTTACGAGCACAATTCGTACGTGGCATTCGAGATAACTCAATTCGATAGCAAATTTTACAGTCTGAAATCCTCACATTTGATGAAATTGCCGAAAAGGCAATAGCCTTAGAAGCGTCAAAAATTGTTAGTCAAGAACTTTCGAGGAAATCAGCTACTAAAACTGATTTTAATGAAAATGTAAACAAGTTTCGAGATATCGAAGTCCCAGACGTGACGAACACTCAAGTTTGCAAAGTCACCCATTTAAAATCCAAAGTCACCCATTTAAACTCACAATCCAGAATCGATTATGAAGGACTTGGAATTAAGAATCTTTGTCTTCGTTGCGGCCGAGATAATCATATAGCAAGGAATTGCAAATCTGGTTACAGTCGACTCCATTGCAGTGCATGTAAAAAATCAGGACATATCCAGAAGGTATGCATTCGGACATTTCTTGAAGTAAAAAGAAGAAATAATGGCACCACAAATCCAAGTTCTACAAACTATATTGATGATGAAGAATCACTTTATCGTTATGGTGTCAACCAGGTAATCGGTATTTTACAACATAGGAAAGACTGTTTACATAAAGATGAAAAATATTTTGTTCTTGTGAACATCGAAGGCCATGAAGAACAATTTGAAATGGACTCAGGTGCAGGTTTTACTTTCATGCCACGTGATAAATTCTACAAACTTAACATTTCAGTTGATCTTCGAAATTCCAGTGTTCATTTCCGGTCATACACAGGTAATACATTTATACCAGATGGAAAAGTTATAATAAATGTGTCATACAATGGGAAAACATCCTGTGAAGAATTCTATATAGTTCCGGAAGAGTACGGTACATTACTTGGTCGTACTTGGATACGACATCTTGAAATCAACCTTCAAAAAATTGATTCAAAAAAGGAAACAAAGTCGAATGACTTGCGAGTGCAGTCTATAAGTAACAATGATGATATTGTTTCTAGTTATCTTGAACTTTTTGTGCAAAAAGTAGGCTGTTTTCCAGGAATCAAAGTGTCATTAAAACTTCACGAAAAAAGAAAGCCTGTATTCCAGAAAGAAAGTGATGTACCATATGCCCTTCGAGATAAAGTTAATAAAGAATTGGATACATTGGAAGAACAAGGAATTATTTCAAAAATACCTACTAGTGACTGCGAATCACTTCTGGTGATAGTCCCAAAACCAGATGGTAACGTTCGACTCTGTGTTGATTACAAATATGGTGTTAATGAACTCTTGTCAATGCAAACTATCCTATCAGACGAATTGATGATATCCTCATCAGTTTGAAAAATTCAAAATATTTTTGCTGCCTAGATTTATACAAAGCTTATCTTCATCTTCAAGTAGATGAAGAAAGTAGCATAATTCCAACTTTGAAAACTCATCGTGGAACCTATCGTCTGAATAGATTATCATTTGGAATTAAGACTGCCCCAAGCGAATTTAACTGCGTCATAGACCAGATTCTCCAAGGCTTGCCCAAAACTATGTCCTATTTTGACGGTATCATTGTGCACGGGACAACAAACGCCGAATGTCAAAAGAATCTTGATCAATGCCTACAAAGATTAAAGAAATACGATCTTCACTTGAATCGGAATAAATGCTCATTCTTTCAAGAGCAAATTGAATATTTGGGACATGTTGTAGAATTCAAAAAGATCTCTAAAAGCCCAGAGAAAGTCAAGGCAATAATAGAGATGCCCCACCCTTCAAACGTGGAAGAATTTCGCAGATACCTAGGAATGGTTACATATTATTCTCGTTTCCTCCCTAATAATTCATCAACTACCTATCCTATTCAACAGCTCCTTCGAAAGGTCTCGAAATTCCGATGGACAGCTGCATGTGAGTCTGCTTTCATAGAATTGAAAATAGAAATAGGAAGTGATAAATCTCTTACCCCATATGATCCAGCATTAACGATAATACTTACGTGCGATGCAAGTCCAGTAGGTGTTGCAGATGTTCTTGCACACATCATTGATAGACAAGAGATACCAATTGCATTTGCTTCAAGATCGGTAACTACAGCAGAGCAAAATTGTCAGTTGCGAGTGATCAGTTTAAATCATACTGTGCTAAGAATTGGATTTTTCAGAAACACATAGCACTGGGACATCCAGTTGCAAATGGATTGGCCGAAAGAAATGTACAAACACTGAAAAATCGTCTAAAAGCAATAACTGATGATCAACTGTCAATGTATGCCAAAGAACGAGAAATTTTATTTCGATATCGAGCAACACCTTTATCTAATAATAAAACTCCAAATGAAATGTATTTACAACGTAATATACGCATTCAACTTGATGCTGTTCGACCAATGAAACATACAGAAAATGATGATTACGCAGTTAAGGCCAGACAATTAAGCGTGGGAGACAGATTACAAGTTAGATGCCACATTAGAAATAAGTATGTATGGAAATTGGGTATCATCACTCAAAAATTTGGCAAGTTACATTACGAAGTAAATTTAGAAGATGGACATACATTCAAACGACACATTGATCAGTTGAGAAAAACTGAAATTCCAAAGAAATGCCTGCATAACCTCTGTGGATAACACTATCTGATTCCGGAAATAATTTGCAGCGACTAGATAACCAAAATTCAGATATACAAACTCATTCTCAAACTTGTAGTATCCAAGATACACAATCACAGCTTGGAACCCGACGATCATTACGACCACGTAACAAGCCAGCCTATTTACAGGACTATGTCACGAACGGAACTTTCATTCCATGTATAGTTCCATTTTAAGTGCGGGAGAATTGTTGTATTTCCATTCTATGTATGGCAACAGCCACTTCTTGTTGTGATGTGTTTGGCTAATAAAAGAGTAGCGTATCATTCTAGAATGGTGTCTTTTATTAAAGTAAACTTCAAATATAACAGATATAACAATCTCCTTATCTACATTTTGGCTATATTGAGGCTGAATATGTACCATTTTAATAATCCACCTTTCCTAAAAATACGTAAATGAAACCGTCCTAGGTTCCGTAAATTCCAAAATTGCATTAGTTTTTACCTTTACTAATCTACCAAAATCTTTCCCAGGTATATGATCTAACAAATTCTATAACAGTGACTCAGGTGCAATTTGTTACTGTGACGGATTTGCATTTCATCCTCCATATCATGCAAGAATGTGATTAAAAGTGTTTCAATAAGTTTTCCCTCATTTTTAACTCTCAGCCTCCTTTGATGTTATTTATTTATTTCAAGGTTCAGATGAGCAAATAGGATTTCATTACCTCCCACGATAAATTCTTGCTTTATGGGGTTTTTTGGACCGATATCTTAATTTTGATCATCTCTCTATTTGACGAAAATGTGTTGCTTATTGACGACACATTCGAGTTCGAAAATGTTCTGGAACTAAAATGAACTTGTTTTCTCATGCTCCCTTCACCACGATGACAATTAACACGCAAGTCTTTGTCATAGAGTACTTCAAGTTTGAATTTTGAACTTGGTGTTTCAAAGTTTTTATAAACTAGATCTCTGCTTTCTCAAGTGAGAACTGCTGGTCGTAAAAAGTTTTAGCTTTCTAGCTTCTATGTTCCCGAAAAATAAGATGATTAGTTTGTTAATCCATCTTCTAACTCGATATTCGATAGCGTTTAACAAATTCTTTCACTTTTTCAATTCATGACTGGATGAGAAGTTTACCTCTTCTTTCTCAAGGCTCTGAAATTTTAGCTTAAAAGCTCAAGTAATGACCATTGATAAGGAGTCCCAATCTTAGTCAAGTTCCTTGAAAGCTACACAATAACCAGTAGTCATCTGTTTGATTTATTCTCACCCTTATAGGAACTCTTCCCTAAAAATTTTACATTTACACCTGGCAGCTGCCGGAATTGCAACTTACCACTCGTTCCTTCAAGTGCGATATGTTCCAGAATGTCGAGATCACTAGTTTCAATGCTACTCTTTAGGTAGCTGACCAAAAAGACCATTTATTTTCTATATATGTTATTATCGTCAAAAAAGGATAGGATTGCCTTTTCAACTAGAGGGAAATTATCCTCCCCTTTCAAAATTTATGCTGGAAAATTCTAAAATGACTTTTACACTGAAGTGCCACTCAATTAGGGATACCTACCTAGTAATGAGTTGGGCCTCCTCTGGCCTTGATAGCGGCTGCCACACAACGAGGCATAGATTCAACAAGTTTCTGGAAACGTTCCACGAGAATGGCTTGCCAAATATTGGCTAAAGCTGTCCATAATTCAGTAAGTTTCTTTGGTGCTGTGTGATGGCCTTTCACGCCTTGTTCCAAAACATCCCAAAGATGCTCAATGGGATTTAAGTCTGGGCTTCTAGGTGGCCAATTCATGACAGCGAAGTCAGAGGAATGCTCATCCAACCAGCCAGTAGCCAACCGGGACTTGTGAGAGGTACAGTTGTCTTGCTGGAAAACTTCATTACCGTGCGGATAACAGAACAGCATAAACGGATAGAGGCGATCACCCAGCAACTCTACGTACCGAATTGCATTGAGGGAGGTTGGTACACGCACCAAAGATCCCAAACTGTGCCACGAAAAAACACTCCAAACCATGATTGAGCCATCATGCCCTTGTACAGTTCCAGCCAGGCATGGAGGATCCATGGCTTCATGAGCCTGACGCCATATTCTCAGCCTCCCGTCGGCGTTAAGTAGTCGGAATCGTGACTCATCACTCCACGCTACTCGTTTCCAGTCCTCTACACTCCAGTCTCTGTGCTCTCTTGTCCAGGCAAGACTTGCAGCCCGATGGCGAGAATAGAGCAATGGTACTCTCGTAGGTCGACGGCTCCCGAAACCCATACGGTGAAGTGAGCGTTGCACAGTCCGTTTACTGAATGTACGACTGGCACCGTCATTAAACTGGGTGGTAATTTGAGCTAATGTTTGGCTTCGCTGGTTACGTACAATACGCCTGAGCCGTCTCTCACCACGCACTGTCAAGGCTAATTGTCCTTTGCAGTTTGCCCGGTCGCTAGTTTTTTTTCCACCATCCATGTATTCTTGGTATACTCTTGACACTGTCGACCTTGAAAATGCTAGCTGTCTGACGATTTCGGAAATTGGATGGCCCATGCGTCGCGCACCTACGATTTGTCCGCGATCGAAAGCGTCTAAATCAGGCAGTTTACCCATACTGGCAATTCCAACAACTAATTCAGAACAACCACAGTGCGCGCTATATATGCAGTTACCACAGCGCCTTCACTTGCTCATACATGATGCGCAGCCCTACACAATTTTCATAGGCTTTGCTATCCCTAATTCAGTGGCACTTCAGTGTATTTGAATATTTAATTTTGGTTAAGACTTTTACCTGCTGTTTGACATTTGTATCCATTTTTCAAATAGCACCAATACTAGTATATTTCCCACTATAATATTCCTAACAGTTTTAGTATTACTATCGTTACTCATTGGCTTTACTAATTTACATTAGTGATTTAATT